>BDGG01000002.1:2349902-2399257 GCA_001949185.1 Ramazzottius varieornatus | reverse complement strand
TACCGCTTTCGCTCCGTTCCCACGTTTCTGCCCATCCCCACATTTAGGGCAGGCGCGTGTACAGATTAACTCACAGTCCAGGTCAAGAATGCCAGCCATGATACGGGCTCCGTCATACTTCCGTAGAAGGTCCGTCAGTAAGAAGCGGAAGCCGGAATCGTCTGTGAAGCTTGCTGCAACACACGTCATAATGTATACCAGTAAACCCAACTTACCCAAGCAAAGTTCGGTGGGGGAAGGTCTGGACAACAGGTCTAGACAATATTTTTAGCGTTTCTTGAATTTCGGCGATTATACCATCTTCCGGACAATGTCAGAAAACTCAAAAATTCTTGCTGTCTGATCTGAAGAGCTGTAGGAATATTTGGGAACTTTTTTCGCCTTATTTAATTTGCTGTTAGCGTCAAGCTCTGTTTTGGAATTTTCGCTGGCTGAAGGTTGCCATATACTTTAAGTGTGAAAGCTGAAAGCCGAATGGGCTTTCAGCTTTCACCTAGCGGCTTCGTTGTCAATGGACAAGCCAACCTCGACCTGAGCCTGGTACGATGGTGAGACGGTGCTCGACCGATATCCAAGCCAATCCCTAGGGTGCGCCGATCCCCGTGCAATATCTCGACCGAGTTTCTGTAACTGTCACCGAATGCGGTAAGTCACAGCAAGAAGATAAGCAGCGTCACTTTACCATCTGCTCATCAGAACCGGTACTTTCTGCCATCGGCACACCACCTGCTAAGTTGAACAGTGTGGAAGGCGGACACACGGAAGACAATGACCACGATTACGACTTCTGCACAGCGCATCTCTGTGACTGCGGTTCGTCGGGCACTCTTTTCTTCAGAAAACGTGGCATTGGTCTTTATCATTCATCATTATCTCAAAACTACGTGACATTAAAAGAATGTAAGCGCGCTTCGGATGCACGACGCACCTCACAGTCGTAAAGAAGAAGACCACTTTGACGATCTTGCCGGTCTTTATTGTTACTCGTAATCGGTCGGTGGATCAGCCTTGCGGACGACAAGCTTCAATTCACACCCCGAAGTGCGTCAGTAGGATATACTGTTCGGAAAGATGAACCTTCATGCTCCCTATCGATCTCATTTATCCCTCAGATATTTGCTTGATTTTGTAATTCACGTGATTAATCTGTCAACGGTCAGTCCGACGAATCGTTATTATGGTACTTATTTATCATATGGTTCGGGTGATACGATCATACAGACCCTCCACGCAAACAGTGGACCCGCTGGAGCTGGCAGGTACCAATCAACAACTGACCATGCTGTACTGCTTCGTGACGTCGATATTCATCCTTGCAATTGTGCATTCCTTGTTGCAGAAAATGGCACGTGGAGTGCTTGGACGGAGAAGCAGCTGTTGGAATACAGTAAGTGGGTTTCGGCGGCCCATTACCCGGACCATTGCCAAATAACGCTATTGGTCAATACAGTCCGGTCGCTCGAAATGTGTACTTATCCTTTCGATTTCAGTTCGAACCGGCTCCACGTTCACCGCACTGCACTGCATACCAATTTTCGGGCTAACCCCAACTGAAATCGAAAAATGTGTACACTTTTGAGCGACCGGACTGTAATCGGTTTTAAAGTTTTGGCACCCCAGAGGCTTTTAGTAACTGCTGATGAGGTAACAATGGCCCGCCGATACCCAAGTACTGAACAAAAAGTCACTTCGTGGTCCACATCCTGGAGTCTGAATTCTCCGTACGATCTAAGGCTGTTTTATTTAGGGACTTTGTCAACGACTATCAGAAAATTGAAGTGCTGTGGTGCAAGTTTATGTAAGCGATGCTATCACAGTTTTGATTCAAAATGATGTAACCCGCTTTGCTCATTTGCGATCTGTAGGTTTCCCTACAAGCCTCCAACCAACGGGTTGTATCCATTCTATCCAAAGTAAACCCGGAAGTTTGCAAAATATTTAACAGTTGATAACGTTGCTGCGCTGAAAATTTCTTGTCATGGCTGCGTCAATTCAACCATTGTCGGCAAACAACCGCATTAATGCTTGTTGTGTAGCTGTCACATTCGGAACTACACACAGCAGTTCTTCTGCTTCTCCCCTGTTAACGTACTGGCGACCATCAACACCTTTATAACAGGTACAAATTTTGACGGATGCGTTTATCCGAGTACGCTTTGAGATGGTGCAATCATTAGCCGCACCGTCGTTGTCTGCGACCACTTGAAGTCAGCAGAATGCTGGCTGTGATGGCTTTTAGGCTATCTACTCCAGCAATATATTTCAGGCTTGTGGGACAACGATCTGCAGTTCTTCGTTAGTCGCAGAGGACTGGACGACACTAACATCTACAAATGCTGCAGAGCCCCGACGGGATATTACATTGACTACACCAGTTGTTACTACATGCCGACTCACGACCAGTACTGGGAGTATTATGTAATTCAGAAAAATATAAAGTGATTCATCCTAATCGAAGAATAAATTAATAAAGCACGTTAGCAGCTTTTTTTGCTCTGAAGGATTCCGTACAGCACATCATCACGTACTGCGCCAGCGGCTACGTCATGGCTGGTATAGCAAAGAAGTCGAATCAGTACGATCTCGAGGTAATAAACTCAGTTTTCACGAGTCGAAAATTCACTGATTCAATGGTTTACACCGATTTTCTTTTCTTGTTCGCAGTGGCACGTGGAATGGATACAATGTTGCCGAGTTGGGTTCGCTGGAGGATCTCTGTTTGCTCCGCCGTCTATGGATCCCAAAGATCCACTGAGGACCGTTCGCTCGGACAACAGTACCTTCTTTCTCACTGGCATCCTCCCACCGACAGAGAGCACAAGGCGGAAAACCGTCTAGCAGAACACGAGAAATTTGAAAAGTATTGTCTTTAGCGATAATTGTGGTTAATGTTTTTGAATGAGAAGCGTTTTCCCTTCCTGTAAGTACCCGACCGGACATGGTGTTTTCCCTGGACTGTTCTGATACGTGTATGCGGTGCAATGTACACGTGCGCCGCATGCCCGTACTCTTGCTGGTCAGCTCAATGTACTTCCTTGTTCGCTAACTCTATCCTCTTACTCGCCATGGCCGACTGTTAACTGCTCCTGCTTTCCGGTAGAGATTGTGCCGCATGAATATGTTCACGAAGTTCTCTCGACGGAACATTCTTCATACACAACTTCATTCGCGCTCTTTGCATCTCACGATTTTATCAATTTCCGACCAATACCAGTCGCCTACGCTGAGTGGTTATCCACGTCGATGCGAGGCTCGGCCACGACGTCGGGTCAGGCAATTTCTTAGTTGCTGGCTGGATACTACAGCCAGAGAGATCTCGTTTGTGCCTAACAAACACAAGAGGCTTTGTCGAGCCTTCACTGCGTCGAAGCAAAGCTTGACCACGACGTCCGATCTAGTTACATCTTGAGTGAAATCTTAATGATCTGTCATATCTGCTTTTCGATGTGATTAAGTTACCCATATCTGTTTCTTGCTGCTCGATATCCCGTGGAATAATTTGAATACATTCTCATTATTCATTTCTCGCTGGACATTTATTACCCTTTTTTTACAACATACCTCCCTACGTTTCGACACGTGGTCGGCAACGACGTCTCTCCTCAAACGCCGCCGCCAATGAAACAACGATATTTACCCACTTCAAACCTGTCAATCGTAACACCCAGAAAGCCAAATCATCAAACCGGAGACACCGCATTAAAGGTAAAGGATCTACCTCACGGTTCAGTACACCTCCACCGCCCAAAGTCCACTCCGAGGTGGTCCTAGCACACCCATCTACAGTGCAACGAAGGAAGACCAACTTGACCATGTGATGGATCAACTAAAGGCACTTCCGTCCTTATCGCTAGTACCCAAAATTCTCAACCATCAACTTCTGGGTCTTCCAACAAAGTTCCAACCGCAAAACCAGAGACCGATCTCATAGCCATCACCGTCGAGCCAAGCAGCGATGAGGGTTCCTCCCATGAACTCAACAACGATGCCGTAGCAAATAAGACACCCTTACACGAGCGCCTGGGAATTCGGAAGTTCCGTAAGGCTGACTACGAATCACTGTGACTCACCATACCTGCGTCCTGTCAAGAAGAGCCTTTTGAAACTGCTGTTCGACGAGCGCGAGTACATAAAAATTAGCGACTTGACGGAGGATAACCGTATCGGGGGTTTCGGCAAACAGAAGGCCCATGGCACACTAATCTCAATGCAGAGACCGGCAAGCTGGTCATAAAATCAGCCGATAAAGGGTGTAGAGTATTCTTCTTCGCCGAGTTTGTGGAGTGTTTCTTCATCTTCATGGCATACCGCATCACGGTCAACCCCGCGCTGGCTCTTCCAATGACAAGTTACATGAACATCATGGCCGAACTAGCGCATCCCGATCGCGGATACCTTGTCGGCAAATGGCTGGCTTACGACGCAAGGCTTCGAACTATGGCTACTTGTCAACCTAAGAACCTCGAACTGTGGTCCACTATCCATACAGACACCAAACATCGCACTTGCCCGATCAGCTCTACGACGTCACGTGACCACGAACATAAAAACGTGGTTGCACGTGACTGAGGGCCACGACCAGCCCTTGCTGACAGACCATGTCTCGGACTACGATAACTGTGACCGTTGTAACCGTGGCTAGTGCACCAAGGAACCTTGCCCCAGTGACTACATCCATGCTTGCTCCGTCTGTAAAGAACCGAGACATTCTCGCACAAAATGTAACAGCCACGACGCCGGCCATGCCGGCACAAGCCGTCAAAACGCTCAGAACAAATAATTGTTTGGGGAAAAGTCGTTCACACCTGATAAAACTTACTATTCGTGTTCTCCTGCTCACATATCAACAGGATACCACCAGCTTATTTCTGACGAAGACACTACGACGGACACCCATTCCATTGCAACACTGGGCAAAGACTTTGCTTGGGGTCTCTAACGGGACCGGTGCAGCTCAGAGGAACAGGTGGAAGGCTGATGTACCGAGCCGTCACTTCCTCCTTGGTATCACATCCAGACTGTGCACCACCTCGAGTCTAGCTGTACCGACGTTACCCATCGATGCGATCAGACAACCTCAACATGCCCAAATAAAAATCATCCACTTTTGCTTATCATGAATGGTTCATTAACTCTGATTTTATTTTGTTTCTAAGGAAAATTTTGTTAAACTATCCTTACACCTAGTCAAATCGGTCAGTTGGGTTGTTGAGAATTGCTCTCGAAGACTGCCAGAAATTTCGGCTGTGTATCACTTGAGAAGACGGTTGAGTTGTGAGCTTAGATGGCGCCATCATCGGAGTTTGGTTGTTTTCCGTCAATGCTTCAGCGGTGGAAACAACAGTAAAAGGTGGCGTTCTACAGTGCTGACTTCATCCCTTCCGGTGGTCACGTGACGTGCGTTACCATTAACCGACTTTATTAGACCGCGTGACGACCGGAAGGGATGAATTTTCAGCACTGCAGAACTGTACCTTGTAGTACCGGGTGTTTCCAATTGACTAATCATTTCTGACGCACCACGAAAACTTTGTTTCTAATAATTTTGTTGGTATATCTCGCACGCTCATAGGCATGGATCATGAGAACGTTATTGGACAGTTTTCTTGAGTTCAGGGGCCTTCTGAGAAAGTTATGGGCGAAAGTTTGCACCCTTCCAAAAACAAGAGAAAATGACGATTTTTCGTTGCTCTTAACAATTAAACGATCGTTGTTCTGTTGAAAAGACATTCACAACAATCGAAGATGAAGACGTGTTCTATCGAATGAGCTGACGTATAAAAGATTAGAGACAGAAGGAATTTTACTACGAATTTCCGAAATCCGTCCAACTTATCAAGATCACCCTGTACGTGTGGAATTAACAGCCATGTACTGTACTTTCGACTTTTCGGCAGTTTTGTACGGTTCAATTTTCAGTTTGCCGTCTTCCCGTCTGGCCCCAACTTATCACAGTAATAATCCTCACTTCTTTACTACGTCACACAAGCAAGCTTCTACGGGCTGAAACGAACTAGTTGAGTTGAGTCGAGTTCATTGGTTTTGAGTCTCAGACCATCGAGACGACTGGCTACTAACGACTGCGACTATGCTACTTGGTAAACTCTCGGCAGACTGCCGATGCAAAGCCCAAAGGTCTCGATAAAACGATAATGCCATCGCAAAGAGAATAACTAGAAGGGAAAGGGATAGTCAACGGTATAAAGAGAGAAAAGCTGCATAAGGGCCCATCAGCTCAACAACATAAGGGACGATTCGCCAGTCTACAGACTCGGGAGCCACACAAAGATGCGTAGGCTTGGACGTGTAGGTGCACGTCATTACATATCTGGCTGATCAGGTACGCGAATGAGCTATCCGGGGTTCGTGTCTTTCAACCATCCAGTCCAGTTCCGTTCAGCTGGAGAGGGTATGGGTGGGCACGAATCATCCCGGTCCGCCGCGTGTTTCTTGCAGCAGGGCAGCAAAGAAAAAACCTGAAACGATGATCCGCTAGCGACTTCGTTGATGTTTTGTTTTCCGTGGTGCCTGTATTGGTAATAGATGGGCGGGTTAGGTGTCTTGGTGTGGTTACCAGGGACAGAATTCCAGGTGGAGGTAATTTTTGTAAAATTTGCGTTCGCAAAATATTGATGTACGTGTCGCTAAACCCTCTTTAGAGGTTGTCTGCTGTCTCTGCTCTTGAAACAAATACAAATTCAGAATATTAATTCATAATACAAAAACACATAAATGCACAGATGAGTGTTTTCGATACCTTATGCAAAAGGCTGTCATTCCCGGAAAGACGGAGCGAGGAATTCCCAGTGTTGCTCCGATCATTACGACTGATAATTGAAAATGGCCGAAAACGACCATTTTTGAATTCCAATATGACAACTGAAATTAGGAATCTCAAGCTGGGTAATTCCAATATTAATTAGGATTGTATTGGAATCCCAAAAACGGAAGAGATTATAATTGGTAGCTAAAATTACAGTTTTGAAACACGTTCGTTGCAGTATACTTTTGTTGCCCTAAAACAGTAGTAAAATCAGCTTTTTCTGAATTTTCTGGCTGGATTTCGCCGTTTTTTGGTTAAATCTCCGTAAAACAATGACGTTTTCGATGTGTTCGACATGTATTTCCGCTGGCAGGCAGAAACTCTGAATTTTTAAATGCGGTGCAGTGCAGTTGCGGTTTGGAAAACAGCAGAAAAATGCAGATGCAGTGCAGAAGCAGCACTGGTTTCAGCTACTGCTGCAGGGCTCTAGTTTCTGTAAGTGCATGTCGCACGACGGAGAAAAGTACGAGGCTTACAGTTTTGTTTTGCGAATGACGCGCGGTGCATCAATGTACGCGGGACGTTCAACCCCGGTCCCGATATTTTTCCTTTTTAACCCCGTAAGGGTTTTTTCGCGTATATGACGACGTACGCGCAAGGCTTCAGAAACCATCACAATACCTGCTTCCATCAGCGCATTCGTGTTTAACGCCTCAAGTGCAATATGTTTTGAGCTAAAAATCCAACATCCATTCCTCGCTTATGGAACGATAGGCCTAAGTCGCTTTAGAACACGACATTTCGGGAATATTCAGATCTCAAAAGTGAAGCACAACAATTGAAATAATTTCAATTGCTGATGCGAGCTGGATTCAGATTAATTTTAATTGCTAATTCAGCTGAGCTGAGTCTCAGAAAGTTGAAATTGCTGCCGCCCGAAGTATTCGGAGTAATCGTAATTGCAATCAGAATCGAAAAGATCATATTGGAGCAACACTGGGAATTCCGTTGGAGGCCAGAGATATGAATTATTAGCACTTCGCGAATTGATTCGAGATCTGATTGATTGGCCTCTTTCGAACCGTAAAACAGGCAGATATGACGATGCTTGTTCCGAAACCATTTCAGCACTGACTGCACTATTCTGACCTCACGGTAGATCAAAATGATGCTGAGATCTGGATCTTCTATATGGAAGACGAAAGTGGGGAGTAGATTACCGGCCGAGACCACGTGCAAAATTCAAACTTTTGTTGTTGAAACAGGGACGGTTTTTTTTGGCGAAGCGCCTGACATTATAGTACGTCATCGGTCACTTGAACTCAACCGGCCAACCATCCTCATAACTTTACAACCCGAAGGAGCGCAGTAGTAGACACTATGGTAGTTCTGACCGGCGATCGATGTAAAGTAGTCAGCAGAGGACGTCGGTTCTCCTGCTGTTTTTTTCAGAAGCATCGGGCTGGTGGATTGTTGGAGGATCTTGGCGTAAGTAGTTGCAACAAAAAGCGACGAAGCAAGCAGGCGGAGTATCGTATGGGGAGCCATGATTTTGTATCCACCTGGGTAAGGAAAGCGAACCTCTGGACACGCCTCTTCAACGTGGTTTTATATATACCTAGCTGAGGATGGTGGAAAGCACGAAAATTCTGCCAGCTGAATATACCTGCTAGAGACTTACGTCTTGGTAGATGACATTTACGAGATAATAGGATTCTTTTCTTATTTTTCTTCCCAAAACTAGCGGCAAATTTAGTCGTGTCGATTCTAGCATTGGTGTTGCAAGCTGATGTTACACGGTGTCAGCAAATGTCCTATGTATTGCCTGACGGCTTTCCTGGCAGAATTCAACCTTTTCGGTTTAGGGCTCAGCTGCAGAACGTTGTAGAAAAGTACAAAATAGGACACGGAGAGCTGGTCGGAACCAGTTTGTTTTTCCACGTGGCGCACTTTTCCAGCCATCAACAATGGAAACTTGCGCCATCGAAAACAACAATCTGGTTCAGTTCGTTTGAAAAGGCTAAAGGCGGCATCCTTACAACTCGAGCATAATTTCAAGTTGCTGCTTTGTGCAGACAGTTGTACGGTACTACGGTGAAGTACCGTATTCAATGCAAAGTGCTTAAATTACTGAGCCGATTAATTGATCTGGGGCAAGAGCGCTAGTAAGCCGCGAACAAGAAAACGAGTCCGCCCTCCGTTACCATGCTTTGGCAAGGTCGCGAGCACCGTTTCTGCTACTCACTGTACCTGGGCGCTTCAATTGAACAGTTTTGATTCCGGTCGGTCTTTTTTCCGTTTCCTTCTTTACCATAATGATAGACCACATCACGGGAATTGCAGAAGCGACGTATACTTATTAATGCATATGGCGGTCAGGGTTGCGATCTCTGGGTTAAGCCACAATGAATGTGCGATCGACTTGGCCGAACTTTTCAATTTTTTTTCTTTTCTTTCTCCATCAAGTGTGTGCTCTACTCATCTCTATGGATGTCAAGCCTGTCACCGTCCAGCCCAAACCGCTCAAGAGTCTGAAGAATCCTTTGCTACAGTACTTACGGACCCACGTTGGACTAGCACCCGGTTCGGTCCTGCGATCCAAAATGACTGTCCGTTCCGAGCAAAGCGCGGCAAAGCAAAATTTCTTTGCAAGGTTACAAAAAGTCGCGCCAGAATTCCCCAAAACTCCTCCCGTACCGCCGTTGAAAGACAAAGTGGACGCCATATTGAATTCTGACCTCGCGCGACAACCACCTCATCCCACTGAACCTGCTGTCAACCAGCTCATTCAACAGCAACTTCAACAGCTTCAAGCACAAGTCAAACAGCTACAAAACCAGCAGAGGCAACAGAAGGAGCAAGAGCTCCAACTGAAGACCAAACAAATTTTGGAGAAACAACAGTCTCAGTTACCACCTATCGAGCCCTATCAGCCGGAACCGTTCAGTCCAGCGGAGCTGCTGCGGCAGCCTTTCCAACTTCATCAACTGCTACAATTTCAGGATATCCAGCAGGACATCAAGTACCACAATTACCAACCACAAATGATGGCTGCTCTTGTTGGCCGAAGCGCCAGATCTTCCGCTCCAGCACTTAAGGTTAATGTCACAGTTAGCGAGAAACCGTTTGCGAACTATTCTGTTCCGCACGACCACGGCCAGTACGACGATTTCAGCATTCCGAAAAACTGCAGTGAGTCTGACTGATCGTTCTAATGACTTGCTATCTTGAATCATGGAATTTTCGAATTTCGGACGAAGTCTTTTAAATTTGATTTTTGAACTTTGTTGTGTTTGTCCATAGCTCACGATCAGGCATGTTTTTAGTTGTGCTAGACTTACCTGCCACCCTGCCAAGAAATCCTCCTCCGATACATTCTAGCCCCCAGGATTATCCTCATGGTTATCGCAAGAAGACCAGTTTGTTGTACGGCGAAAAGCGCATGGGAGTGCGCGCCAATGCGATACCTGTAGCGATCAGGGAAAGCCGAACGGCAAACACTGGCGGCGTCATATGGTAAGATACAGTTCACCTAAACAGAAAGCGACTGTCCAGCGCAGCTTTCAACAGTACCGCGATGACGTCACTGGTCTCATTTTTTAGCAGTGCAGCCATAACCACTTACTCGGACTTTGATCGACCTTCAGAAGGGATATTATTGCGTAACGGATACGATCCGATGCTGCTTCACTCGTCACGACCGACTAACCATAGGCCGGATAAAAAGGCTTGTCGGGAATTTGAGCCCGAACGGCTGAGGTGTGAGCAGTTTCTGGACTATCGCTCCCTGGACGGGATATGTAACAATTTGAGGGAGCCGCATTGGGGCAATGCTTCGGAAGCCTATAGCCGCGTGACGTTTCCGACTTATGCCGATGGTAACAACGTCTATTCGAATTTTGATCGATTTTTTTCGGTTTGAGATCACCTAATTTCTTTGTGAAGGGCAAGACGCACCTCGCCTGTTTTCCGTCATCACTGAAAATGATATCGAAGACGTCCCCCTACCTAACCCCAGACTACTCAGTATGGCAATGAGTCAACATCACCGCGTGTCCCATCCATCGTCTAACCTTTTTCTACCAATCTTCGGACAGTTCGTCTCCCACGATCTTGCACTGAGTAAGCTCCAAATCGTAATTTACCGTATCTTATGGGAAAGCTAGGCATGCCTTCTGCAACCTAACAGTAATTTCTTTTATCTTGAAGCACCGGTTTTACAAGCGAGAGGACAGCAGCCGGACTGCTGCGCCGTCAACCGAGGCTGCACCATGTCGGAATGCTTCCAGTTCTCTGTCCCGCCTTTTGATCCCTTCTACTCACAGTTCAACGTCACTTGCCACCAGTTTGCTCGATCCCTGCCATCGAGGAAAGCTCGCTGCCATACTAATGGTACATTCTCGGGTTGATCGAAGCCGCGCTGCACAGTATTTCTCAGCTCTTATTCGGGCTCTTTTTTCAGGAATGCGGGAACAGTTCTCAACAGTGACGCACTGGTTGGACGGTTCGCAGATTTACGGCAGCAGTATTCCCCAGAGTCTCCGGATACGGAGCTTTCTCGACGGTCAATTGACTTTCCGGGATATAGTCGACGGATCGACCAACGAGCCCTACACGGATATCTTCAACCAGCTGCTTCCTTCCATTCCTTCAAGCTTCACTTCATCATGCAAAGCAGCTGGTGGCCATCGAACCTGCTTTCTTGCTGGCGACGATCGAGTCAATCAAACGCCCATGTTGTCAACTATTCATACCATATTCGTGCGTTATCACAACCTGGTGGCAAGACAGATGTCTCAACACTTCACGAACTGGAATGACGAGGAAGTGTTTCAGGAAACAAAAAAATTCGTTACTGCTGTATACCAAGTGGTGGTCTATAAGGAACTTCTGCCTGTGTTACTGGGTAGTTCGATATTGGAGCCGGGACATCCTTTGAGATTGCTGGACAACGGTCACTTTGAAGAGTATGACGATACCTTCAATCCGCACGTACTAAATGAATTTACCTCAGCGGCATTCAGGTGCGTACACAAGAAAATCATCCAGAATATCAAGCCTCCATGGCTTTAAGTTCGACAGGTTGCATACGTTGCTGGACGATGTTGTGCCACGGCATCGAGACGGAGCTGGAATGGCGGAAGATTTGGTGCTGTCCACTCAGTTCAACAACCAGACCATCCTATACGAAGGTAATTTTCCACACGACACTACTTTTCCGTGTTCTTCGTATCTAGCTTATTTTTCCTGTTACGTTTCACAGAAGGTAGTGTGGATGCTATCACAGCAGGCCTGCTGGAAGAAGCGACCCTGGCGTTCGATCGTCACTCCACGATCGAAATACAGGGTCGACTATTCCGAGGCGCCTCGCCTTTTGGACTGGACCTTATCGCTATTGATATTCAGCGCGGACGAGACCATGGTAAGCTCTTGTGTCTGATAGTTTTAACTTTCATGGACAAAACCGTGAAGGGAACGAACGCTCCTCTTCAGGCTTAGGAACCTTCAATGATGTTCGCCACGCTTGCGGTAAAGAGCGAGCTCGACACTTTGCCGATCTGGAAGACTCTATGACGCCTGAAAACATTGCGGTGCTGCAAGGGCTGTATCGGCATGTGGATGACATCGTAGGTGGAAGTTTTCGGATTATACCTGACTTAGAACGGTAAGTCAAAGCATTTACCTGCTTGCAGGATTTTATGGTTGGTGGGATGATGGAAGTACCATTGACAAAAGATGCCGCAGTTGGACCGGCATTTGGCTGTGTCATCTCTCTTGAGTTCCGGTCTAAACGCATATCCGACCGATATTGGCACGAGAACCCAACACAGTTTCCGCTGGATCTACTCAATCAGATGCGGCGGATAACTATGGCCGAAATATTATGCCAAACGACAGGGTTAAGGAAAGTTCCTCTCAATGCCTTCCGAGTTCCGTCCGACATGTGAGTAAAGAACCAGACTTGAACAGGTCGCACCCTAAATGACACCAACACTGGCTTTTGTTGCAGAAATCCTGTTGTTCCATGCAGAGCTGTGCATCCCATAGACATAACAAAGCTCTATCGGTCCATCGAGAACCAGTTCACCCGGGCAAATGAAATATGAACTGATAACTCTCGAGTAAACGGTGCTTTGAGAAATGAATAGAGAAGTTTCGAGTAGGACTATTAGTCATTCTGCAGTATTCTAAATTGGCAGACACAAGAGCGTACCTATTGCGACCATGTGACGCTCACAGTTAGACGTCATAACGGTGACGAGTCCGAGCTTGCGGCTGTATAGGCCCTACAGGAAACCAATTTCTCGTCAAGGGATTTCGCTTGTGGTATGGGACCTGTGCCGATAAGGTCTACAGTATCAGGTAACCAGGACTGGTAACAGGCTTCTCCTGAGTTTCCAGAATGTAGGCGTTCGGGTTCCAAAAGCCACCAAGTAGCTATCTCACGGCAAGACTCTATTTTATCGCAATTTCATCCTGATGATCCATAGACGGAAACAGTCACTGCTTCTTATATGTACGCAATTGCAAGGTACCCATACCAGCGGCGGCAACTACGAGCAATACGGCTACGAGGGCTCCGCTTATCCTGGTGAGTCCTGCAATATCAGTTACACTGGCCTCTGTGATAACTTCAATACGTCATAGCTCTTGTTTCAACTTGCGAGAACAGAATACTGAGGGGCTTGCGAATGCCTTACGAAGGATCTGACGTCATGCAAAGTATATACGAAGCCGAACTTGAGTATTCTCTACCCGTAAGTCTCGACCATTTCTTACGACTCCGGCTTATCCACAGTTTTGTTTTTAATCTTTGACACACTATCAGACCATCAACGCCTAGCATCTATTGGCTGGAGTATATGCCGCAATGAGAAATCTTCGAATTTTGAGTACTTGCAGGCTAAATAATTGTTACTTCCTAGGCGTACTTTCTGCCGTCACAAGTTTCTTGAAATATATATCTGCGCAAACTCTCTAACACGATCGACGGGCTGTGACGTTGTGAAGTTATCACATCAACCAGTGTACTTAAAGAATTTACAGTCAGAAGTTCAGTGTAGCAAACCTTGGCGATCACCTGTTTTTAGGCGCGACTTCAGCACTCGATGTGTTCGCCTTGGATAGTGGCCCATGGTCAACTAACGAGGAATCTATCTACACACCGTCAGTATTCCGCGGTTTGCAGCAAAAGTCTTCCCCGTCACGGCCTTAGTAGAGCCGATTAGGCAAAGTCCTACCGGTTCCATCCAGTCTACCTCCCTCACGGCTCCCTCACGGCTCCCTCACGGCTCCCTCACGGCTCCCTTACGGCTCCCTCACGACCTAATAAGGAAGAATATTGTCCACCAACACTCTTCCTTTTTCTGCGGCAACAACTGCCCCGTGCGCTGACAACAGGCAGAGAACGTTGAAATTACAAAACCGCAAGAGGAACATTTTCTTCAGCCGGTTTTCTGATTTTTTTCACCGCACCCTGGCTCAACAGATTTCGAAGCCAGTCATAGCATTGGTTAGAAGAGCGCTAAGTCCTCATAACAGCAGTCAGAAGTTATCTCACTGAGACTTCTGGAATTTAAAAGCAAAAATTTCCGTTGTTCCGGGTGCAAAAACGACTCGCGAAATGTGCTGCTTTAGCGGGGTGGGGAGAATTAAATATTTCCTGCCTCATGGACTTCTAGTAATCTTCTGGTGGGCTGCTCAGCAGATACGACAGGGTGAGCTCTATGTTCAGCCGATGTCGATCCGCGATTGAACTCTTCCAGCAGGTGGAACGTAGAATTTGGTTTTTGGTTTCATGTCCGGTTTACTATTGAGTGTACTATTGATATCTGCGTGAAGTCAGAGGAGCAGGAGTGCGAACGTGGTAGTGACGGCGTAATTTCTGACCTAGTTGAAATACCGAACTAAACTTGTAATTAGTCGTTAATTCTCCGTACAACTGAACATGATTATTCCATGTCACTGTCGGCAGTGGAAATAAGACTGGAATGTTTAGGTGGTGATGGAACGTATCCCTTCATTCATCACGTTGGACCCTTACTGCTGATTTTCGGCCGTTAGACCTCTAGCGTATCAACGGAGTATGGGTCGCCGCCTATTTCCAACAGGGTTCAGGTCAGAACTGACTGGTGTTGCACATAGTGATTAATCATTTCAGTTGGCAAAGAAATCAACGGAAAGCAGATCCGCAGTCCACTCTGTTCTTAGTAAAATACCATGTTTCGACAGTTATAGCGGCGGAGATATCATGGGATGTCGGCAAATGAACAAGATCCCTATCTCAAGTGGTGTTCGTGTCCATTGCTACCGACACAGAGAGTGAGCGCCTCTGGGAAAACCACCAGCTGAACTCATTTGCGGACGTCTCATCCGCGCTATACACACAGATCATCGAGAGTTTTAAGATAGAAATTGCGCGGTATGATGAAGATGAACAGCTCGGTGTCAAATCTAGGCCCTTTTGACCCGCTTTGTTTTCACATTACCCGCCAACAGGAATGAAAACTGCGCCACACAAGATAACGATTCTTCCGAGACCGTTTGCAGGCTCCCCATCTTGGTCTCGGTCATCTATACTCTCCGTCTTGTACGCCTGTATGAATCACTGTTGTCGACTTTGTGCTGTACGAGCTTTCACCACGAAGTGATGTTCCTGAACATCAAGGCAAAAAAGGGCCTCAGTTCGCTCACTCGCGATGGTTCAAAGTTCAATCATAACCACTGTAGGACCCTTCTCTGCCGAAGTGTTATCTCGCTTAACGTTCATCTGCCGCCCATGAGCTTTGCACCATGAGATACTCCGATGAGTGCTACACAAGGGTGCATCAGCCGTTTCAACTCGCCCCTAATAGCCCCAAATGAAAAAATCGCTTCCTGAACATTTTTGTCCATTGACAAAATCACCCAGTCCGAAATGACTTTCTTCATTTTGGGAACTCAAAACGTTCCCAGCTGTAGGTTGTAAGAAACACTCAGCGCTGCAACATAACCATGCTGACGAAACAAGTTCTGTTAAGGTTAGTATTGAAACCGGTAATCTTGAGAGACGATCAGGCTTTGTAGAATTCCAGCGATAATTAACGGTTGGCCCTCAACATGACAGTTTTTGCCGAAAGTTAGTTATTCATCTGACAACCTGACAGTGCTGAAGTCTCGCTCTTGTTGCCGCCCAGTACATCTGGACCCATTTACTTGGAACAGCACGACGTCGCGCGTCGCAGTGTGGTAGTGATTCGGCTACGACACTGATAACAATACCTGCTCCGAACAAGGAAAAAGTCTTACTGTTCGCGTACTGGAAAAGCATGTTCATGTCGGACTAAAATGTGCCAAGGGCAATACTTCGATGCCCCAAACATCCTCGTCTAGTGGCTATATAACATACACAAGAACACTTGTAGTCTTATTTCCAGCTGCAATCCACTGCCTCATTCCACGGCATTACCGGCATTTTACCAGTCTCTGCTCCAACCGGCAGAATTTGTTTCTAAAATGCAGTCCGCTCTTCTCGGATCTGCTTTGTTCGGGCTCTTGGCCGTCAGCTTGGCAGCCGTGACACTTGACGGACGCAGAAGCCCAGGGGCCATCGCTGATGCCGATGTAAGTTTACTTTCCAGGTGTTTGGTTTACTGGGTCTTGTTTCTGATGCAACCGGTCGAGGAGATTCATGATTTTAATTTCTTACAGCCCAACACCAACGTACCTCGGGACTGGGAAGCCTACAAGAAGTTTTGCAGTAAGCTTCATCAAGTGATGAATCAGCTAGTAGGGTTACTGTTTCAGCTCATGCTCACTGTAAACCTGCACGTTTTTTGCAGAAGTGACCACAGATCCAAAGAAGGATGCAGCTCAGAAAGCGACATTCCTGAAGACCGTTCAAATGGTGCGAGCCAACCAGGCCCAGCAAGCCAGCGGCAAGAAACTGGCCTCCGATTTCGTCGGAATGAATCTCAATTGCCACGCTCACATGACTCCCGAAGAATTCAAACAAGGAGCTCTCGGTCTCAAGCCGGCAGCACCCATTCGACGACCTATCATGGTTGGGGAAGCGGAATAAATTTCATTTCACGGTGCAACTGCATATCGCTAGATACCCTTTGGGACAAACACCGTTGCCGCAATGTACTTGTTGATGGATAATGTTCACGTTGGTTTTTGGCTCTGTGGTCAAGCCAACATAATTGGGGAATGTGGACAGCATGCTTAGAAGCGTGAAATTTCTTGGAATCTTGGAATTTCATGGTAGACAATCAGCATCTAATCAGATTTTTTGAAGTCGAAAGTCGAGTGTTGCCCTGCAATCGAAAAAGATTAGTCACTTAGTGATACTTACCAAGGGCGCGTCCAGGCACGGGAGCTGAGTTCATCGCCAGTACGATATGATGCAATTCTTAGGAGCGAGGTGCCTACTTTAGTCTGTCCGTTCCCCCCATACATACTTCCTGGTCCGGTCGCTTGAAGTTATTTCTGCTAGTTCACGCGCCTCGCCTAACTAGCTGCCTGAACAAAACCTCCGGCCACCGGCCGAAAGCGGCAACGCTTCGATTGATTCCGACGATATCGTCCAGTGGAGATGCATATCCCCATGCTTTTGATTATTTTCGCCGGCTTGATCGCTTTGTGCTGCAGAGCTGAGGATGTCGACATAAGGCTGGGGGGGGGTTATCTGATATTCACTCAAGCGATCAAACTCAGTAGCCTTTACTACCCATTGGATATAATGTATTTATATGCGTATTAAATTGGCTGTAGTTTGTCGACGTTAAAAGCGCGCCACTTGCGTAGAAGATCTAGTTCATTTCATCTGCCCGGCCACCCAAATTAAGGAAATAGTCATGGGTACCATAACATGTGACCCGTTCTTCGGTGTAGTAAGTTACGCGTCGATAGTCTCGAGACCGGAAACGATCAGTTACCCGCTCAAGGCACATAACCCGAATGTTTCACCTCAATGGTTTCGGATAAGAAATCGGTTCTTCCTCTAGGTTCAAACAAAGGAAACAGCAGACTCAAACAAACACCTAGCCAATGCAAGTTTGATATTTACTACATAGAGTAACTCTAACATCGATTGGACCTTACATTACCACCACAACATGTGTCACAAAACGAAAAGTTTCGGGTTTGCGAGGAGGTTCTCAAAGTCTGGTCACCTGACTCACCTCGGTCACCTGTAGTGAAACAGGCAGTTCGTATGGGTATTCCCTGAACGATCAACCGAATTGAATAACCACAACTTACTTCGTCAGCGTTGTCGGTACTAGCTTCCTCCATCTCAAGTTCCACAATGGGCTCCGAGACCGACTCGATCATGGCCAAGCGTCGCTTTATGTCCGGGCTACTCGTACTCATTCGCGAACGCATAT
Source organism: Ramazzottius varieornatus (assembly GCA_001949185.1). Lineage (NCBI taxonomy): Eukaryota > Metazoa > Tardigrada > Eutardigrada > Parachela > Ramazzottiidae > Ramazzottius > Ramazzottius varieornatus. Next base: position 2,381,125 of record BDGG01000002.1, on the reverse strand, counting down.
GCAACCCATGAGAATGACTTGCATCCTCATGAGAGACATTCTGCTGCCGCGACATTTTCCTCTGAAACGAAAGAAAAAACTTGAAACAGGAACAGAGCGACTGAATCAGTTCGTTTTCCCAAGTGGCACAGGCTGTGGACCACAAGCAATGAAACGTGCGCCACATGAAGTCAACCGGATTGTTACCTCAAGTGGCGCACGCTTTCATTGCAGTTGACTGATAGTGTGCGCCACATCAGAAGACGATCTGGCTAAATTAGTGTGCCCAGGTCCCATTTGTTTATTCCATCATTTTGTTTACTCCATCACGATTCTGCATGACGCCAATCATGTTACCTCGTAGTCTCTCGCCATGGTCTGCATGACTTCAAAGTTTTGCGCGGACGCCGAAACAGCTCGAGCTAAGCTTGGACTAGACGGCCTGAAAATTTCTTCAACCTGCTCGACGTTGGAGAAGCGTCCATGTGAGGACTTTCGTCGTCGGGCACTGCGGAGACTTCCAGCTTCTTCAACGATCGGACCCGTTTGTCCGACATCCAGTATGGAAAGCGCCACGTTGAAGGACTTACTGCGATGACGGGGTGGGGCGCAGTCTATCGCATCACTGGCTGTTCGTGACCGGATATGAGTGAGCACCTCCTCGGTATCGAATTCTGGCGCGCTCATGGTGCCGTCCCGTTGCTCGAGCTCACGGGCTGAATACTCTAGCATATCTTTGACCGACTAAAAACGCCAAAATTAAATACAGAATTCATCTTCAACCTATGACATTATTTCGAAAATATGCTGAACTTAATCTCTAAATATTTCCTGAGTATCGTTATTTCCGGTGCAAAATGTTTTCGAACAGAACCCACTGGCCAGCACAAGTGAGAATTCGAATGGGAGTTGTACGGCCTGCTGAGCCTCGGCAAACAAACTCGTATTTCCACGTGGCGCACTCCTACAGCCGGTAACAACATGCGCCACTTGGAAAACAACTGCCACTGTAATTTCTGTTGCAGGTTTCAGTCGATTTAAACTGCAAAAGGAATTTCTCACCTCGATTTTCTGAAAGTGGTTAAAGTCAACGACATACTGCCCTTTTTCCTTCCGGTAGGTCAAGAGCCCCGTAAAGCTGTGGCCCCAAATGATTTCTTGAGGCGTGTAAGAAGTACGGGCTTGGAGAACCGAACCCGTGTTTTCTACGACACCTGTGATCGAAACCGGAGTATTATTTTAGTATGGAAAGAACCTCGGATAAAGAAACGCTCGTACCTTCTAATGTAACGATGATTTCGAACTTGGAGTGTTTGAGAGATTCTTTGTTGAGTTCATACAGCGGACTACTTCGATCGATTACCTGTAAGGAAACCAACCAAAGCAATTAGATGAGGTATTTGTTTGGATCAGTGCTCCTTACATGACAGGCCGTGACAGGCCACAAGCTGAAGGCGTTGCCGCTCATACTGTCCAGCTTGCAGACGATCTCGTGCTGGTGGAATGGCATCAGCTCGCCTTCCGACGTAAGCCGATGATGCACCAAATGCGCCCGAATCTGCAAACCCCAATCAAGCATTTTTTCCAGAACGAATATCGCATAACAGATAAGTTCGCATGATAATCAAATAACTCAAACGCGCTTTCGTACATGTGTACACATTACGCCCTTACCAGGCTGTGGATAGCTGTATGCAGGTATGTAATAACCATTTCAAGTATGTCGAAACCGGAACGAAGCCGAGTCAAATAGTAATCTTACGGCTAGTTGGATGATGAGGCTCTTGCGGACATTGCCAACGCGAAAGAGGAAGACCAGATGACCATCGCGACTGGAAACAACCGCGTTCGTGCTGAACAACAAAGTCTGTGCCCGCTGCGCCGGCATTTGAAACTTCGCGAAGACTACGCCGACGATGCAGGCTTCCAAGGCACATCCAACTAAGGCTGAGAGGCACCTGTAAAGAGGACCATTTCACAAGAGGCTTAAGGAGGAAAACAAGTAGGCATGTTTCTCAACGTTTTCCTTCTAAATTGTCGTCGGGAATAGTGCGAAATACGGAGCTTTCTGGTGTTTTCTGCTTACATAAAAACGATGGCGGATGCGCAGCTTTCCGTGGTATAACGATGTCCATAGCCTATCGTATGCATGGTTTCGATCGAGTAAAGGAAGGCGGAAGCGAAGTTGTGGAAGTTCGCGAAACAAGGAGAAAAGGACTCGTCGCTCGCGGAGTGAAAATCCCCATGCGCCACGGCTACGAGGTAGAAGATGGTGGCGAAGAACAGCCACGAGGAGATCAAGGTAAAGAGGAAACTACGAAGCAAGCGGTGAACCAGTTTGCCAAGAAAAACCAGGCAGAAAAATTTCGTACAAGAGAAGTACGTAAGCCCATTTCAGATCGACCAAAGTGTTCCAAAAGTCTGTGAAGAAGCGCATCCGACGATCAGGAATATGCTTGCCCTGCAACATCACCAATGTTTTACTGTTCAAACATCCTCATGCCAAGCTCGAGCTAAAGAGGGTAGAGGAACTAGAACTTACCAGGATATTATACAGGCCAGTTTTCAGCAACAACCGACTGCGGAAGTTTTCAGCGGGTTTGGACTCCTTGTTGTCGGGCCGTCGGTTAATAACCTCTTGCAAACGTCTCCGGAAGAAGTTTCCTTCCGGAAGAGATAGCTGTGTCGCCAGTGTTTCTTGACGTCTTCGTTGACGAGGATGGATGTCCGTTTCCCACCTGCAGCAATGCAGAACTTCAGTGAGACCGTTGCACTGACTTGGACAACAGAACACAGCACAATCAGCCAAGTGAGCTAACAATCGAAAAGCATGTAATTGATTGGCTGATCAAACCACAACACTGTGCTTCGTTGCGGGTGAAGAATTAAAGGCTGTGCCGGATCCCCCTTCGCGGTGCACAAAGCACGGCCCCGGTCGCAACTAAGACATAAGGCTCAGCCCTGAGTGTACCAACTTACCCGGTGTCGGAAACGGTGTCGATGGTGAAAACTGACGACTTCCGGTAAGCAGAAAACTTTCGCATGGCAGGATTCGGCATTTTCCCGTCGATGGATGCGCCTGGATGGTGTGACGGAGAAACAGGAAGGACGCTGTCGACAGCAAAGCTTGTTGGATGGCTGCAGTTTCTACATCTAAAAGTAATCCATACAGTCAACGGAGTTCGAATCGTCCAAAGGCTTCGCGAGCCTATCTCCCAACAGAACTGCTCAGTGCTAGGTTGAACTATAGGGACATGCTCTCAGACTATAATAAACGGAAGAAACCTGAGGAATGCATGATGTGTGAACATCGCGGTGGAAAGGTTCAGAGACAGTTCGAGGAACGATACGGCGTTCTTATCAGCGCATGTTATGACGTGAGCTTGACTTACTGGGTCTTATCAGCGGTAGTTTGGTAGTGAAAACCCGTGCATCTGTGGGCCACATCACGAGTCGTAGATGGAATAAAGACGGCGCGCTGCGGATTAGCAGAAGCGAAAGGCTATGAGGAAGACGACGAAACAAGCCATTCGCATGGGAACGCGACCGTTATCCAGCGAGAACTTCTGGACCAGCGCCGACGAGAGGCACAGCGATGACCAAAGGACGACCTGCTTCAAGTTCGGCATCTTGAAAATGACCTGGAACCGGGAGAAAATTGTTCGAATCGCGAAAAGAGCTGATGGAAGATGAGAACTACCGGAAGAGCAATCCAGAGTCCAGAAATCAATCTTCGAATTTCGAATAGTTGTTTTGATTGGTTGGCGCCAGATCAGGCCACAAACCATCCTCCCTGTACGGAAAGTACGAAGTAAAACTTTTCACATACAGTACCGAAAGAGTACTACGAGTATCTACGAGAAAGCGCCGCGCTCCCGGTATTGTGCCAACCCCGGATAAACTATCGTGGATATAAGTATCTCGGCGGAAAACAGGCGCGGACCATAAGGCAAGTTCCGGGACTGGTTGAGCGATCGTCCACTACCGCTAGAAGCGAGCAACAGAATATTGGTGATGACACCCGCACAGCAAATTTATAAGGTAAGGGCGAGCCAGTGTACATCAGCAGTGGATTGGAAGAGGTCTTCGTGGTTCCCGCTCGACGAAATATTGCCTGCTGTCATGTGGCTCGACAGGTTACTATCTGCTGATGCATTGTCCATGCTGATTTTCTCCGCATCCTTCCAATGCGGCAATGCAGTTAACAACTTCTACCCGAGAGTTGTATGATGGCGATACGAAAGGCTGAAACTACCAGAATAGATCTGGCCGATATGAGTTTCCAGCCAACAAATCAAAACGCAGGCAAGATATCATTTTAGCTATTTTCCCTGGAACGAACAGTACTGATCCAGCAAGCCTCGCAAAGCCCGGTGGGCTGCTTCCGCTAGTTGCTGTATTTTCAACGACCGAACAGACTGACGCAAACTGGCGTGGCGCCTTCCGGTTATCCTGTGTGATTGTTTTGGCCAGGTGAAGGATTCCCCCATAGCTCGGTGTCAGTGCCATGCCGTCGACACGAAATCACCGGACGGCGAATCGGCTCGGCGTTATAATTTTAAGATTCGACATGAGGCCGAATGAGAGTGGACACTCAGAGCTAGTGCAGCAATCCGGATGTCGACTGTCAAGCTCTTTGCATGATGTCTGGAGATCAGGATTGAGCGACGGAAGAAAGATCAGGTCAGCCTTTCTAGTTTGAGAGGATACTCAGTTTTCCAGGCAATCGTAACAAACTACTGCAGCCCGACGCGGAACTCGAAAGAAAATCAGTAAACTAAGCTGAGCAGTTTACTTCTGCATACCGTTAAGATATCGAATATGGGACCATAGCATAAACAACAAGAGGTGAAACAAAACGCCAGACCATCCCCGGTCAGTTTACGATAGCCACTGCACCGAAAGTACTACCGTAAGACACAAAACAGAAAACGACGACACACTAATACCCCAGCTGGCCCCACTATTCTCATTACAGCCTTTCCATTCGGTCCTTTCCGCCACGTACACGTAACTTTGACCCAGAGCTTCCCTCGGGTGCGTATTGTTGATATCCGGGAACCCTCGTAGGTCATAGGCTCCAATGCCAAACAGTGTGTGGTGTCCAGTGTTCATTAGGTTGTAGTCCACGCCACCTGGAGCCAGCGTCATGCCACCTTGGCCGCTTTGATAGCCTTGGTTCGGGTTGGTGGGAGCGTAGGGTCCGTAGCCACCAGGCTGTCCTCCGGCTTGGGGATACATGGACGCGCCATTGGTCGTCAGGTTGCGCTTACCGAACATATTGAAGGTCTTGCGACTTCGTTCGAGACTCAAAGGGGTCAGCGAACCGTGGATGCGTTGGTACGGATTCATGCCGGAAGATGAAGACGAAGTGTCAGCGGCGAAAAGGCGACTGGCAGACAGGATCATTTCGGCCAGACGGCGCTTCTCTTGGAAACCTTTGTACCTGACGACAAAAAGAACCCCTCGTATACAGTACACGTGTACGGTGCTTGTTCCACTTATCCGTAACATCTCGCCAGGAATTCAGGATACATAATAAACGAACTTGTCGGCAGTTTTCTATCTTACTTACTTTTTCTAATAATTTTCTATGTTCTTTCGCTCCTGTCTCTTGTTACTCTGTTTCGTGTGTTACGGTAGCTGAAAAGATGAAACTCAAAACTTACTTGCTGGTGATCAAGACGCTTCCCGGTGCGCGTCCCAAATTACAGCTCGTGTACGCATCCAATCCCTGTCTTCCGTTGACGCACACCAGCATATACTGTGCTCGTTCACTGCTATGGATCTCCGCCAGCACGGTATGCGGCACAAACGCCACATCGCACTTCCCTTCTCTCAGCCCAGATATGGCGCCCAACGGACCTGCATACCTATTCCCGCTATTCAGATTCGCCACACTACCGGGGTTCCTCGAACATCCGCCCGTACACTGTTTGCACAGCTTGTCCCTGTATTGTCCTCGCGGGTTCAGTTCGCCATCACCCAGACCGGGAAGACACGAGTCACCAAAGAAGGCTTCGGCTTGTTCGATGTAACGACAGTCAGCTCGTCGGTCGATCAAACCGTTGTCTTTGAGGGCTGTCATGGGGAGAACGAAGCCGTGAGCTTCGTGTAGGCCGCTGAAGCAAGCGCGTTTTCCACGGAGGGAGGATAGACTGGACATGTCGATGCCTCTGACGACCGCCACGGAGTGGAGTTCGTCCATGCTGTTGTCACTCATTCCCATTCCAGCCATGTTGTTGGGCGGACCGAACTGACTGTTTTGGTTGCCCCATTGACTGTACTGATTTTGACTGGAAGTCATGTAGCGTTCTTGCGCGAGCTGTATCGCATCGTGGTGCCTGAGAAAAAAAGTATCAAACATCAGAAAAATCCTTCTCAGTTTTTGTAAGAAAACTTTCCGTCTACCGCGAGTCTGATTTTGTATATACCGCTAAGGAATTCATCGGTTTTCTATAGTACCTTGACGCTGTAGCTAGATCACCAATATCGATCAGCGCGATATCCGACTGGTTCCTGTAGATTTTGTCAATACACTGGAAAGTATTCTTCACCGGTACGTCGCACTGTAGTTCTGGACGGATCCGATGGGCCTGCATGCCAAAAATAATGCACTCAGTGATAATGCATCTGACGACCCAAAATTCTCCGTCTGGGTACCTTGAAAGCTTGCTGCATCATCTGGCATTTCTCCTGGTCTTGCGCAGTGATCGTACACCATTTGGCTTTGGCTTGATTTGAACAAGTATTTTCGTCTTGCATGTATGCAATATAACCATCTGTAATACAGAAGGCCCAATCTGAATGTTATCATTGGGGGTGGGACTTTTGAGAGGTTTCGTACCTAAGTAAACATTGGCGCCTCTCATATCGGGTGATTTCAGCGGCTTGAGGGAGTACACTCTTTGCTGTCCCTCGTACCGACTGAGAACAAAGTTCTCCAGCCACTGATGACGCTGTGGTGGACCACCAGTCAGGGGATCTTGCGAGCCTCCACCGAATGAGATCTCAAACAGCCGGTCGGACATCGGCTCGTAGAAAGGATCATTGGCGCGAGTCAGGTACACATTAGTGGGCGTGCGACCCAGGTAGCATTCTGACCATTCTTGGACACTACGTGTGTTGCTGTTCCACGGACTGCCGCCTTGTTGGGGACCGAGTGGGACTTTACCTTCTTGCGCTTGCGGACAGAGCACGTGATAACTGCCCAAATCCAGAAAGTTCTGTTTTCACACCACTGAGATTCCCGACTGATTTATCCATGGGAAGGGTACTTACCCAGCTGGGTTGGGCAGAGTTCCGATTCGTAGCGCTTCTTGTAAAACGGAGGAAGGCATGAAAGCCACGTTAGCTTGTGGGTTTTGGGTCAGGCAGTTAAGGGCGTGGTCGCGCGCAACACTTTGTGGGTTCGGACACTGCGCCATACAGAATCGACACAACTTTTGATATCGCGCATCTGGAAAAAATACCGTAGATGATGGTTACACAAGATTGACGATTGATGGTCTTTAATAATCAATAATATACTGTAAGAGAACGTACTTTCCGCCTGGGTGAAATTACGTTGATCATAAGGTGCGCACATGTCGCCAAAGTAGCGCATGATGACGTCCATGTCATTCTCTTGGCAGTTTGGCCGAGATATCTGACGAGCAGTGCCGCGAAGGTGAGCGACGACAAAGTCCCAAGTCGTGTCTCCCACAGGTCCAAAACAAGCAGTTTTTCCTTGCAGTTGCTCCACGCGATCGATCCCGGCCTCGGCTCGAACTACAGCCACGATCGAATCCACAAAATCCACTGCAAAACATCCATCAACTTTGAGCTTGTCATTCTGTGTGAAAAATCGTCTAACAAGTTTGCTGATTTGAATAAAGAACAAAAGACTCAACAACTATTTCAGTTCAAAGCTACGACGACCCACCTCGCCCACTTCCGGGTACAAGAAAGACTTCTTGAGATAAAGGCACCAAGTTGTATTCCATGCCGACGTAAGCCTCTCCCGGAGTGGCCAACACCACGTCCACTCGGGCCATGTTTCGGTCTCCAGATGTCCATTTCATACACTCCAGTCTACAAATATGCGAAGCTTGATTATCGTTCTGAAAAACACAGTCTCGTCTCCTGCGTTCAATTTAGTCCCAACAGATCACAGGTTACTGTTTAGTAATTTAATCGTTCAGACCCGTTTTGGTGGAACTAATCACCACGATTTTAAATTTCAAGTTTCCAACGACATTTCTTTCAACGACAGCAAACCCGATCAACCGGTTGAACAGTAATGTTTTACTCACTTGTCAATGGCGCGAACACATTGATAGTGGAACTTGACCGGCTTGGTCCCAGCCTGCCTTTTCCCTCTAAAAGGCTCCGGGACCCCTGACCGGAACGTCTTTTCCTTGTTCAACGTCCAGCACATCGTTCGGCAGTGTTGCTCCTCCGAATCCGTTACCGCACAGAACCGAAACGGCGTGTAACCTGGCGGCACAGGCTCCTGCTGATATCCTCCTGCCATCGGCATACTCGTCTGGTACGGCTGGTTCCCTTGTAACATGTTAACATTGTTCGTCCCCTGAGTGAGCGGAAATGCGTTGACGTTGTTGGTACCCTGACTCAGTGGATTGTTCCCTTGGTAGGTACTGCCACCGTTTAGCTGGTTGTTCCCCTGTCCAGCCACCAACCGCGGTTGGTTGTTGTATAGACTAGCTTCTTGTTGTTGTGCGGCGTTCCATCCGTAAGTTCCCTGTTGGCTACTTGTCCCAGCTGGATAGTTCAATCCCTGAGGATATCCGAGCGAAGAAGCGGGGTTCATGTTGGGCTGAGAACCCGGTGCGATGTACGGCGCTGGGTTATTCGCGCCGTTGGCGTTGGGATTATTACTCTGCCAGGGATTGTTCTGACCGGAAGTTATAGAGATGTCCGAAATGAGTCCAAGAATCGCGATGAAAATTATCCGTAAATTTATATACGACATTTTTTTCACCTCCTCAGTATTCCAGTCCAGTAAATCAAGGCATGAGAGATGAAATCTAGTTGTAAAGCCACACAAAAGAGCAAAAACGATGGTAGTGATGGAGAGTTGTGTGATACCGAAACAGGTGCAAAGGATCGTCGAAGGAAAGTCTGTGAATGTAGCGCAACGAAGTTTAGCTTCGTAGTTGCCCACTAACTTTTACGGTTTACTCATACAAACTTTTATCGCCTTCCACGGAATTTCCATGATAAGAGTGATATACGCACTGTTTACCTTTGATTAGTAAAAGATCCGTCGCCTTCACGCTAGAGTACGATCCCGTCAAGCAACCTCAGAAAACGTCTGATACCATATGGAGAATTTCAGAATAAGTGAACGGTGTAAAAAATGTCTCAAGAGGTCGCAAATTTGAGTATGAATTCAAAGTCCGAAGAAGAAAAAGAGCTGGCTTGATCCATGAGGATCGGTACAGTTTCAATATTGACCGGCTTACGAAATATCAAACGAACCTTTGACCGATACAAACAGTGACGAAGAGTATCCCACCTGTATTAGTCGTTCGCTGGGAGCTCGAATACCCAACGCAGAGTTATTACCCAAATCAGAGAAGTAGGCCCGTATCTTTTCGAAACTATTATTCAAATAGTGAACGGGCTATCATCTCCTGACTTTGTGAGCTGCGATACGGGTGAAGAAGTCTACTGCGGGCTTGTCGCCGCACGAAAGTACCGCTTACCGCGCCTCACTCGAACATATGAAAAAGGTGTTGCTCGCTTTACTTCGTTCAGTACTCCAGATCGCTCTCGCTCAAAACTCTACATCATTGCAAATATCAAAGTTCCAACTTGTGAATGCGTGATCTAGGGAGCTTCCGGACAAGAAACGTAGGTAGATTCAGTAAGGTAAAATCTGGGATAAGTCAAAAACTCACCACACACGAAATAGCAGAAGCCCAGTTTACAACACTCACAGCTTCACGCGAACTTTCCTTTCGTAAGTTGCTTCACTTTACACCCTAAAACTTCGCGGTAAGAAGCTTTCTACTTCTTCTGGGCAGCAGCGCGCTTCGCTCTGAAAACGAAAGTAAGATAAATGCGCAGCTGAATCTGTCACCGCGCACTACGAACCAACGCACTACGAACCTCGCGCAGCCACGTGATTTCTCAATACCCTAATATACACCAGGACCCCGTGACTGCGCGAAGTTACGATGGAAGAAACTGTAAAGTGCCAATCAAATCCCCAAATCAATCGACAACGAACAACCCACTGAACGAAGCTGTTTCCGAACGTGTTCCCACTTACAGGATATCTCTTTCATAAGCTTCCACATCTTCGATACTGATATCGGGGTAGATATCTCCAGCTTTCACCATCCTCTTGAAGTCAGCATGGGCATCGTAGGTTCTATTCAAAGAGCAGACCAATGAACACGACCTGGGATATTCCCAGTACACAGTTCGTCACTCACCTCCAGAACTCGGCATATTTCGCCTTCCTCGCATCACAGACATACACTCGATACCACAAACAACCACCGATGGCGAGGGCGAAGCCGTAGATTGCATGGATACGGGTATCAGCTGCTAGCCATCCTCGAAGTACGGGCTTGGCGCGGGGAGAGACTGCTCCTCCTTTCGATCCCTTCGACATGGCCACAGCCTCCGACGCCATCCATCGCAGCGGTGTGACCCTCATCGTTGCACCCCAAGGGATGTAGTTCCACAAACTATTGTAGAACGAAAGAAAGTTTCTTCTTTTATGAAGAAATCACCCGAATCAGAATTTGAGCCCGTTTCCCTGATCTTGCCGTCTTCGTCAAGATTGTTGATGCGCACTGGCCCTTGATTGGTGTAACGGTATGCATTATCCGCAGAGGATTTGCAGAAGTGTAGCTTCGCGTGCCACTGCAAATCAAAGTGAGCATACGCCTGTGCTTGTACAGCTGTAGCCTTCTGAGCTGCCGATTATGGGAAGGGGCAAACTGTCCGGTCCGTAGGCATGGTTGCGCGAAACATCGTACGTTACACCCAGGGTCAAACGGTGAATGACAGGTAGCGGACTGTACAATCTATGGTTGACGTCATGATTACCTCATGGTGATACCTTGTCCTGCAGCGAAACCGCGGATTCCACTAGTGACGTCAAAAGGTCTTTCAGGAAGACGTCATTAGGCATTAGCCCACGTTTGTCATGAGATGGTGAGTCTTCCTCGTCTTTGTTGTGCGCGATCAATGAAAGAAGTTGTTCATTTTGCAATTTGCATCTTGTGACTTGTTGTTCCTCACCTACCTCCTGTACTGTCTAGGCTCCTGAAGTATTCCCCGTCCATCGAGCTTTAGGAAGGTGATCCAAGGCAGAGCGATAGTCCTTGTTGCATGACGATCCCCCAACAGTACAGCCATGAAGTTCGGCGAACATCTGACTACACACGTTACTCCAGAATGGCGTACGCAGTATATCCACTACGACGTAAGAAATACAACTACGTTCTGTGTCCTTGAGTATCCCTAATGAGTTCTTTCTGCTTGTAGGAAATGAAGGAACAGTTACGCAGTTTCCTTTCGCACACTCCGAAAGAAGGTGAGTGGGCTCAGCAGCGCACTTCATACTGTAATGCCCGCTGTAATGCGCTTTTCGATCGAGTTAAGGCCGTTTGCCCGTATGAGCTCGCGCAGATCATGTTTCCAGATGTTACATAATGACTGATCCGCTCCTTTTCAGGAAATCTTCTGCCAGAAGTGCATCACTTAGAAGATGGAGTGGATCCTACGGAACAATACCAGGCAGCTTTCGAGGAGGAATTCTTTCAGTACTGTAACACGGAACTCGTCCGTGTCAACACCTTTTTCGCTGGTAAGTCGCCTTCATGATCCTGCATACACGTGGCCTCATATTTAGTGTTATGTGCGAGTACGCAGCGTAGCGTACTGTCTGATAGAACTTCTTCTCATTGTGTGTGTGTTTTATTTGCAGAGAAGTTGGCTGAAGCGCAGAGGAAGTTTATAGCCTTGAAAGCGGAGCTAAAAGCCTACATTGCCCACAAAGACCAGTTTGATCCCGGTAACAAGAAGTACAGCAAGATTCCCTGGTTTGCTGATCTGGTCGACAAGAACGCTCGCAAGCAGAAGCGAGGCTTTCGCAAGATGCATGATCTCAAGCTAGCCTTCTCGGAATTCTACCTCAGCGTGATCCTGCTGCAGAATTTTCAGAACCTGAATTTTACGGGTTTCCGGAAGATCCTCAAGAAACACGACAAGGTAAATATTTGCTACCATTCCACTTTTCCTTATTTTCATGTCGGAGCTTTCATTCTTGTTTTTTTTCCAGCTGCTAAACACGGATAGAGGCAAGATATGGCGTCAGGAAAATGTGGACAAGGCCCCGTTCTACGTCAATAAAGACATCGATAATATCATCCTCGAAACCGAAGTAAGGAGGCTAAATTCCATTCGGCGTATTTTACGATCTGTTGTTTTTGGTGTTGCACTGTTACTGATCCTGTCCGATCGGAAACGATGTGGAAACTGCTCTTGGTGTGTTGCAGAACTTGGTGACTGCAGAGCTGGAGGGAGGCGATCGAGGAAAAGCTATGCGCCGTTTACGAGTTCCTCCGTTGAACGAACCGGTTTGTTAATTAACTTCCGTCATCAAATTCTCGTTAATTCAATTTGGCTTTTTATTGCTCTGCAGGCTTCCCCGTCGGTGTTCTTTTTGATGGGCTTGTTTCTTGGAATGTTTATGGTCCTGCTGGTCGTCCTCATTCTTACCGGTACGTGTCTTTCGTTTCCTACGTCACACAAGAATCACCGAAGACATTTCGAAGTAGGTTGAATTCGGGTTTAAATTAGAAAATTCTCAGGTGTTTTCATCGGATATCCTTACAACGAATACACTAGGGTGAATGCATCAGATAACGACACTCGGACTGTCACGTTCGAGCGCGAGCGAACAGACTGGCGGATCGCAGTTCGACTGTACCGCGGTCCGTTCCTCATCATCCTTTCATTGTTCCTGATGGCCTTTAACGTCCATGGTTGGCGTTCAGCAGGCGTCAACCACGTCCTGATCTTCGAGATCGACCCGAGAAACCACCTTTCACAACACCACATCATGGAGGTAAAAACGTCAATTTAGTTTCCAGTTTGTGCGCCAGTTTGTTTGGCACCTCCATACCTCGACCGTTGCGTAAACAGTGCTATGTTGGTATGCAGGGGGATGAAAGGCAGGCGATTTTGTTCGGTGTTCACAAGTGTTCATACCGCATTTGCTTTTTTGCAGTTGGCTGCCTGTATGGGTGTCTTCTGGTGTGTCAGCCTTCTGCTCTTCTTCTACAGCGACTTCCTGGGCATTTCTCATTATGCCATTCCGGTGATACTGGCCGGCATGATGCTGGTCTTTTTCCTCAACCCCTTTCACATCCTGTTTTACGATGCTCGCAAGTGGCTTGTCAGAATTGTGGTACGAAGTTACACTTACAACTTTACCTAGTTCCGTTGATAGAAGACAGAAGTAATAATTCGGAAGTTTTTCAGTTTCGAATCATTTCGGCGCCGATGTTCGCCGTGGGTTTCGCCGACTTTTGGCTGGCAGATCAGTTCACCAGTCTGTCTCCGGCCTTCCTGGACATCGAGTACTTCATCTGCTTCTACGCATTTGAAGTGCCATGGTTGAGTGGCGGGATCCCCAGCCACTCCAACCGGTGCATGTCCAACAGTAACGCCATCCGTCCGATACTAGCGGCACTTCCGGCCTGGTTCCGTTTCGCCCAGTGCTTGAGACGTTACCGAGACTCTAAGCTGGCCTACCCACATTTGGTCAACGCGGCCAAGTACTCGACAACATTCTTCGTCATTCTGTTCTCTGCACTAAACTCCATGCATGTCGGTTAGTGATGAAATTCGACGGAAAATAATCCAGATTATTCCAGATAATCATTGATCAACATTCCGTTTCAAGTCGCGCAGTGAGACGATTGAAAAACCGATAATATGCGCCGCTTGACCCGGGTTTTGGTTTTACAGTACTCAGTGCAAACTTTAGTAAACCTTCGCTAATGTTTTCGATGAAGTACGATTCTATTAGGAACCTTTTGCCGGGTTTCATGGTTTGGTATTGCAGAGAAGTACTCTGAGGATCTGATAGCCGAACGACCGGTGTTCTACATTTGGATCGTCAGCGCGATTGTGAGTTCCTGCTTCTCCTTCTGGTGGGACCTCCGTATGGATTGGGGCTTCGCTAACGGAAGAGCGAAAGATCATCCGTTGTTAAGAGACTCCCTGGTGTACTCTTCGGTGTGGTACTACTACTTTGCCATCATCCAAGACCTCGTCCTCCGTTTCGCCTGGACCGTGTCCATTTCCGTCGACGAACTGGGTCTGCTGCACCACGAAATACTCCTGTCCGTCCTCGCCACAGCCGAACTTTTCCGGTAAGGCACAGTAGTGAAACTGATTTGTTTTTCTACCAACTCAAGTCAATTCTCTTGTTCTCAGGCGTTTCGTATGGAACTTTTTCCGTCTCGAGAACGAACACTTGAATAACTGTGGAGAATTCCGGGCTGTGCGGAACATCACCGTATCACCGAATGCTCCAACGAGAAAGGCTGCGGATCCCTCGGTGCTGGTCAAAATACTTCCCGACGAGGAAGATGCAGCACGCTCAACACGGTAAGTGCTACGGCAACAAAGCTCAGGTGACTGAACGTTGAAAGTGACTCCGTTTTTTGATTGCAGGAAAGTGCCACATTCCATCTGGAAAGAAGCTTCCGAAGACGCTATGCGGCGTGACGAAGAGCATCCAGCCAACGCTGAGCTCTTTCCCATTGCCATGCCCGACCCGACGTACAACCCCGATGAAGATGACGATGATAAGAAGAACAGCGACGATGACGATAAGGCAGAAAGTGAGAAAAGCTTCGAAGATGAAGAAGAGGATATTGTCGCGCTGGACAATCAGGCCATTCGCGACGTTCTTGAAGTTTCTGGTTAGCTTTGTCTTGATTGATGATAGCTGAACAGCGAATAGTCTGAGTGGCGTAATGACACTGTTTAGATAGCCATGAAATACGCTAGTTTGCAGGAGCAAAGTGTACCTCGCGCAGTAACGCGGTTGGTAGACTGGTGAAGAACGCTGTTTCACACGGGTCCTACGAAATTGCACCGGCTGTGATTTTCCTTATGATTTCTTTGCACACAGGTTACGATCATTTTAGTTCACTACAAATTCATGTATTTCCGCTGATCTTTTCCGTTTTCGTTTTGAAGAAAATTTGTGACGAGAAAGTTGACTTTTTTATTTTATTCTTATCTCCACTGTAGCATTTCTGGTTCATGTATCCCAGTGTTCCCTGTAGATCTGCTGCAGACGTGATGAGCGACAACGCATAGATTTTACTAATCATTTCTGTGTGGTTTATTTTGGAAGATGGTAATCTGATGCTGCCTCTTATTTTCCATGCTGCATTTTATTGTGAAATTTTGTGCACTAACTTAGTCTTCGTAACAAATGGTCGAATCGGTTCGAATCGGAAGGTTGAGAGAAAATCTGGGAAATTTTTCCACGAAACTGTAACAGAAAAATCTGATACAATGATTCAACTCAGTGGGTTCGCTGCTAAAAATTTGAAATTCAAAACCCGAGGTACAGGACCGTGCAGTATACGCAGCACACACAACACGTCGAAAATCAATGTTTCCGCTGGCCTTTTACCAACTCGCTGACTTTTTTATAGTAATTATCTACATGGTGTTGGGCGGAACGCTGAGGAAACTTATGGTAGGAAACGGCTTTAGAAAACTACCGCTCGACGTTGAAAATTAATTTCTCCAATTGTACAGATGGCGGCACAGTCTGCCAACATGACGCAAGGAGATTTCGTAAGAACCAGGCCCAGACAGTCTGCTTGAAAATAAGACGACTAAGTGGACACTTGTTCACTGCGCAGGTTCACATCTGTTTCATTATACTCCGTCATCCAGTATTCGGAAACTAAAACTGGCGATACGGGCAAAAGGACGACGTGGTAAGAATCCCCGCAGAGATTATCTTCGCAGGTCTGGGTTTCTGCGTCATTGCTTTTTTCCCAGACGGTGAAAGATGTATACAGAGCGGTTCTATTTCTGGAGAAAGATACGATAGGCGATTATCCACCCTATACGGGTCGGATCTATACTTCTTGAAAGAACAATGGCGTAATGCCAGCCGTGATAGATACAATATCTCTTATTCTCTGGAGACTGTAGTGAGTTGCAGCCAAAGCCGCTCATATTTCGGATAAATCTGACAAGCAAACCTGTGACACAACTGTTTTGTAGAACTTTCATCTGACTGCAGCATACGCCATGTTCTTGTCGACCGCGCAGGTAAATTCCAACACGACACAGATCACCTCGAGCATTTGAAACGCATAGGCGTCTCCTGTCCTTGTTATCTGGGTTTCGGCGGCGGCCCAATTTCCGGAACATTGGCTAACAACGCGATTGTTCAGGAAACGGTTTTGAAGTGTTGGCACCCCAGTGGCTTTTCTCAACTGCTGATGAGGTAACATGTAACCCGCGCCGAGGGACATGGAGCTGAAGCCATTTGGCTAACCGACCCCTGGTCAAACGGCTACGTCAGGAAGATCCGAAACCCATTTATTGCCTGTCCGTTGTTTTGTAGGTCGTCCAAGAGTTTCTGCACCGTAATCAGTCTCACTTACTAGAAGACGGCAGGAACTTCGCTCGGGCGTTCAATAGTCGAACATTTACCTTGCGCACTGGGAAGTTCAGCCTGGATGAGCACGGCGCTCTCGCTGGAACCAACATCATTCTACAGCAATATTATCCCGACGATGCTCTCCAGGTGCGCAAAAACACTTTCAATGCCTCTGGTCTGTCACGGAAAACTTGACTGAGCTTTCAAAGCTAAACCGGTTAAGAACTTACTGACGAGTGTTGGCCAACAACTTGCAGTTGATACTGAGGATCCAAGTGGAGCCACTTGATATTCGAGAAGTGCAGCCGCTTCACTGGCCGGGTCCAGTTTGGCCTCCACCTAACCGCCCTAAGTGCGGCTTTGACGGGCAAGACGCAGCGTGCAGGGAACTCGGTAAACCGATGTATACTTCAACGATATACTTCAACGTAGTGCTGTACTTGAGTCGTTGTCTGTTGAATAATGTGGTTTTATTCAAGGGTAGGATCTGGTGGTCGTATAGAGGCAGCCGCTGGTGCATGGGTTGCTTTGATATTGCTAGATAAAGCTCCTTCGTTTATCTTCGAACGTAAGGCTACGAAAATCCCACAACTTATTTGTTTCTCTATAAACGATTGATTTTTTAGGAGAAAACTTGACAGACTGACCTAGTGGCTCCTTGCGAAGATCCAGTAAAAAAGGAACAGAATACGCGCGCGTCAACTCTGGACAAAATTTTACCCGAATGAAAGATCAACTGAGGGCCTCATGATACATGACGTCTCAAGCTTTCTCCGTAATATAAAGTCGATTGTTCCATAGTGTCCTTTCTCCTGCTTGTGTGTGGTAACTTGTTGCTATACATAAATTAATCATCATCGGTGTCCTGCCTGTTCCGGGAAATCTTAAACACCCTACTCGATTATTTTCAATTTGGGGTTGTATGGCATGCGATATGTTGGACTTGTGAGATTGCAAATCAGTTTGTCCGTATACGCGTCGATGATGAAAAAATGCACAACGTTGGTATTTCATTTAAATTCATGACTCCAAATTCATGACTCCACAACGGAGTACTGCTGCTGAGGTCCCCGGAACGTTTACCTTGCGAGTGAGACACATATGTCAGTTTCCTGTACACGTGGCTGGCCTAATGATTGGCATGGACAAAAGCATTGGCAAGTGATTTCCGAAACAGCGGCTCCGCCGGCTGTATTCGCTTACAGTTGAAACAAACTGGCTTTCACCATACGTTGCCCCTTTACATCCCGCTCGGATAACCGAATCTTTCACAGAGAACTTCCCAATCATTTTAAAACCCAATCTTTCCGTACACTTGGCTTTCCATATATTTGAGGTAGGAAACAACTATCATTCAGTGAGCTCAAGGCTACGTCACAATCTCAGTTTTTGGCCTTCTTCGACCTGCCTTTCTTTGAAGCGACGGGTAAATCTGCTTTAGCAGACTGATATCGCGTTCTTTTCTTGACGGCCACTGGCAAGTCGATTTGGGCAGTCTTAGGTCTCCCGCGTTTCTTAGGCACTTCATCGGCTGTTTCCGAAGGTTTGGCTATCTTTGACACCTTTAAAGCCAGCCGTGCGCGATTTCGTTCCTCGACTGCCTCCACGTACTCGCTATCAAGAACGTTTCGGCCTTTGTCGAGAGCGAGTCTTTGATCCTTCGGTTTTCTTTGTTTCTTCGGTTTGGAGAATGAGAAAGCCTTACTTGCTGCGGCTACTACCGTCTCCGTAGCTGTCTTATGGCCGGCGTAGATGCTCACGATGGACTCGATGCTTGCATTAATCTTGTCATCGTCCCTGCCAACCCTCGAGCGAAGAATATCGGCCACGTCTCTCATTGGCGAGCTCTCTTTAGTCAGCATCGGTGATACAGGTGCATCTTGGGCCACTAACCTCTTATCCACAGTTCAACGAATCGTTTCAGGTGCTCCGGACAGAACTTCAGCGAATGTAACTTGCCTCGAAAGTGGGATCAAGACGTCTGGAAGCCTTGTAGTTCTTTCACTTCTCTTTCATACATCCAAACGCACAGTTGTCCAACGGCTGTAACTTATCCGTTTGTCCCGCAGGTAAACAAATAAGCTTGATATACTTCCCGGAGTCCCTGCATAACTTGAACAGCTGAGCATTGTTGACGTGGCTGTAATATCCATCGAAGAGAACGATGCACTACGAAAAAATAAAGGCTTACTCCATTGCCCGTGAAGTACCTCGGATCAGAAAGAGACATTTCACGCACTATCAAGTAACAGATTTTGTTCATACAAAGAGCACAATACCTTCTGTAGCGCGTTCGGCAGATTATGCTACGGCAGATTAGTACGCAGATTATGCTTATTTATGGGGAATCCATTGTTCCCAAAGCCACTCAACATGTCCACCAGTAGAGCCTCCTCTGTCGGATCCAGCTTTGTCTTTCGGCCAAGCTGCTGAGCTATGGGGGATTTCTCGTAGTTGATGATCGTTCCTCGCGGCACACAAAACGTAAGCGAAGCTTTCCGAACTGACATCCCGTCCGCCACTGCGCGAACTGCATCTTGCAGATATTCCTCGGTGTACTTCCGGCGTCTCTTGATCTTGAAACCTTCCGACATGTTTCAGGGTTAGGTTACTCAAGAATCGAGATCGGGAAACCAACTTATGAAGAAATACAGAATTTGAAATGACATTATACAATGAAAAGCGCATTGCTAAATTTTCACTTCCTGACGTCACAAGGCTACTTTCTGTCCCGATATAACATTCTTTGCGTTAAACTGCCGCCAGTCCGTGCTGCCAATGCTTTTGTCCATGCCAATCATTAGGCCAGCCACTTGTACCACGTAACGGCGAAAAAAAGCGTTAGTTAGTTTATCGCCGCGTAAAACTACAACACGCAACTTGTCACTTAGGATAGTGAACAGTAGATCGAGTAAAATTTTCACTTCGTGGTTTGGCGAATGCTATTGGGAACAGCCAACCTGGACAGTGTACCGCCCACCGGACTGCAAACGTTTGGTGCGGGCATGTGATTCTGAAACGTGGCGGAACAGCGCTTGTCTGTGTGAGTGGACAGTGCCCGTCGGGCGGACAGTACACCCCGTTCCTGGACGTCAGCACTCTACGGATATGAAAATCAGTACATTGACCGATGTGGTCCCAGCAGGTGGTGCTGGAAGGCCACGACAAAAGCCGGGAGCAGGCATCTAAATACAAGCTTCCTTATTAAAAAATTTAATACCGTACGCCCGACACTTTCGAATGGGAGCTGTTTATTGTATTCTTAGAAAATCAAACATGCTCGCCGGTGTGACAATTTTTGATCCCTACTTTCGATTAACATAATTGAGAATCGCATAATCCCACGCGGATCGACTCAGGATCATTACATCCGTACGCACAAACGAGAACACAGGGAGGACAACCTCGATACTGTAAAAGAGAAGGACTAGTACTATTAGGTGCGGAAGTACGACTTGTCTCCCTTAAAATACCTTGACTTCAAAAATTCATAGTTCTGCTCCGTCTCGTCCGTTAGTTCTGAACAGGTATTTCTGGTAGTTCACCAAATCCCATCTCTTTATTGATTCAAGTTTCTCAGTTCTGGGGTACGGCAGAAATTTTACCGTGGATGGTTGGGTTGATAGGTTTCGTTCTGGAGATTTTTCGTTCAAAAGTTACCTTTACGGAAGGTTGAAATCGAGAAAGAACAACAATCTGCTGACCGATCATGTCAAACCCGATCCCGATCAAACTGTTGTGTAACTCTCACAGGACTGAGACGTGCCTCCCTAAAGTCTTACTGTCCACTTGAACGAAATGGGGAAGGCGAAAAATAAGAGTAGTGAGTACCATCACTTACTTTGCGCACCCCGGAAAGAACGCAAAGTTCGTCTTTTTGCCCTCTCCGGTCACGAGAACAAACCGACAGCAGACACATTTTTTAACGGAGTCAACGTAACACCTTCAGAAAGCTATCGTTCTTCCTGCAAGTTCAGTGTTACTCGACAAGTGCTCGGCTCTGCACCGACAGACAACGAGGCTCTCGCCCTGCGACCGCAGGCATTCCCGGCAACTAGCCCTAGCAAGTAACAGGAAGAATCAAGCCGGAAGTTGATCAGACTTCTAGCCAATCCTCAACAAACCTCTCAGAGACGCCACCAGCGAGCTCGGGGCGTAAAGGGAACACGGAAACAGGATGCAACACGGGGAAGATACTACATCCGAACAATCAACGTGAGTCAATCAAGAGCAAGACCGTTAGGCACAAGCAAAAGAGAGAACAGATTTTCGTAAGCCTTGGCACGATGCCTTGCAAGGCATCCACAGCTGGGAAGCTGGGAATGCCCAGAGGCTCTCTTGCCACAAACTTACCTGACATGGCATGACTTAACATAACACCGAGAGTCGCCACAGGCACTCCGGTGACACATTGCTACCGATGACAGCACGGAAACTCTATAAAAGAATTCTAAGCGAGATATCGTATGTTTTGACAGAGAAAAACCACCACAAAAGTTCGAACCGTGAGCGACGCTAAAAGAGAACCATGGTAACATTTTGATGCCCATCTCCCATCGCTGTGCGTCATAGATCTCTCTAACCCCGCAACGCGATAATGGTAGACAGACCCAAGCATAGTAAACATGGATTACTTGTTGCAGTGGCTGATATAGAAGACTCAGCGAAGCTAGAAAAAGTCGTTTTAGCCGTTCTTAGCCGTGGCTAAAAATATTTAAAATAGCAGCTAAAGTACTTTCAGCCACGGCTAGAATGTATTGTGCGTTCGAATGATTTATTGATGCCAAAACTATTTTAGCCGACTCAACATCAATAAATCAAAAGCACAATACATTTTAGCCGCGGCTAAAATATTTTTAGCCACGGCAGAGAACGGCTAAAGCGGCTTATTTCAGCTTCGCCGAGCCTTCTATAGTGGCTGACGGATGCCCATTTCTCTGCTGCCGAGCTCTTCTTGGGAATCTCGCTGACGGACGAGCAATAGTCAACCCTGTCTTCAGTTTCGTTAATCTGAAGGCTTACCAAACGTGTCACGCCTACAACAAAAGATACCGGGATCGGCCATCCACTGTTGATTTCGAGATGATCAGGTCCGCACATTGATGTCCAGCTCGGAAAAGAGAGGTCGACGTCTAGAAGTGGCGTGGTTCAACAGACCGCGGCAGAAACAAAATCCTCATGATCATGGGCTCTGTTTATTATCATTCCAATTTTCGACTTACAAGAGGCAAAGTAAAATTTGCTTGTGAATTGTCTACATGTCTAGAAATTCATTGCACTCAAGGGCTAGCTTTAAGAGGACCCATCCGTGGATCGTCAAAGAGATTTCTTTCTCGCTTATCAGCGCTGAGTCTGACTTTGTCCATGAAAGCTCGGTAGTCAAAATAGTCGGTGCTGGCTCTCGCAAAGTACTTGAGGAAGGCTCGCTGGAAAAACGAAAATTCTATCAGCCGAAACTCCGTCAAGACAAGATCCCGACGGTACTTACCCATTCGACTTCCGAAAGAACATCCAAGCCCAAAGCATTGATGATGCGTCTGAACCGGTTCGCTGAGATACCGCCCCGCTTCCATGGATCAAAGTCCACGAAGTAAGGTATAATGTGGATTCTTGCTTCCAGTATCTACGAGAGGAATGACAATAAATCCAAGCCCATGAAATTTGACAAAAGATCTCAGTTTTACCTTCTCGGCCAGTTTATGGAAGCCTTCTTGTGCAAGCGCCACTTCCGCGTCGCTGACCGGCTTCCGATCAGAGACTTTCTGAAACTTGTATGGTTCTGGTATCAGCGCCGGCTTCTCACTGACATCTTTCGGTGCATAGACCAGATCCATATCCCACACGAACTTGGAATAGTCGAGGAGATTCAAGTCGCGTGGATAAACATACCTGCAGGAACGTAATCGGCTCTACACGTTACTGAAATATTACCCTATTATTGATAGAAAAAAAGGTAGTTCAAAACGCTCGCCATACGAAACTTTGCCTGGTTTCTAATTTGGCGATCCATTCTTTCCCGAAACGAGGCTTACTGATTTTCAAGGATGAGGTTTTCCATAGGTGATAGCTGAAAGCCCATCATGGTGGTACACCGTCGAAACTGCTTCCGTGTGATGACACCACGATGGTGGGTATCGTAGTCAACGAAGAAGTCGGAGACACGCAATCGATCGATAGACACCTTCCTTCGGCATTTCTCAACCACGGCCTCCGGTCCTTGGTAGTTCTGATACGCGTTCTGTGGCGTTACTTCCGGGTACCAAGCCCGCTTATTCTTCCATCGCTCCATGGTGGCCACCGTGATGGGGTAGGTCGGAAGGCTCTGTCCGTATGACTGGGTATCGATGGCTTGGAGGAACTCAAGGTACCGGAAACCTTTCGCGTCCGAAAATCTGTCAGAACCAAAGGCATGCGCAACATGCAGTACAGAAAGGCTTATAATCGGCTCCTACGTACCTTTCAATGATCAAGTCGCATTCTTCCGGTGAAACTTGTAACGTGGCCAGCTGAAGGATTCGAGAGACCGTCCGGACATTCTGCACATAGCGAATACTATGCCTGTAAAACGAACGCGGACGAAACTCTAGGCCGGACTCGGCCAAAGAATCGAAGTGCTTACGGATCGAAGACTCGGAATATTTGCTCGAGATGCATTCGTCGTTCGACCACCAGCATCTTCAGCCGGTTCAAGGCATGCACCAGTTTATCCGGGTCGCTTATCGGCTTTGTCAGGATGTCTTCCTTGGTCAAAAGTGGTGCTCGTGGGGGATAGTACGGTCCACGAGCTAGGTTTGGCTCGAAGCTCTCCATCACCATCGCCAGTCTCCCTCCAGGGTAGAACTTTTCCACAAACACTACAGCGCAAGAACACAAGTCATGCAATTTGCCTTTGATATGATGGAATTTGATGCATGGTTGAAGAGAGTACTTACCGACCTCGCATCAGATCGTCAGTCAGCTTCTTGTAGTTAACATGTCTTTCCGCAGTCGGTTCAACGTAGTGCTTCAGCAGAAAATCAATATCTTCTTCGCTGACGTCACAGCGTTGACCAGGTCCGATGCGGAGGACATGCAACGCTCGTTTCATCTGCGACATGTTCAACAGATTCTTGCCAAACGTATCAAAGTCCCTGAAGGGTTCATTGAAGTTCAAGCCGGAATTGTGGACGTAACGTTTGAGTACGTTCAGGATTGACGTTAAACGGGTTTCTTTTGGGGTCTCTTCGTACTTCCGGTCAATTAGTGCCATTTCTAAAATACGAGAAATATTCAAAGTAAGTTTCGTTGTGGAAATACAAATCCGCCCTTCAAGTAGACTCACCGTACTTGACATCTTTGAGGAAATCAATGTAGCGAAAGAAATGAAGGATAAACGGGTGTTCGTAATAGAAGCAAAGGCTTTCGATATCCTTGTCCAGTAAACGAAGAGGCGCCAGTTCCGCTATGGCTTGTCGGACATAATCGTGTGGGACTACCCCACAGGCTATTGTCTTGTCATCCTGAGGAAAATAAAAGTGAAGGGAAGACACTGTCTGATGAGACAAAGCGTGGAGAAACGGTTGGAGGACAAACCTTGAGTTTCTCGAGATGCTCGAACCGTTTACAGAGGGCATCGTAGCGGTGATGTTCATAAGCTGCTTGCGCAATACGCTGTAACAAAACTGGGATAGTCTTGATTTCCTCGAACGTCATGATGGGTAGTTGATGAGATTCCCGTCGAGGAGTATCTTCGTGCCAGTCACCCTGCAGTGGTCGTGGATAATTCTCCTTTTGCGGATACCTGAAAAGCTTTATATTATTGTCGGTTGCGAAACTTCTACTCGAGGTACACCCTACTTAGTCCACGCAGAAATATTGAAACTTACTGCAGCACTCTGCATCAGCTTGACGTTCAATAGGAATGTATGGCTACTTAATGGCCTGCAAGTTTCTGCTGATCAGAATTCACAGATATTCCTTACCGATATCGGGGGTAGAGCTGTCGGAGAGGGAACTCCCTGTAGTTGTGGTTCAAGATGCGCCAGCTGAACAAGTCGTTGCACAGGTTGACGTAGCGGACCACGTTGACCGGCACGGCTTTAGCGCCATTTGACGGCTGGACACCGAAGGCTACAGTGTAACATTCTGCCAAGACATCGTAATCCGCATCGATTGTTAGTTGGGTGTTGTCTTTCAAATGTTGTTTTGTGATCGCGACGAAGATCGGAGGCGGAAGTGTACCGTTCTGTGGAGTATCGCGCATGTGGTACATCCACAGCAGGTCATTCTCCGTCACGTTTTTCTCCATACAAGCTAGGATGAAGCGACGCATCACTTGAGGATTAGACACGTTGATGGATTGCAGATACTTGAGGATATCAAAGTCCTGCAGAGAAGCGGAGTTTTAGAGGAGGCCAATGCCATGCGCTGCGTGTGAGGACTTCCGGTGCACTCACATAGGTACATCTAGACCGCAGACACAAGTGCGCTCACTCTATGCAGGTGTGAGACCGAATGTGAGCAAAGTACAAAAACGTACCAGTTGACGTTCGTCCTCGGTTCTTTGCTCATTCACGTCCGTCAATGTAGGATTATGTATCCAGCCTTCGACTTCCGGGTCAGTAGAGAAAGCCGGACCTGATGGATCCATGCTGTGGTCCATCTTGTGTGCTTCGGGTATTTCATTGTGCGTCTGCTTGATACCGGGGTAGGCATGACTGATCAATCCAGCATGGCCTTCCATTTTCTATCTTCCGCTTCCTACTTCGTACCACAGCAAACTCCCCGTAGTCCAAGCATCTCAAACTTCTAACCAGAGAGTCCTAAACTAGTCGTCTTCCAATTCCTTCTCTGTAGAACCAGCCTACCTCCTTACCAGCTTAGCAACACCTGCGACTTTCGGAACCACATCTCCACTGAAGTTCAATCGTGTCGAACACAAGAAAAGCAAAAGAGAGAAAGCGATTCGTACTTCTGGAAAAGTTATTCTCGACGATATTACAACAGGGAAGCGGAGAAATATTCATGCAAACGCTTCAAAGCAGAGACGACAGTACGGAAAACCTAGCTGAAGTTACGAAAAAATATGACAGCTCTCATAATTCTTTGAAGTCCAAAAGTCTCTCCGTAAATATTCCTGAAAAACACGAAGTAAAATATTGAGCAACGAGAGAAAGGGAGACTGCATGCTGGAGGTTCACCTGTATAAAGGTTTAGGATTTTCGAGGGCCTTTCTGCTGCTTGTTGTTGCCCACCGCGCCTTGGCCTTGTTTTCCCTGTTGTCCAGGAGCGTTGGGTTTCTTGAAAGGGCCAGCATCGTCCGATTCATCCGACTCGTCATCGTCGTCGTCATCATCACCGTCCTCTTCTTCATCGTCGAAATCCTCTTCATCGTCATACTCATCATCCTCGTCGTCGTCCTGGCCGGTGAAGATGAGCAGGGCGCGAGGGATGATGCGCGTTCGAATGGCGCTGGCCATCTCAAAGTCGATCTCGGCCTGTTCGCCCTTCTCGGCCAAGTCGTCATCATCGGCTTCATCTCCTTCTCCCTCGCCAATCTTGTTCAGTGTCGACAGGTCTTCCACGGCTGGCATGAAGAATTTGAAGAAGGATTCGCAGTCCTTCTCCGTCTTGATTTGGCGGCGTTCACCTGTCTTCTTATTCCGCTGCAAAATACAACAAATCAAATCAATCAACCGGATACTGATCTGAATCACGTAGGAACAATCCATTCCTACTGGAGCTTCAGTGCACTACAACCTTGTAGGCCGCCAGGATCCTACTGCAATTCGGAGTGCGACTCTTCCTACGGGTAGTGTCCTATTAAAGGCAGAGCGTGGTCAGCCCAAGCCATAATATAGAGTTTGCGAAGACAGGTCTGGTCTCATAAACTGCCCTCATATTTGTGAGTCTCAGGTTCCAGTCCCAGATTTGGACAATTCAACTCCTTCCTAATCAAGCATATGAGAGCTGAATGTGCCGTCGGTAACTGTGCATGCGAAAGATTTCGCCTCGCGGTCTCACGTTGTGCACTCTCAGATCGCAATGCTCGCTGTGCCGATCGCGAATAAAAACTGGAATTAGTGGATCTGGATTCTGTAAGTTACTGCGCGGTATCTTGACTATCTTGAACTCTCTCAGACTCTCCAGCCTCAACATTTCCCATGACACAAAGGGGACAACAACACGCATGAGAGGGCGAAAGGCAAAGGAGGCACATCAAGGAAATATCTGCTAACTGAACGCCAGGGACGTCTGTTTTCTTGTTCAAATATCCCTACCTCAGCAACTCCAGCAGAGCTTTCCACTGTTTCAAGTCTGGCTAGCCGGCTAAAGAAACCAACGCAGATATCCGCAGCGGAATCAGCGCAGACTGCTTGACTGCTTCAGGTAGATAGCGGCTATCGTGGATGACATGGAATCCTGATGCATTGTTGCTTAGTGCTCACTGTGCCGAAGTTGCACTGTAGTCCGGGAGTCATATCGCTTTTGTCCGTCGAATGTCAGCCGGCTAGCCAGGCTCCTAGATTCTGGTGATCTGGAAGTAACCTTCTGCCAAGTTCACAGATAATAGCAGATCTCCGAGCTTGAGTCACGATTTCTCGGGAATCATGTAACTGGAAGTGCGCCACTGAAGTAGGGTTAGATGCGTGTATGTTACATGTCGTCATCCCATGTAAAAGCTGGGCACCGCATACTGCGGTCTGAAATAACGAGGGCAACCTTCAGGCTATCGCACACGCGGAAATACGCAAAAGTTAGAGGGGATAATTTACGGGATGGTCTCAGAAATCGGTCTTATCGAAATTTCGGCTTTCCATGAGAACAGTAGGGCACGGTATCAGAATCCAAGTCTCGGATTTCCAGTCGGCCAATAGCACTGATTCAGCGGGTTCGAGCCGGCCCACAACCCGGCGAAACATGAGACCAAAAAAATGAGAGTGGCTTTCATGAGACCTGACCTGCCCTCGCAACCTCTATAATGAAGCAAGTCCTACTGCCAGGACCCCGACAAGCTACCGCAACGGATCACCAAGCACGTGGTCTACATCACAACAATTGACGTATCGCCGTCACGTGACTCGAAATACCACGAGCACGGAAAGTCATACGCAGTTGGAAAGGAAGCCTTCTTACGGATGTTTGCTTCTAGCAGATGCCTTCCTGACAGAAGGATAAAGAACGCAGATGTGCTTACCTGGAAGGTAATTTCGAGTTTCTTGGTGGTATTCTTGCCTTCGTTCCACTTGATTTCCGTGCCTTTGGTGAACTTGGGAGACAATCCGGTAGTAATGTACATTTCTTCCCGACCGATGTTGGTGCCAAACTCGTAGCTTCTGGACAGAACCTTGTTGCTGAAGTAGGGATTCTCTGCAAACTCAAACTCCAGAGTGAAGCCCAGTGGTTGTTCAGAGTACGCCGTGCGGATATCCGTCAGATAATCCAACACATCCGAGTCTTCTTCGCTGATGTACGGCGCAGTGTGGCTTGAAGAGCATAAGACAGTCTTCCAGAACTTCGGAATACCCTTCTCCCCGTTGGGTTCATCTGTCTTCAACTCAGGCTCACCTTCTTTTAGCTCAAACTTCATCTCAGCCTCAGTAGGTTCGTACAAGCCGTTGATGATGTCAGCACGCTTCTTCAGGAACGGAGCCATCTTCTTGTGATGTTCAGCTTCCACAGCGAACAGCTTACTGTGCATCTCCACCTCCACCTTCTGAATGTCCATATGGATGTGTTTGAGTGCATTGATCCGTTGAAGGATATTACGAGGTAAGACCACTTCTTCATCGCCATGGTCTGCGTCGCATTCGTCGCCGGCGCCGTGACTGTGAGTATGCTTCCCGTGCGGATGAGCTGGCTCCTTTTCCGCCACTCCATTCTGCTTTCCTTTCCCTTTCTGCTGGGAAGCCATACCTACAAGGAGAAGAGCACAACGAGGAGGAATAAGGAGTGTGAGACAGTGAGATGGTCGGAAGAGCCCACCGAGCGTGAAGAAACAGCTGGAAGACGAAATGAAATCAGCAAAAAATCAAGCAAACAGGAAAAACAGTTGACAGATCCGGTTTCGCCGTTTGCGCAATCGCTCGGCAGCTCGACTCGAGTCGTTGTAACTCAACTCAGAAATTTGAAAGCGGATTTTCCGATGACGTCATCTGGCACTGTTAGAAGTTACCCGGACCGCCTGACATGACTGTTTTGTCATCGACCCCATCGAGACTACGACTGTCTCGTTCAGCAGGCCAGAGGTCCAGAGTTCGACTCCTTCAAGTTTTAGTCTGTTTGACTTGGCTCTAACGGGGACTCGGGAAGGTCATCACAGCTTGTTGAGAAATACTGTATATTGATATCTCAAGTTTTCCCGTCAAGAAAGGAGTTGAGAAAAAAGGAAGATGAATGTGTTTTCCAATAATACTCCACAATAACTGTAATGTGCTGCAGCAAACCACCTTTGGATGGGGCGGAATGGTGATAGAAATGACACGGATGGTACTCGGTATGGACGAGGTTCAGACATAGTTAATTGCAACGTCGAGTCTCCATCGGTACGCGTTGGTCAAGAGCTCTTGGCAGCTTGATCCATGAGTTCGAGCAGATCAAAATCATCAGCAACATCTTCGCTCATGGTACTTGCTTCTAAACCCAGATCGAAGTCTTTGAGCTTCGTGTTTTGGAGCTCCACGCGCTGTACTTTAGTCGGACTGGCGGCCGACTTTACGAAAGGTGCAGAGCTGGAACTGAGATCCAGCGAGAGAAAATCGAGATCTATGGTTGTCTTTTCCTCCGCACTCGTCTTCGAATCGGGAATAGCACCGAGTATCTTGGCCAGCATTGCCATTTCGGCACCAGCTGCCGCGCTCTTCTTCGCGGTCTTCAAGTTACATGAAAGATGGTTTCAATGAGCCATAATTGCGAATTGCACGGTATTCGGACGAAGGCAGGATTCTTACCACGTTTCCGGTCTGACCTACGTCAGAGTTCGTTCGGCTCTTCGGAGTACCAGGCGCGCTTGTGTTCTCAATGGAGGCAATCGTGGAACCTTTGTAGCTGGCAAATCTGTATCCGCACCGCACCTTTAACTTATTTGGTTTAGTTCGGAGGGATCTGAGCGAGACTCTCTACAAAGTACGTACAAATTTGTACCAAGAAGAGTTCCTCGACTTCCGGCAGGAGCGTCAAACGCGGTGGACGGTTCGAACGAAGACGAGCCGACAAGCTTGAAGCTTCCGCCTTGCTGGAAATTTTCCGTCCGTCGCGTCACGATTTCCTTGGACAAAATACCCTTCGTGGTTTTGTAGTATCTGTAAAAGATGCGCAGCTTGGTGGTCGGTGACTCTATCAGAGAGAGTACTCGAAGATTTTACAGTACGTTATTTTTCCGGGAACATTGATCTGGGATCGGGCTGGAATTTCGCCATCTTTGGAGATCCGCATCACGCCGTCTGCTTCTCGCTGAACGCCATTTTGCAGAAAGACCGAAAGCTAAAATTCAACCAGAGCACACAGTTAATCTTGCGTCGCCAGCTAGAACCGAAACAGCCGCGCACCACTTTACCCGTGTTTTACGATCTTGAAAAAAACGCAGGATAGTAGTTCGAAGAAGGAAGAGATTCTGGCTATCCATTCGACCATAAGCCTACAAAAGCTGCTATATCTTGAGGCCCTCCCACATGACAGAAAAACAGGCACAGGTTCTCTAGGGATCTTAAAATCTTACCCGTTCAATATGATGATAGACTTTTCGTAAGGAATTAGAAATGGTCTCGGAATGCTGGACCAGGTTTCGCATGTAGTCCAGATGATTTAGTGCGCAGTAGATCAACTCGGTCGGGTATTTGCAGGCGAATATTTGGTATTTGACCGTCATCGTCATCAAGTCCAGCAACTGCAACGAACCCATGTTATTTAGTCGAGAAATGACTATATAGAAATTCAGCAGCATTAGTCCGACAAAATTGATCCCTGTCATATCCGAACCTTGTCCATGCTTTCTTGGTTGAGGCTCATGATAGACGCATGCGCCTAAAATACACATGACAGCTTAATTTCTCGTTGCGTTTATTCGAATTGGGAGTTCACCCGTATAAATTACCAGCTTTTGAAACAGTGTACGCATCGAAGACTCCGACAAAAGATGCTGTGGCTTAAAAAGTTCATCGACTATTCGTGGGCGGAATATTGTACCGATCACATCTTGCATCACTAAAGACGGGCCAGGATAAAGGATGCATGTTGTCAGAATTTTTAAGGTGATCTTGACCGACCTTTGTCCATCCGGTCCTCTAACTTTTGAGCTCTCAAACGATGCTCAATAACGTAAATCATCTCCCCGCCGAAATTGATGAAGATTATGGGCAGAGCAAAGAGGTGGCCTTCCAGACTGGCGATCTCGCGTGTCACGTCGAGATGGAACGAGTTTTGCGAACGTACCTTGATATGCGTCAACGACATTCTCCAAGCTTGCAAGACGTGCTCTCGGGTTTCTAATGAGCTTCGTGGTCAGACGAGATCTAGAACAGAAACGGTTTTCAAATTTTTCACCTCAGTTATGTGAATCTTATTATTAGACACTTCAGTCGGGGGGGGGGGGGGG
>BDGG01000002.1:2303538-2349852 GCA_001949185.1 Ramazzottius varieornatus | reverse complement strand
TGGGGGGGGGGGGGGGGGTGAAGATAATCGCTGCTTGGAGTTGATCGATACTCCCCAGCATGCTGCATAGTACTACTTCTAGTACTATGTATCTTATGCGCTGATGCGTTCGCCAGGTAGCTCTGTCTAATGCTGATTGCCATACGCCACCTGGAGTAGAGAACCGTTCAGAGTCTCATCTCCGCAACGCACTTTCAAACGGTAAACAGGGAGTTCGATAAGTTTTGAGGCAAAGACCACCTGAAAGTACTAGTTTGCAGAGTACGCTTCTAGGAGATAGACCGTCGCTTGTAACCTTTATCTTTAGAAGCTGAGGTACCTAGTACTTGAGCAAACGAAGAGATAATTTTTTGAAAAAATGCGAAAAGTTGTTTTTCAGTTTTCCTCGTAAACTCGCGCATTTCGAGATGTTATCCTCGCGCTGTCCGCGCCGATCGTATATCTGGGGTGGATGATTTTTTAGCGCTCCGACAACAAGCAACTAGAATGCGAAGGGAATAGAGAGTGAAAGCTAAGTTTTATCAGAAATGGAAACGCGGAGAAGAAACAATAAAGTTTTCAAAATCCGGCTGGTGATTATAGGTAGTGCACCAGCTACTGTCACCCCGTGTCACTTGCGAACTTCCCCTTTGTGCAAAAATGAAATTTTTCTCCAGTCGTGACAGCGGGCAGGCTCGACTTCCTTCTACTCGACCTGGGCAGTAAGTTAGACATGCCTCCGTCATCCACTGCTGAAGTCAAAGTCAAATGTACAATGGGGAATAAACTCCACATAATTTCTTCAAAAACGCTTAGCACTCCAAAAAACCTCTCTCCATATATTTTAAAATGTTTTTCCAACGAATGATTTTTCAGCCCAGGCTCTAAATCTCCCTTATCGTCCGTAAGTTGAATCTGAATGTATGAAAGTTGTATCTGAAACCCGAGGGGGTTCTTTTGGAATCCTTTGGTCCGGTTTGTTAAGTATGAAATTACGATCCGCCAAGCACTTTGGCTTTTTGTGCTCCAGTGCCGGAATGTCAGGACTCGTATAGCCTAGATGTGTGAAGTAGCTATACTACTTTAGAACAGTTCCAATTGACGGATGGAAGCAAGCGCTGTATCGAATATGTATCAACTTTCAAGAAGCCGGCAAGTCGGGGAGCTCATGATCAGCGCGAACAGTTCATTACAGAGAGAGACCTCGACGAAGTAAACAAATACTGTAGTTCTTGTACAAGTAATGACATGTCAATGCATGCCGACACTCTCCCATCACAACGCTCAATTTTTCGTCACTGGCTTCCAGTTTCTCATTTCACAGCACAGCACAGCAAAACTTTCTCCTACCGAATTTTGCTCGTGTTTGACAAAGTTAGTACAGAATTTTTTCTAGGTCGTGTGTATTTTTTCAGTTGAGGGAGACTAATTTGGCACTAATTTCTGACTGATTGCTCGTGGTTCCAAGATACCAAAAAGTTTTGTCCTGCCGCCATGTTCAGCTTAGCCGTTGAATCGATGCAAGGGGGTCGTCCCAGTCAAAACGAGGAACGCCGACGGTCGAGTTATGGGGTGCAGGGAAACGGCGCCGTGCAAGATGGACCGGAGGGTTTTGACTTTGGCTCTCGACGACGCAGCACCCAGTTGCAACATCAGATCATGCAGCAACAAAAACCTTTTCGTTCCATGCATTCAAACACGGTAAGGCTTTTTCTCTTTCTAGTCAGGTAGGTTATTTCTCACCGAGATAAAACCAGGAAAAAACTGGATTGTACTGTACACAGGAGCAGAAATCTGTCTGCTCTACCAGATAGTCGATTCCGGCAAGAATTTCCTGAATGGTCTTTAACGTTTAACACTGCATGATCACTTATCGGTTCGAACCAGGAAGTCGGTTTGTGGGCGTGGTCGTTGTTCTGCACATGCGGGCACAATAAAACATAGACATCTTCCTGGACCCTGAAATACTCGGAAATGTGCATGCCTCAAATTTCATTTGGTCAAAGCGTTTTAGCTCGGTATTCGGCAGAGGAAGTCCCCAGCAAGCAATGGGTGTTACGGTTGATTGCGGTATCAAGGATCAGTCAGAAGAACGTATTGTAAAAAAGACGCATATTTTGCAGGATTTAAGTCGTCTGGCTGACTAACAAGCGGAACTTAAAATCACGATTCTAAGTTAATGGACATTCACATTGGGAGACTCTGCTGCCGCATTACCTGCCAAAATTTGTGTACGTCACTCGAGGGGAATTAACACTGATGCGGACGACAGTCATGCTTCATCAGTGTTAATTCAGCTCGAATAACGTACACAAATTTTGGGACGTAATACGGCACTGGATTTCGTATTTATCGATAGGCTCACCTAAATCAGATCCTCTACAATTAAGGTTCTCCTGTCTTAAAACAGCCCGATAGGTTTCTGACCGACGGAACTGGTTACGATCAGGACGGCATACATAGCTGCGTTTGTGAGTGTAATACCGGTTAACTTAGAGTAAGCTCCAAAAATAACTCTAGCTAGGAAAACATCTCGCTCGCCAGCACAGAAAGCTGGTTGTCCGCATAAGCGGAAGCTCGCTTGCTGAGTTCCGCGTGGTTCGCGAAGAGGAGCAGCAGCAGATCCCCCGCATACATAGAGAGACGGTCCAACATAATTCAGAAAAATCTATTTCGAGCTGTTGGGATAAGCATGACTTCATATACTTTGTAAGCGATTCAAACAGACGTTTCAGACTTGTCAACCGCACAGAGCCAGACGCGAAGAGAAGGAGCGGAGGGTTCTCAGCTTCGTTTTTCTAACAGTTAATCCATGCCTATCAAATTCCCTTCCCCGATCATCTTATCTTTCGAAATTTGATCCGTTGATATTTCCTATCTGCCGTTTTTGGTAAATAATTGATCTACTTACGACAACACGAGTACATTGTTATGGCACCCAAAGACCGCGGGGAGCCTAGTCCGCGGCAAGCGGTACGTTGCAGTTAAGACCTTCAATAGTTCTACGACTTGAACGATCTCATTGTCATTGATTAAAATTAGACTCATTGTCTTTCGAAACTCAGAAAACAATATCAATATGGGACCACATTAGTAGAAAAAAGGCGCTGTACGTATGCAATCTGGGTGAAACTTGCGATAGTTTGCACTGAAGTGATCCCTAGTGCTTTCTGAATTATTAGAGGCTGCGAGTGCAGTCAAGAACTTTTCGCCACCAACTCGGGGGCTGATATGGAATTTTCATTATGCTGTCGTTCGTTTCTGTAGACAATCGACAAACTTCCGGACAAGACGCTGTTGCATATTCTGGGCTTCCTGGAGCACAAGGAAATTTGCCGACTGGCACAGGTCAATCGCAAGTGGCGGCAATTAGCGTATGATAATCGATTATGGTCGTCGGTGTCGCTACGGCCAGAGTACGGCGGGCTAGTGGCTGCTCCCCCTCCCGACACAGCTGTCCACTTGATAGCCAGCCGCTTTGGCGCCCAACTCAAGTGCATCGAGTTGCCCATCGAGCTTATCACCGCTCAGGTCTTCCACGAGCTGGCCAATAAATGCCCTAATTTGGTCCATCTCGTCCTGGACTTCTCCAACGCCATGCAGCTTCATGACTTTAACGACCTCAACGCCTTTCCGTCAAAGCTGCGAACTCTGAACATCTGTCTGTCTGACGTCATCTTCATGGAAGGCTTCATGCGCAAAATTTATAACTTCATCAACTCGGTGGAGTGTTTGCAGCTAATCGGTGAGAACTGTGAAAGATAGAACAATCCCCAGGTTTTTCAGCCAGGACGTTTAGCACAAATATGACACACGTACGAGGTGCCTAACCGGGAGGATTTCAGATGCATCGTTTTTCTACGGCTTGTTGGCGCCTAAATTGACTATCGTAATCGTCAGATAATCGTCAGACCTAACCTGCAGGTGACATTTTTAGGGACGTACGAAAAAGTGTCGGAGGAAGAAGAGGAAGTTCACGAGACAGTCCAAATCACAAAGCTGAAGAGCCACGTGCCCAACCTCCGCGTCATCAATTTCTTCGGGGTGAAGTTCCTGGACGACAACCATATTGAAGCCATCTCCAGCAACTGTGTTCATCTGGAGTGCTTGTGCATCAAGTTCTGCACGAAGTACACCGGAACCTCGCTGAAGACCCTCCTGCAACGATGCCGGAAGTTGAGCTGTCTGCTCATGGAGCAAACAGGCAAGTGCCGAAAGCCTTTCCGGCAAGTTCAGTTCGATCGATGCAAAGAACCGAACGTGGTGAAGAGCGTGTGTTTTGTTTGCAGGTATCAAGAGCGAACACTTTCAGGACGCTGAGTGGGAAAAGAGTCGTGTCAGTGAGCTGGACATTACATCCTGTGAAATCACTTCAGCTGCTTTGATCGATGTTCTCGGTCGCATCAAAAATCTCAAGTGGTTTTGTGCAGGCCATGTGGACGGCTTTGACAACCAGGTGAGACCCAAATTTAGGCTGCTGAATATCCCAGCATAAATCAAGTGTGAGATTTCCAGGATTCCGAAGACTTGGATGACAGTCAATCCCATCTCATTGCACATACAGAAAACTTTGATTTTTTCAAGGTACTGGATAGCATTATGCAAAGTGGGCTGGCTAAATCCCTCGTTGCTATCGACCTTCAGAGCTGCGACAATCTGACGGAAGAGTACCTGTTCAAGTTCTTGGAGGCGCATGGAAATCAGCTTCTGGGACTGAACCTGGCTGGTATACCTTGGCTGGTGGAGACTTTC
Source organism: Ramazzottius varieornatus (assembly GCA_001949185.1). NCBI lineage: Eukaryota > Metazoa > Tardigrada > Eutardigrada > Parachela > Ramazzottiidae > Ramazzottius > Ramazzottius varieornatus. The sequence continues at coordinate 2,345,121 of BDGG01000002.1, read as the reverse complement.
TGGACGCAGTCTGTACCTTTCCTCAGGAAAATAAAGTCAGTACGGAACAAGAAAGAGATCTTTCTTTCATTGTATAAAATGGCGACGTCCCTAAACTGTTTCACTCGACACCGATTCTTTTGAGCTTTTGATTCTATGCTGTACGATATGGACTCCTTCTTCGTTCTTTGCACCAGACCCTTCATTTCTGATCCGTTGGCATTTTTGAACAGTCAATTTCTATTGTAGGATTTTGATTATGGGGACAGGAAAGATCGTGACAATCACGCGAGTCAGTTCGAAGATCCATGTGGACCAGATCATCGACTGTGTGGCTGTCAACTGCCCCCAAATCGAACGACTGGAGATCCGGTGGGACCCGGAGACCCTACGCTTCAGTGACAAGAGCAGCAAATTCATCGACACCCTACGTGTGAAAGCGAGCAAGCTGCGCAGTCTGACACTGAGCGATGGCGAGTACTTCGAACTGGTCAAGTCTAACTTTGAGCGGGCCCACCGACGTGCTATTGTACGCACCACTGTCAACTGCAGCACCACCATCCTTCCCTTACTTCCTTATTTCAAAGACCTTCGCTTCAATTAACCAAGGCAACCCAAATATCCTTATTGGTGGTACCGTTATCATATTACCAAAACATCTTATCGAGCAACCTGAGAGAAATGTCCCTTTTTGCCGTGTAAACTGGATAAGTCTTCTCTATTACGTCCTCCTTATTCGAGGATGGAAGCAAGCCTATTCGTTGTGTGGCTGTAAGCATTTGAATTTGTTTCGATTTTGCAAATAAAGTTTGGTTCCAATAAAGTTTGGTTCCAATAGTTTGGTTTCCATCCATAAGGCACGAGTTCGGAAGCTGGAAGCCATCGGTCTTGAAGGGAAGACTGTGCATGCACTTGAGGGTGTCAGGCTGGTGTCTACGACGAGGGTAATTGATGAGGTGTTCCCCACGCACTCTTTACACTATCACAACCGCTGAATCTATAATCACAAAATTCTACCCGTGTTTCGCATGGGAACATCGGGCCCATTTGAACTTCGACCACAAGTGGCGCTCGTCGGATGTCTTTTGAGTTTTCGGTGCAGGGTTAGTAGCATTGCGAACTTCAGACAAACGAGAAGGTAGACGAAAGAGTGACTACTTGTTCTCGAAATAGGATGTGCACCTTGTCAAGTGTGTCTTTTGACACCGAAGTCAGATCGGATATTCTACCGCCATGATACACATCGGAAGCGACCAGCAAAATGTACAAGGCTGTTTTTTGTAAGTGACGCGCGTTCCCAGTCAATAACAGTGATCAGGTACGCCACTTGGTACAACCATTCTGTACGTTTCTCCACTGGTCTCCCGTCACTTCGTTTAACGGTTTTCGACCAGCCAAAACTCTTCGTATATTTCTCAGGGACAACGACCATTTTTCTTGATTTCTAAGACCGAATAAAGCATGAGTAAATCGGTGAACGACGATGTTGAATATTTTATTAAATATGTTACGGTTCAGAGAAAGTATTAGACTTTGAGCTGAAGAATTGTTCCGAGTATTATGCAGAGCAAGCAAAGATAAGTCAGACCGGTAAAGAATTTTCAATGGAAGAAGATATGGACATTTTGTAAATCTGTTATTTACTAAGGCCAGTGCAAGTCAGAAATTAAAAAGGCACGTCTCAAGCCTCAGTGAATGCTAGAGACGCAAGAATAGCCGGTGGTTGGATTAGGCCGGCTTTGGATGTACGGTGTTGACAAGAATGCGAGTGATGTGGACTTTTCATAAGAAAGCAGTAACAAAATCCATCTGGTAAACACTCTTGAATGCCAAAGGCACACATCCCTTTTGCCTTTCCCCCATTTAGAAACCAGCCACATCTGATGCAACAAGGAAGAATAATACAAGGAAAGAATCTTTCTTGCCGTTCGTCTCCGGAAAAGAATGTCACCGTCGTCGCGCCGAATTGCAAAGAAGAAACGCGATCCAGTTACCAACTGGGTGACGTCAACGGTTGGTTCTCCGATTCGCCATAGGGGCTCTTTCCGGTCAGTGCCGCGGCGGAAGCAGCGCCGCTATTTAGAGCGTAGTTATTCGAGCCAGTGTAGGAGGATGTGGTGTAGTTGGGGGGAGAGTAGGTCGTGCTGCTGCAGGAGATTGTGGAATGTGAGGAAGGCGAGGCGCCCTCCGGTTGAGCCTGGACTGCGTTGGATAATGACTGTTGCTGGGATTGCTGGTGGACTGCCACGCCGACAGCCGTCTGTTTGCCGTCTTTGACCAACACCGGGACAGCTACGCGACGGGGACCTGGGTTCATTAGACTTTGGGTCGCCAGCTCGATCGTCTTGTCTTGAGTCTGCCGCTTGCTTTTGTAGCGACGGTTCTGATACCATATTTTCACTTGTTGAGGCGTCAGCTGAAAAAGATCCCACTGGTTAGACCCGATCAACTTTGAGCGTTTTTAGATACTGCAGGTGAGTTGCGGGCCAATTAGCTAAACCTGATAGTTGTCTCATGTGGCGCTCGCTTTCAGCAAATCACACAGGATCGCGCGCCACTTGGGAAACAACCAAACGGGACACAACCATTTTTCGGAGTGGCGCATGCTTCGAGCCAGTATCTCTGGAAACGTACGTCACTTGATGCAGCGATGTAGTTCAGTTCATTTGCCCACGTGTCAGAGACTGCAGGGAAAGCAGAGTTGGATAGCTCACCTTAAGGGCTTGTGCAAGGCCATCGCGTTCCGGTGCGGATAGGTATTTGTGAGAGCGGAACTTCTTTTCTAGTTCGTGGACCTGCTGTTGGGAGAAGAGGACTCGGGGCTTCCGTCGTTGCCGCTGTTTCAAGAGGCATGGCTCGTTGTTCTGATGGTGGAGATGTTGGTAGGCCGCTACGGCCGCTGAGTTGCCACGATGATGGTGCGAGGCTTGTAGCGAGTTGTGATGCGCATGCCCACTGTGATCCAATTTTGACTTGAAATGATGGTCGATGCCATCTCCGTGACTCCCGCGGTTATCTAAACATCCCGTCAAACATCAAAATTAGTCGTCGTTCGTGGAAACGAATTTGTTCGTTTATCTACGCAATGTTCAGTTAAGTTACACATATTCAGTCCGAACATACTTTGAACGCTGCTGTACGGATATCTTTCTTTCAGGAACAGTGCAGAAAATTACGCTTTGGTTTACGCTTGTAATGCTTGTATGTAGTACTTATGATGAAAGAAACGTTGTTGAAACTTTCGATGTATTTTATCGAAATACGGCGAAGATGAAAAAGTCGAAACCGCTTAAGTGTATAATAAATACTGTGAAGGATATTGTTGCTTGAATCATATTTGTATAAGCGATTAGATTGCTGGCAATAAGAGGATTATCAAGGAGGTATGGCCGAGCTAGCTCTTGTCCGGCAGTCGCAGCACGAGCTGTCGGGTGAGCAGCTTAACGACGAAACCGGTCATTGAACAAATTGCTTAAAGTCATCTTCATTCAAGTTTGTTGTTTGAGACGGAGGAAATGCACGCTATTAACATAAGGTTACATGGAGGAGCCGGTTCAGCTGCACCCACCGCAGTAGAATAACTGGTGCATTCAGTTCATTCTGTCTTCTCACACCACCAAACTGTGAACTACCGAGCTTCATTCACGAATCACGAAGCCCAAATGGCGACTCAATCAACAGTTCAAATGATATCCATCAGTCCGGTCGTCTTCCTCGGTACTTTCGGGCTTTGCGCAACGAACAAAAACTACGACCGGTTAACGGCCTGGACTTGAAAGCGTGGATGGTCACGGCGGAGTAGAGGAAGATCCAGTTTGACGAAATTGTAGAGAAACGGCAGTACAAGAAGCTCGCAGGGGTACTACAGTGTTAAAAAATTCATTCCTTGCGGTGATCACGAGACAATTGGTTGTCGTTGGTTGTCGGTAAAATAATGTGACGACCACTGTACTAGATCACTGCACCGGGCTGTTAAGGCAGAGAAAAATAAATTTTATGATAACTACCGCATCGCAGCTCTTGTTCCCGATATCTTCAGCTTTTTGCAAAAAGTACTTGTATGCCCCCCTCCCATCTTTAAAATACGTATAAAGACATTGTGAGAATATTGATTGGCGCACTGCTTGTATTCGTTACAGTGCAGTACTACGCCTTAGCATGGCGTTCTAAAAGCCCGGCCACATCCGGCTAGAGCCTGTTTAATGCCGGCATAAAACAGATAATCGCATTAGGAATTTTCATGCTTTGGAAACTCGTCGTCGCCGTTAGATTCAAAGTCTCAATAATCTCGGATAATTTAGTTCAAGTTCTACAAACTGGCTTTTACAAAGGCAAACACATCGTCCATTAAGCCCGTTCAGCCCGGTCCCGTACAAGACACACAGCACGGCCAATAGTGAGAGGAAAAGTCAACCTGCGCATCGGCCGGTCGTCATTCGCCCGTTAAAGACTGGCGTGTGCCAGATTGGAAATGCCCGTAAAACTTTTCGTTCGAAACTGAATATCTTCAAACGAAGGTACACCACAATAAGATCATAATCTCGCCCATTAAGACAACATTCATCTTTGTCAATTCTAAGTCATGGCGACAAACACCTTGCACCACTTCTCCTCCATCTCCCTGGCTGCTGCTACCTTCAATCACTGGCCACAAGCTGAAAAATCAACATGCCTAATTTCTGTCCTACCCTTCAGACGATGACGTTGATCTTTACCAAAACAAAACGGTAATCAATTAGAGAAATGCCAGCGTGGTTCACCGTGTGTAATCGGTAACATGCAGCTGTCTAAAGACGCTGACTTTGTCCAACAGGTTCTCTCGTTCGTTCGATCAACGAAGTGTCACTGTCAGTGGACAAATAGGTAAAGGTCGAATGTGACATCTTCCTTTGTAAAAGTTGTGGGTAGCTAAAAATCGTTTTCTTCTAATTTTGATCACACACGTGAATGGATCTCTGTTCCTATCTCCTGTCTAGCGAAACCACAGTCAACAATGGCACGCGCAAGGCTACTTGAAAAAGACACAAGACTGTTCTCTTCAGACTGTTGCTAATTGTCAAGAGGTTACATTTCCGCTCATTGAGTTTTTTGTATTCCTCAAGTTGTGTTCTTTTTCATGTAGTGAGGGTCGTTGCGGTATGGCTGCAAAGTAGGGGAGCTTAAGGCATATTGAATGTCGGCATTCGGAGTGCGGTTTTGTTCCGAAAGACAAAAAGGAGGTTAAAGTGGCGCGGCTCTTGACTATCTCTTCTCGGTGAGCCATATCACTATACAGTAGCTGCATGGTAGAGATGACTACTGTGCCGTACCGGAGGACGCACAAGGACTGATGTCAAGTGTAGCGTCCGCGGCTACTCTTTCCTATAATTATACCGCGAATATACTGTGGTCGGAGCCACGCGCGGCGGATCTGCTAATTCCTCTCCACAAATATGATCCATATTACTAATGGCAAAATACAAGTGGGACCGGGCCTTCTCAATTTACCCGACAAATGTCTCACGCTATGTTCTAAACTCCAACTCCGACAATCTGTAAAACAACCGAGTCTGTAACCTATAGCTGAAACTGTCAAAATATATGTCAGAATAGGAAAAAACTGGCAGGATTCGGGTTATTCGTCGGGCAACTTTTGAGACAGTTGGCCTACAAAGGCGGAAATTGAAATGGAAAATCTGAAAAGGCCACTTCTCTTTCCACTTGCCGGAACCTTTTACAACTGGAGCGTGGCATTCCAACCTTACACCATCGTATTCTTACTGACCTGAATCATCTAGTCAGTATTCCTCTATCACAAGCACAATGGAAGACAAAATACAGTATTACTCCGCGATAGTAGTAAAGCAATAATATAAAAACACTCGATGTTGTTTTTCTAAGCTCAATTTTCCTAAACTCAACAGGAAGAACAAATTACTGATGGATCACCAACCGATACGGATACGCCGAGCTCTGCAGCGACTAACTAATCATGTTACTAGCGAATAGTTTGAAGGTAGAGCGACTGTCAAACTATAACGAAACAGGGTTATAAATATCCTGGCGAAGTACAGTAACAGCTCGTTATCAAGTGATTATCGGTAAGTGAGATAGATTTTGTTGTATGGGTACTCCTACGTATCTCGGTGAAAAGGAGCTGTTTAGAGCCTTTACAGAACCTTTTACAGTTATAGGCGCGCACTTGGGAATGTCAAGAGATTAAAGTCATACTTACGCTTATCATTCCCACTTTGACTGGTTAATTCGTTGATAAGTGCTTCGGCATTGAGGGCTGTGGTGGTGGGAGGCTTCAGGTCGTACAGTTGCTGGACATGCGGTGACGTCAGGGGAAGATGCGCTACGGACGAAGAACCGGAACCACTGACCCCGCTAGAGTTGCGCGAACTCAGGTAAGCGCTGTTATACAACGAGTTGAAGTTAGAGTTTTGTGGAACCGACATTCCATGCGACGCATAAGGAGAGGTCGAATAGTTATAGTTGGAATAGTTGTAAGCATCTTGTGGGTTATTGTAAGGGTCGACGGCTGCTTGGACAGCGGCAGCGGCTGCCGCATAGGAATACTGATAAGCCGCGGCGGATGGCATGTCTTGGCCGGTATGGAGAAGGTTCTTCACCGAGAAGCCATTGGGATTAAGATTAGATGAGCCATTGTTGCAAGTGCTTAAGTAATCGGAATAGTCCATCATCAAGGCCGGCATTGGGAGTCGATGGAGCTATAGGAAAGAACTTGAAGCGCTTGGAGCAGATGAAGATGAGTAAGTAGACAGTAATAAAGAGATGGTGCTTGGAGAGAATGTGTCCTCCACTTGATTAAGTGTCAACCATGCAGCTGAAGCCAGTTTTCAAGACATTTCATGCTCTTGGGAGAATATGGCTACAGTACAGCCAGTAGTTGAGACTCAAGGATGGTTGGATGGTAGCATCAAGTGAGGAAATATTGGTACAGATGCATGCATGGGCTGCTGTGTGGTTGTGGTTGGAGAACAACGCAAGGAGGATGGACCTGCGTGGAAGGAAAGAAAGTGTACTTGAGACTTGAAGCTACTGCCGTACTATACGCCGGTTGCTTAGCTTGATCAAACATTGGACGATATCTGTAAAATGGAAGCGACCGTAGCCGAGTTGAGTTGGATGGAAGGCTATATTGTGCGGCTGCTGAACTAGTTTGGCCAAGATGGATTGACTTTACGGCCATAGGACACAGATCTGATTTGACTTGGATAGCATACGGTGGCTGGTCAATCAATATGTGCATTTCAAGGCATTTGTGGATTTAACATAATGGGTGATGAGCCCCAGCTGACAAGTGCACGACTGTCTATATTTAAACGACAAATACATTCAGCCGTGACGACAAATGCGATGCGTGGGTCCCCGGGCGCCAATCGCAGAACTAGCCGTCGTAAATTGTCAGTTTCAGCTGTTTTACGCAATAAACAATATATTGTAAAAAACGGCTATACCCCTTCCCCCTTGTCGGGCATGTACCAGCTGTTACAGCTTTTCACACTTCTCACGCAGTCGCAATGTCCCTCTCAGATGTAAGGCTAGAGGATACCGGCAAACACTTTTAATACAGCCCGAAGACTGTCCGCTCCAAAAAAACGGAACGGTTGCCCTCTTGCGATGTTTTCAACGAAGAACTGCATGAGAGGTTTTTGCGCAAACGTTTTTCTTGAATGATACGAGAGCAGTTCCCGGATTCAAGTCCAATTTTACAAAGTATATATCAGAGTTTGGATCTTCGGTCTCTTTTCGAACTCTTTACATCTAGTTCTCGGTTGCCGATCGATTCGTTCTAATACAGCCAGAAACTTTTGAATTGTTGACGTCGACGAGTTTACCGCGTACCTGATTAGAATGCACCGCTTTTGCCGGATACGCAGAAGTTTGGAGGCAAGAAGGCGAAGGGGAAAGTGTAGTTTATTCTGAAAGATCAGCCATATGGAACTGGCGATATGATGCTGATGGATGCGCGATAATCGCCGTGTTTGCACAATATTACATGTAATGTAATCACTATAAATTAATTTAATCGATGAAGTATAGGCAATGATAGAGCCCTTGAAGGCACAACAACAGTCGTCTGCCAACATCAAGTGGCCTTTCGAGTGCTGGCAACTGCCCCAACTGCATATGGATAAAACACACAATATACACAACCGACGGAAACGGACACTGTGGAAAGACCAACCAAGCTAGCTCTTCTCCTGTGCTGAACATGCATATTCCGCGCCTCCTTAGCCAGCTGTCATTGTTTTATCAGTCTACCTCTTGATATTCATAATAATGCGTAGTCCACGCTAACCACGCTAACGTTTGATCAGTTTCCGCCATTTATCGTTATCGATATCTCCCAACCCGAAAAAGTATGCTCATCGAAACTCAGAGTCGCTCGCGAGGATGAATCAGTGTTTTTTTCGTGTGGCGTTGTCACACAGAAACGAAGCTAGCACAGCCCCGAGGCTCTCTGGCTGCAAGGTCAAGAAAAGGATATAACTAGACACGTGTTGTCCAACTGAAACAATTTTGGTTAGAAAAAGGCCTGCTGACTTATGGCTCATCAAAGCTGGTCGAAACGATTTTGATAGTTTCTCGAATCCATTCTGTTTTTGCTTGTCACAATTGGTACAATGGTTCTTTCCAAATCGTAGAAATCATTGGCGGTCGATCGGCGTCGTGACTTCCTTCTGTATTGGAGTTGCGGTGGGTTTCCATCGGCGTATGGGATGGCGGAACATCAGCAACTCGTCCGCATACGTGAAGGACACCATTGCCGAGGCCGTATGAATCTCTCCGATAACCTCGGTATCAGTCGAGCCTTTGGTCGGCTGGGCCGTGATGGTATACAGCATCGATCCTGCTGGAATATCTTTTAGTTCCAGTCGGAAGTCCCACGTACTATTTTCATCGGTGTTGAATTGATGATTGGGCCACAATGTGATGGAATAAGGCGCGACCACTTTCTCCACCTTCTCTCCACGAACCGTAATGGAAGCCGGCTCGTAGACCGCCAAGTTGTTGGTGCCTTCCAGCTTCTCAGCGCCCTCTGCCGGCAGCTCATTTAGCGCCATTTGAAAATTCGCGGCATTGATATTCTTCGGATACACGGCTGGCGGACTAGCAGGGAGGATGTTGCTCATCTCGTGGAGGAACCAGTTACGGTCGGCTGTGGTGTGCCCATCGACGGTGTGCAGCGCGAAGATGTTTTCGGAAGGATGACCATCGATGAGGAACTTGAAAGCCAAAGACGGCGAATATCGCTGGTGCGATGGTGGGTTGTAAGCTGCGAGAGTCAGTCGTAGCAAGACGGTTACATCGCCTGAAAAAATCAATGAAAAGGGATAAATGCTGTGTGTGGATATATGTGTGACGGATTCACCCAGATCGCTTCCCTATGGCGCACGATCTCGGCTAACGACAACGGAAACCTGCGCCACTTGGAAACAATCAAACCCGACAAGATCGTATTTGAAGTGGCGCATGTTGGCAGCCAGCATCATCACGAATGTGCGTTTCTTGTAGGTGAGATCATACGCCAACCTGCCATATTGTACCACGTGCTTTCTTATACCTGGTTGGAAGAGGCCGGTGTAGGTAGAATTGGGCAAGATTTGCATGCGGACTTAACAGATTACTCTATACGTGGAAACAAATTTCTTTCTTGCGGACACCATGTCGTCCGATTGGCGAGTGAACAAGGGAACGATATTGTTGGTTGTGTCTCCAAGCCCATCGAGAAACTCCTGCACGGCATAAGTAGCCGTTGGGAGGTTGTTCCATACATGCTTTTTGTTGGTGATATGGGTCCATAGAACATCAAGCTTTTGCTCGGCAGTTTTAGATTCATATGCTTCCGGAACAGTTGCTACAAACAACAAATCTAGAAAAGCTGAAGCCCCAACCAGGAAGTACAAAGCCGACCTCTCCTCACACATGTTCACAATTCTTCCACGTTAATAAACCCAGGATTGCTGTACTATAGATACCATAATAAAGCTTCTGCTTTTCACTACCTTCTAAACCTTGTGTCGGGCGACATTAGAATTTATGACTGTCGGTTCCAAAATTCACTAGGGCTACAAATGGAACAGATTTGTTCCAGATATTCTTATCGAATAGATAAAGATCTATGAAATTCATCACTCTTCGACAGTGTACCAAAGTCCGAGCAGCACGTAACTTACTACAAGAGACAGTTCTAGAACGCCACCTTTGCAATGTGTCCGTCTTCTACTGTTGTTTCCACCGCTGAAGCATTGACGAAAAACTGAACCAAACTCCGATGATGGCGCCATCAAAGGTCACAACTCAACCGTCTTCCCAAGTGATACGAATCCAAAATTCCTGATAGTTTTTTAGAACTGTTCTCAACAGAACTATCTGACTCAGCGTGCGGGTAGCTTAACAAAAATCTCCTTAGGAACAAAATACTGTCAGACAGGTTACTCGTGCTCTGCTAGACGGTTTTCTGCCTTGTGCTCTCTGTCGGTGAGAGGATGCCAGTGAGAAAGAAGGTGCTGTTGTCCGAGCGAACGGTCCTCAGTGGATCTCTGGGAGCCATAGACGGCGGAGCGAACAGAGATCCTCTAGCGAACCCTACTCGGCAGCATTGTATCCATTCCACGTGCCACTGCAAACATGAGGAAAAATCGGTGTAAAAAAATCACCAATCAGAGTTCACCAATATCGATAGCTCGTGATACGTGAACCTACTTCGAGATCGTACGGATCGATCTTCTTTGCTATACCAGCCATGACGTAGCCGCTGGCACAGTACGTGATGATGTGCTGTACGGAATCCTTCAGAGCAAACAAAGATGCTAACGGGCTTTGTTAATTTATTCTCTGATTAGGATGAATCACTTTATAGTTTTTGAATTACATAATACTCCCAGTACTGGTCGTGAGTCGACATGTAGTAACAACTGGTGTAGTCAATGTAATATCCTGTCGGGGCTCTTGCAGCATTTGTAGATGTTGGTGTCGTCCAGTCCTCTGCGACTTACGAAGAACTGCAGATCGTTGTCCCACAAGCCTGAAAGATGTTGCTGGAGTAGATAGCTTAAGAGGTATTACAGCCAGCATTCTGCTGACTTCAAGTGTCTGAAGACGATGACTCGTGAAACAGGTCCAATATGTCAGTGTACTCGGGTAAACACATCCGTCAAAATTTGTACCTGTTATGGAGGTATTGATGGTCACCAGTATGTTGGCAGGGGAGAAACAGAAGAACTGTTGTGTGTAGTTTGCGAATGTGACAGCTATACAACAATGGAAAATAAGCGATTATTCGCGATTAACTGTGAGGCGACTTCATGCTTCCTCCTTGGGTTTGTTCTCATGTTTCCACTTGTACGCACTCGATGTGAACGTACGAGCTGGCCATGTTTGACCATGACCATCGGACGGTAATGTATCTTCTCACATGCACTCTTCAACCTGCGAGCTCCTTGCGTTTTGTCAGCTCACCCTCCCTTGATTTTCTGTGGTTCTTCGTTTTCAATCAACTTTCTTCCCTGAAAGTCTTGCGATATGCAAGCTTCCATATCACCAGCCGTTTCCGTGTTCGTTCCCCCTAATATGATAATTCAGGGCGAAAGGAGATAGCTGAGCATTATTAAGTTTAAGCGGTTATTCGAAGACAATGGTCGAGCAGACACAGTGATGACAATAAATTTTCAGTGCAGTAGGTTCATAAACGGCTGAGTATGTTATGAAATTCCGGGCCTTACTTCGGATAGAATGGATACAATCCGTTGGTTGGAGGCTTGTAAGGAAACCTGTAGATCAAGATGGGTTCCAGTTTGCGGCCTAGCTTACATAAATTTGCACCACAGTACTTCAATCTTCTGATAGTCATTGACCCAGTCCCTAAATCAAACACAGCTTAGATCGTCGCTCTGACCCAGTGAGAGCCGGAACAACCAGGCGCACTGGAGCGTAGTCTTCGGTTGCGCAAACTTCCAGCCAACAACAATGAAAACGTGCACCATTTAAAATAACGATCTCGCAGGTTTTGTTTGCCCAGCTGTCAAATTGTGGACCGGAAGTAATTTCCTGGTTTCTGGTACTTACTGCACTCGAATAGCTGCTTCTCCGTCTAAGCACTCCACGTGCCATTTTCTGCAATTGGAAGAGCATAAGGGATGAGTAGATGAAGCGTAGCGGCAGGGCAAGATACTGGTCGGTACCTGCCAGCTCCAGCGGGGCCGCTGTTTGCGTAGAGGGTCTGAACAATGGTATCACCCGATCCGTATGACAGATAAGTCCATAATAACGATTTGTTGAACGGACCGAAGAGAGATTTATCATATAAATGCAAAAGTAAGTAAATATTTGAAGGATATGGACGACTGAAAGAGCATGAAGATCCATGTTTTCAAAACATGTAACTAACTGCCGCGCTTCCGGGTGTGCATCGCACCTTGTCGTCCGTATGGCTGATGTGGCGACCGATTAGTAGCAAACAATAAGCACCGGCAAGCCCGTGAAATTGCTCTTTGCTGTTGTAAGGCACGTCGCACTTCTGAAGCGCGCACACATTCTTTCAATGTGACGGAGTTCGGAGATAATGATTTTGCAAAGAGTGCCCGGTGGCGATAAATTACTGAGATGCGCCGTGCAGCGGCACTGTGGTCCATGTCTTCCACGTTTCCGCCTTTTCGCATTTTCGGCAGGTGGGGCAGCGAACCAGTTGGGTACCGGTTTCGTCAACTGAGAGCTGATGTAAAAATGACGTAATTTGTTCCGTTCTGATTTGTCCCGTTCTGATTTGTCCCGTTCTGATTAAAGATTCTCGGTCTAAATAACACACAGAGACCCGGCACGCCCTGCTGATTGGCTTGTATACTCAGTTTGACAGTGCTTGGCTGATGTCTCACCGTCATAGTGAGCTAGGTCTTGCATCAGTTTTTTTTGTGTTTCCAGTGCAGCATATGTTCTTCACGTAGCCGGCCGGACGGCTACGTGAAGAACACAAAGGACTCGCCCGTCTGAGGTCTGTTGTTGCCGTATGCTCAAATTGAGTCCGTCGTGCCATGTACGTCATCGAGGTCCTTGTTGACTGTGCGAAGGCCGTTCGACTTTGGAAAACCTGTTTACTTGTAGCACTTGTAGGATCCACAGACAACAGGCCAACTGGGCGCATTCCTGTCGGGCTACTGAAGTGAACAACAAGGAGCGCCAGTTCGTCGTGCACGCTTGTGCATGCCGTATGATCCCTACGCAAGTGGTCGCGTTGAGGACATTGCAACCCCAGTGACCATTCATCCCCGACTTAATCACTAGCGGAGACGTAACAGGACATTTGGAGCTGAAATCGTTTCTGCGTGTGCTCAAAGACGATGCTGGTATAAGCAACCATCACATGACGGATCGAAAAGAGAGAATACCGTTTTGAACGCGGCCTAAAGCTTTTTGCGCAGAGAAATGTGTGTTTTCGGAGACCGAGATACTTGTCAAGGTTCCGCGGAGTTCAAGAGTTCAGAAGCTCTGCTGTGTCCGTGCGCGGAACCTGAGTGGGTACTTACGCGACACATTATTTACCTTCAGATACCCATTTGCTACACCTTCGTTCTACTTCCGGCTGTACAATAAAAGTTATGATAGCATGATAGCACGACATCAAGCAATACTTTGCCCTGATATGAACGCACCATTGTAAGCAATGCTTGAGGCTATTTTTTGAATGAAAAAGACAGTTATCTGTACGGTTGTCAGCGTTGCCTGCCCAACGAATATAGAGTCTGAGCGGATACAGCTGTGACCAAAAAGACTTCACTAATCTGGACAGTTGTTCCCTGCTTCAGCCATGGCTGCCCTGGACAACCTTCCCAGCGATCGAAAGTACAATATCAAGAACCAGCTTGCAGGACTTGTAGAGGTTAGTCAACCGTAAGTGATAGACTAATCTGTTTCACGTAATAACTTGCGAACTGGACCGATGTTTTTTGTTCGACTTTCAGCACGCCAAAACAAACAAGCGATCAGTCGGGAAGGATGGCTTTTTGTACGTGGTGATCGAAGCTATTTTGTTATTCGACTGGGTGATTTTGTTGTCACTACACTCAACTTGTCTGCTCAATGATGTACTATAGATCACGTCACGGAAGTTGCTTTACGATCTACCCAATGTCGCTGGCGGTACCTGATTTTGAGAAGTTCCAGGCCCATCCCGACGATCTCGTCATCTGCGGTATTGCGAAGTCCGGTAAGATTTTCTCTCTGGAGCTTGTTTCCACAACGATGGATTGCCTGGGTGGTGCCTTAGGTGCTTCGCGCTTTTGTGCGCTGATCGGCATGATAATGCAAGACGCCGATCCGGACTACCTCTACCGAGAGCCAGATTTACAGGAGAAGGTTCCGTGGCTCGACTTCTGCACAGCGGTAAATGCCGAAGGCCCACGGGGCATTGAACAAATCTCCCTTATCGCTCCTCCTCGCGCCTACTGGACTCGCTATGCCTTTGATGGACTTCCTTCTTCCATACACCAGTCCGGCGCGAAGGTAAGCCAGGGTGTATTCAGATTATTTTCGCGCAATACCTATACCTGCATGTTGTTGCAGATAGTCTACCACTTAAGACACCCCAAAGACACTCTCATCACTCTCTACCATCATTACCTGGCCAGAAAAGAACGCATGAGTTTTTCCGGAGAGCTCGAGGAAATGATACAATGGTTGGTCAGCGATAACATTTACTGCGGACCATGGTTCGACCACATACTTTCGTACTGGAACCATCGGAACGACCCTAACGTTTTCATTTGCTCATACGAAGATGTCTCTCGAGTAAGCTAGACAACTTCGATTACCCCTCCGATGTCTTTTGACCAGTCTGCCTTGCAGGACCCCAAGAAAGCCATCAAGGACCTTGCAACGTTTTTGAACAAGCCCCTGACTGAACAACAGGTGGAAACAGTGGCCTACCATACTCATTTCGATCAGATGAGGATCAACTCTCTGGCTAACCACGAGTCCAACAATTCGGTGGGAGAGTTTGATTTTGAGGCTGCCAAATTCATGCGTTCGGGTAAGGTTTTTCGCAAGTTTTCCACGGGATCTGACGTAGTAAAGATAGTGCGAAGCTTTCTCTCACATCGGTATTGATACTTCCGTATCAGGTAAAGTCGGTGGATGGAAAAAGCACCTGTCCCATGATCAAAACAGCAGGATCAACGCGTGGATGGAGAAGAACATGCAGAGGCCGGAACTGGCCGGGCTGGCTGAAAGATTTTCGGAAACCTTCAAAATCGAATAAAACTGAAAAGATTCGTGAACCGTCTTCCGTCATTTTATGCCCGATGTAGTGGCTACAAGTTTATTGTGTTACCCAGTTTCCATGCCAAGAAAAAAATAAGACTGGTGAACAGAGCTTTCTGAATGTGGGAATGACATTTCCGATTTGGAAACCTCATAACGTATACCCTTACGGTCTATCCACTAAAATGCTAAAACGGACAGCGCCAAGTTGCTGATTAACATTTCGTTCAATCCTCTTGGCCCATGCTTTGCACACTACGTCGATCATGACACCTCGTTCGGGGTTGTGGAACTGGATCATCACGACGGGCGACAGGTAAAACGGCTGGTTGGTGTAAGGGAAGAAACTAGCCGAAATAGACGGTGGATGCAGTGAGACCTGACCCATCTTTTCCTGGTCCACCAGATCCTCACCGTCACAAGTCACGTACACTTGGTTCTTCGTGGGCATCGTGGTGTTCGAAAGGTGTGCTGCCACCCAGTCCTTCAGCTCCTTTGGAGTATTCGGGTCGTTCAGATCGAAAGACTCCGGAAGCCAGTTGACGATCTGCAAAACACAAGTCAACACTTCCCCTCAGTTCACGGTCTCACACAACACGTCAGTGTCACAGAACAAAAACCCACCCTGTTCAACTTCAGAAGGACGCAAGGTTGGCCAATATTGTACCCGTATCCAGTATTGTTACCACAACTTCCGAACGCGTTCAGATCGACTTTGCACAAAGTGTGGTCTGGTTTGTTTGGATTCTCCAAACTGCAGTCCACGTAAACAGGTCTCTGACCTGCCTCCAAAGTCATATTACTCGCCGTTTCGTAGTTTTTGTTGTACCCTGAAACCGAGCAAGATCAAAGCCGCCCCCTTTGATGCCTTTCAACACTGAACAAACTTCGACCAACCTTCAAAGTAATCGTTCAAGCCTTTGGTGTACTCTATTCGTGCCTTTGTTTGGTCGTCTCTGTCTCCAGTTTTTATCCATATCAGCGAACTTTCGAAGTCCGTAGGGTGGGGCCGGAAACCCATTCCTGAGGAAGACAAACTCAATTTTAAAGAAACACAATTACAGTCCAATTGGGATGTTGACAACTGAATCGAACCAGATCGTCATCCAAAGTGGCGCAGGTTTTCATTGTTGTTGACCGAAAGTGTGCGCCACCTGGGGAAAAGACCTGGCTCAGTTCACTTGCCTACATCCCAATTGTCTCAATCGTTATTTGTACCTGGGTGCACACCGAGTTTGGAGTGTTTAAGTTGTCTGGCGGGATAGTGGACATCTAGCGTTTGGAGAAATAGTACCATGACAGAGGAGAAGAATCCAGCCAAGAAACAATAGAAAAATATGTAGAATGCAATGATCTGCAGCCAGCTGATGCCTGTACGCCCCATCACGGTTCCCTGTTTGCTGTCGTACATAAACTCCATGAAAGATTCCATCTTGCCTTTTGGAGGTGGCTTGGAGTTCCCTCCAATGGCCAAACCATCGGTGGTCTTCTCGTCTATCACAGTCATTCTGGGTTCGCGGTTGATCCCACAGCACCAAGATGGGTTCCTGTGCTGAAAACAGTCAATTGCACCTCTGACGAACCTGGAGAAGCTACCCCGAAACGAAACTTATGTAAGGCTGGGCTTTGCAGTGGGCTGTGAACTTGATAGCTTCAGTTGAACCGGACAAAATTCTATCAGTTTGGTGATAAGCATGTTGTCTGAAAATAGTTAAGATTTCTGCCTTAACTCACCATTGCGCAACAGGCTTACTCTGTTGTCCGCCTGCTGCGAGAATCTCTCATGATACAGTGTACCTGTCAGCGTCCTGTTTATAAAGCACGTTTCTCATCGACTACAGGGACTGCTGAAGAAGAAGAGCTTTGGCTTCGTCCGTGCTTTTTGCAGGTGGCTCTGCCTGTGGGTCAACTGTGCGCAGGCGGTTGCAAACTGGATCAATATTATTATGATTACGTCAGGCGGAACCGGTTTTGCGCCACATTCTTTCCCACCGATGGGTACTTGCCGCTATGCGCCGGAAGGAATGGGTGCTTTCCACCAGCTGACATTTGTTTTTGAAAGTCGACTTTCTCCGTATGCGCACACAATGGAAATACAGCAGAGTATAACATGATGATCTGATAACGATATTGACAACAAGCCTTTCATTTTTTTCTGTTCGAGAGTACTTCGAGTTACCTTACTTTCCATCTGAATATTCGCTACCGCCGTTAATTTTTCTGTCCCAGGTTTGCGCTAACTTTGCTTGGAAAATGATGAACGCCGCTGCAAACATTGCTGGCAAGCTTTTTGGCCACGGCTCGGGTACTACAAACGAAGATGCCACCATGCAGGAGAACACCTCGGAATCCACAATCCAAGAGAGCGAAGCTAATCTCGCCCGCAAAATGAACGCAGTTGTGTACCACGGCAAAGGCGATGTCCGTTACGAGAAAGTCCCTAAACCTATTATGGTGGACACTATCCACGGCAAGGACGCCCTGATTCGCGTAACGGCCACCTCCATCGACGGTATCGACGTTGCTGCCTACAACAATAGCCAGCTTTTGGGCCTGGTTAACGGCGATATCCTCGGTCACGAATTCATGGGCATCGTTGAAGAAGTTGGCATCGACGTCCTTCTGCCCGTCGGTTCTCGGGTGGTGGTCTCGCTGAACATTTCCTGCGGAGAGTGCGACTACTGCAAGAGCAAGCTTTTCTCGGCATGTAGTAAAACCAACCCGAGACTGACTCCTGGACAAGTCATCGATGCTCAGACGTGTGGAGCTTTTGGTCTGGGTCCTCGCTTTGGTCGCTACCAAGGAGGACAAGCCGAGTACGTGCGAGTGCCATTTGCGGATGTCAACTGCTTGCCCATTCCGGACGACGTCATGGATGAGAAGGCGCTGCTGTTGTCGAATGTCATTCCCACGGCCTACCATGCTTGCCGAAACGTGCGAGAAGGCGACGTCGTGGGAATTTGGGGTATGGGACCGGTTGGACTGTGCGCTGCCAGGTGGTGCCAGGTGCTGGGAGCCAAGAGAATCATTGGGATTTCGGGCACGGAGGACCGACTGGACATCGCACGCAACAGACTGGGTAAGTTCACCAAAAACTTTGACGGATCGTAGGAAACCGGCATTTTCTGGACCCATACAAAGTTATTATTTTAAGTAGCGCACACCCTGACAGGTAATCACCGAGAACGTGCGCCACTTGGGAAAACTATCTAGGTGAATTCATGTTGGCGCAAGTGACTCACGTTCTTGTTGTTACTGGTTGGACGGTTGCGGGACCAAAATAATCGTCTTGGCACGTTTTATTCGCCCAGCTTCCAGTTATTTGTTGCGACCTGATATACGGTGTGATCGTGAGAAAATCGTTTTTATCCACATTCCGCGCATCGTCCGACCATTGACTGATTACCCGTGGTTTAGGTATCGATGCCATCAACTACAACACCGATAACGTGACCGAACGCATAGCCGAACTGGAACAGCGTGGTCTGGACGTTGCCATCGATGCCGCCAATCCCGGTGCGCCAAAGTCAACTTCCCATAAGCTACAACGTGCTCTTGGGCTGGAAGCCTCGGCTCCCGAAGTCATCACCGAATGTGTCATGTCACTCCGTAAATTCGGTAATCTGACGCTGATCGCTGGGTACGACGGCACTATCAACGGGTTCCCCATTCTGGAGTTCGAACGACGTCACATCAACATGACCATCGGACTGTCACCCACGCAGAAATTGTGGCATTACTGTTTGTCCAAAGTGGTCGACGGTACCTTCGACCCGCGCTACGTCATTTCGCACTACATGTCGCTGGCGGAAGCCCCAGAAGCCTACAAGAAGCTGGCCGCACATGAGGATGGCTTCATCAAGGTGTTCTTGCGACCTGAACCACCGAGTGCAATAGAGCCAGGTGAACAACCCGATCAAGTGGATGCTTACAGACAATCGAGCGAGGCCCGCTTACAGAGCGAGATGGAGGTCGTGGATACACCCATGGAAGTCCAGCGCGAAGTACAAGTGACCGAGACGGTGCAAGTCCAGGTACCCCCGCAAGGAGCTTCGGAATACTACTGAGTGGATCATTTCGCTCTTCTTTGAAGCTAATCCGAACCCACATTTCTGTTTATACTAGAAATGCCAGGTCCTACTGGTGATGAATATTTTTGCTGTACGCAGCTGATACAGAATAATTACCAAGTGTATTAGAGCGAAACCTGAGAGCGTAAAGCGTCGCCGAGAGATAAACGTAGTGATGGACGCAGCACCACGATGGACAGTGTGCACGTACGATGGGAAATCATGGGACAGTAAAAATCATGGGACAGGCCTCTTCGCTACGGCGGTACGGAAGCAAATACGTAAGGGCTCGATTCACACTATCAGGTGCGGAAGTATGGCCTGCTACTTTTCGAAGGACTGAATTCAAATATCTTTTACAAATCCGTTAGTTGTTGTTTAAGTTCTCCCGCATGAGTCATGTTGTATACCAACACTCCTTGTTTTCAGGCGGCAGGTCCCAAGCCCGTACGTCGACAACTAGTACAAAAATCTTGATTCAAACCCAGACGGGGAAGTTTTTCCACCCTTTTTCCGAATCTTCTCTTTCAAAAGCGGGCAAAGCAACATGGTAGCGAATCATATCACCGTGTGAAACTAGGTTAGGACTCGACGATGCCATTTGAAAACTATCGTATTGCGGCTTCAGGATATTTTAAAAACGGAAAACGTGTTTCACCGCTTGTAAAAGCGAGCGGTAAAATGCGCAACTTTACTGAGGTACCGAGAATCAAATTTCACCCGTCTTACGGACTTCCCGAAACATTTCAATAAGTTTTCCGGTAGACGCACCAGGGTGTATTCAATCTTTGTCTGGGATTGCTTTACGATGGAAACTGTTGCTGCCCGCAAAATGTAAGGTCAGATTTCTGATACTTTGTCTAAATTTCCACCCGGAAATCTCTGGCAGCGCACGTTGTCAGACGAAATCCAAAACTGATTTCGAGACAGCATTCACAGGAGCATTCAACAGAACCATCAGCATGCTTGGAACAAGACTTGTGCGCTCAAAGAAAATGTTTTCGCAAAATTGGTGGTTTTTTTTCAAAAGTGACGAATTGGACGATTTTTTAAAAGTTGACACCGATCAATAAGTTGAACCCGCCAAGCGGATCCAAAAGTTCAATGTTAGTACGTTCTGTCGGGAAAGATTTGGGAGGAAAAGCTTCGCTGGAACGGGAGAAAGATTTTTTTCAAATTGCTGTTGGAAAACGAGGAACAAGCCATACTTCCGCACCTGATAATACAGTTTTTCACTCTTCTCCAGGATCGAATCCCAAGAAAAAATAATCGTAAATTCGGAGTACACCGCACTGGGGGATCCTGGGTGCTAGTACCAATATGTACTATGAGTCTACTACATTGCACATGCGTGCGCATCGTATGTGCATTTGAATTTTTGATCGTCCGATTAATTGTTTGATTGACCTTCGGTGGTTTCTAATGATCCGGTCCTCCCGGATTGATAACTGATGCGACCGACTTGGTCCGGTCGCTCGAGAAGTGGACACCATTTTTCGATTTCAAAATTGCAAAATTGCGGAAAACACAAGAGTGCTCACCATAAGTACTTTTGATTTATTGTTCGTCAGTTCATTCACGCAACAGAAGCAGCCTGTTGCTCACGCTCTTTTTCTCTGCAAAAAGTTCCGAACATTCTCTTGCTTATCGCACCGCGTCTTCATCAAACGAGCATCGGAGATTCAGCCAGACAGTTTAAGATTGAGGATCCGTTCGACAGACGGAGGTTCAATGGGGTATATCTTGCGTATAATCAGCGAACAACGAAAGGCACTTCCGGTGGAGCCTTGCAACCGACAGATCCCTGTATCCAGAAAACAGAACTCGCTTACCACAGAAGTGGCCTGTTTCTTATCCTACTATCGAACTCGATGTTGTCGGTGAAGGAAGAGCACGCGATAACCATACATTGGGTGAAAAGCGGAGGATTCTGGAACTCTACCTTTCGCGGATATTAGTCATGTTTTGCTGCAGTGCGTCTGGCGAAAAGCTCCCTCCTCTCATCATTGGCCGATCCAAGAAGCCGCATGCCTTTACGAAGACAAAACTGGACTTCAAAAAAGCGGGCTGTACCTGGGCGAGCAACAAAAAGGCCTAGATAACGGGGGTTGTCTTTGCTTTCTGGCTAACAGAACTCAATGAGAAAATAAAAATCAGATTCGTAAGATTCTGCTTTGGCTGGACAACGCATCAGGTTATAAGGTCGACAGTCTATCCCACGTGAAGCTCGTTTTCTTGCTTCCGAAACAGACTAGCAGAATTCAACCGCTTGGTCAAGGAACAATCGAAGCCTTTGAGGCACGTGAAAGCGCTGCGAAGGCCGAGCATCGCCGAGCAAACAGAAAGAACTCTCAAAACCTCAAGGAGTACAAGGAGTCCCTTACGGCCTTGCATTCGGTCAAGTGGATTATGAAGAGATGGTCAGATGTTGACGGCTCGACTATACGAAATTGCTTTCGATAATCTGGCGCTTTTCACATGGCGGAAAAGAAGTGTTGATTTTCTTTCGTAATGATTGTTAGTGGACTCTTGACGTCACCCTCTTCTGTTTCTGGCAAGCTGTACGGTAAATATTTGACTGCTGAAGAATAAAAATGGAGGAACGATGTCTACTTCTCGAACGACCGGACTGTACTTTCAGTTCGTTTGAATAAACAGGTGCTCAAATCTTGGAAAACCAAAGAGCAACCAAATGCTCAAAGTCATCTTGGCTGAAGTTTGACAACGAAATCTTGCTGGGTATCCGTAGTTGGCGTTAACACCGAGTGGAAAGTTCAAGAAGTTAATCGAGCTTTGCTTACTGTCAGGTGCAGCCAGCAACATCCGAGAGATGTAGAATGCCGTAACGAGAGAGCAGTATCCGGTGCAGCAAAGTCCGCGTTCCTGTCAATCGGCTGTTTCCCCAGACTTCTTCGAAGTTTGACAACGTATGAAAGATGTTAGGGAATAGCGAGCGAGTATTAGAAAAGTAACGAGCGAGGAGAGATGGAGAAGGAAGACAGTGGCCAGAGCTGACGAGAGCAATCAACTAAACACGAAATTTTTCAACCCGGGTTGTAGCTAGTCTGGTCAGTTGGTTGGATGATGGACCCCGATCTCACTGCTTGTATCCGATCGTACCATGGGGTTGTCCTGGATCTGCGCTGGTTTTCAGCTTCGATCTTGAACACCCAACCGCAAAGTGTCGCTATCATCCGAAGAACTCCACCATCACTAACTACTGCTGGGTCAGGTAAGTTAGTAATTAAACTGAAGACAGTGTAACCGTGGCAAATATCACAACAACTTGATCTGTTGTTTTTGTATCGTAGGTAGTACTTGGATGGCGAAGGAGCGCTTCGGCAGACGCTCTCACCAATGTGTTGGCAAACGTGGTGGAGAGGTCCTGTCCTGGTACGCCTCACCCCTGAGGTACGATGCCAAGAACCAGTTCGAATATAGTTGTTATTGCGACCATTCAAGCGGTTAAATAATCCAGGAACCTCAGCTGCGGTAACTCTTAGTGTTTGCAGCCTTCCGAAGAAAGCGATGAAAAATGGTTTCCTTGTACTACGCTATATTACTGAAAGATGTCCGCACTTCTGGAAGTACTTGACAATGCGAGCTTTTGCTCTAAAACTTTTGCTGGGTAAGCGTTTCTGTGTGAATCAGTCTTACATATTTCTTCAGTCTGTCATATTGGTTTCCATAAGGGGAACGTTCTGTTGGCATGCTGTTGATGTTGCGCCACTTGATCACACTGAAACTGTGTCATGGCTCGATCGGAGACAGGTACGAAATGACTTTCTCAGTCAAACTTATCGTTCTCCTAGCTCTTACAGTGGGTTTCGCCGGGATTGCTGTATCAATTAATGCTCATAATCAGTCGTTGGTTACTACTTCAAACTACCAGTGGGACTACCTGGTCCTGTCGATACGCTGGTCACAAGCCGGTTGCGGGTTTTATTTCAGCGAGACAGAAGGGACTGCTAATCAAATTCTTTGTGTCGATACTAACTCCTCATGCCCAGATGGTCGATGGGTTATACATGGTCTGTGGCCAACGAAGAATGGAACAGATGGACCAAATTACTGCCTTAATAATCAAACGGAAGCCTCGATAATCTGGAACAACTCTTTTGTAACAGGAAACTCCGCTTTGTACCCCAGACTTCTTTTCCACTGGCCCGACATGTTGGTCTCTAATGGGAGCTCCCCAGAAGGTTTCTGGCGGTACGAATGGATGAAACATGGAACCTGCGCTCTGAGTTTTGCGCCGCTTGATACCGTCGGAGAGTATCTAAGTACAGCTCTGCAGTTGAAAGACCGCTTTGATATCAGCGGGATGTTGAACGCAGCTGAAGTTATTCCAGGTTGTGCACGGAAGGATGTCGGAACTTCAACCCTGGAGGTTTTCGACAGACTTTCGGAGGGGAAGTTGCGAATTCGTTTCAAACTAGCGAAAAGGCTCACTTCCAAAAAGTACCTTGAAGAAGTTGGAGTATGTTTCGATCTTGGTTTCGACATGGTAGACTGTCCTGCATAAACAATCTATCCGTCAGACTCAGATCCGTCCAGAAATCTGAGGGTTCTCGGAGAGTGGATATCGATCATCATTGTGTAAGTGATGACAACCGAAAAATATTTTCAATACTCTTGCAGCGCGGGTTGTTTGGGGATAACCTAGTCACAACGCCACCGCGCAACATACTGTATGTTACGTGGTATCCTGGATTTCTACATTATCATTATGCCGTTTTCCAACGAGTAAACGATTCTTGTCAAATTGGAATTTTGAGAAGACAGGAGAGCCTTAATCCCTGCCGGTTTTTCCTGTGCCGATTTCAAGAGTAAAAGCTGTACTGTAAAGCTCGTTGCTCCTTTAAGGCAAGCTCTTCATTGGTTTTGAAGATGAGGTTCTCATCGACTTAAAACATTTCTAGCCATCGGACTCGGAACAATCACGGTAAGACAGACGTTAGACAGTTAATACGGAAGCGTGGTTTCGTATGCGCTGGAAGTTCAAGGAATCGTTCCCCTCACCTATCTTTTACTAGAACGCCCAGTCCCTTTGGGTAACACGTGGACAGTATTTGAGCCAGCGCCACTCTCCGGATCCTCGTGCTTCATCCTCAAATGGAAGGGCTATCTGTTCCACCACACTAGTACGCCTACCGGAATTCTCACCGTGCCAACACCCCTGCAGAAACGCCCCTAGCTCGTTTGCGGTAAGAGGCCGTGAACCGTTCTGGTTAAGCCAGAATTTATATTATTTAGTGGCTTTTTGATCTCGCAGATGCCCAGTTTACCGTTACCTTACAACAGGAATCATGTTATTATTCATGTGAATGTGGGTATAGTGTATTAGTGTGCCTGGCCTGGTTATCGATGCGCTAGATCCGTCGCAAAGAGACTATGAACGCTCGGTGGCGGCAACTGGCCATGGGCGACAGTGCGGTGGAGGTACAGTATGAGCAGTTCTGGCGGGAGATCCATCCTGACACTGAGATCATTGATGTTAAGCACTCTTATCACGCTAGTCCCGATCAACGTGTTTTATACTTATTGGCTGTAGACTATTACATCTACGTGGTCTACAAGGACTATTGACGTTTTCATATAGGTAACGGGGTTTTTTGAACATGGATAGGATTGCCCTATGCACTGAATACAAACTTTTCACAACGAAAAAATGCATGGATAAATCCATTTCGTGAGATCGTTTGAGGTTTCAACAATTGACGCACGTGGGTGATCCTACTGAGCCAGAACTCAACGAGTCAGAGTATCTGTAGCCGCCTCGAGCAGAGCCATTCGCTTTGGCGAACGGCTGCACTTCGTCTACTGCTGTGTTCATCTCGGCAGCTGCTGCCGGCACGTAGGTCGAATGTTTGCTCCTCAAAGGCCGAAGGATGTTTTTCCGATCAAGATACAGGGCAGCCAGCGCACTGAGGAGCGCAACGCTAACTGTAACAGCCAGCACGACAAAGAAGCTCATCCAGGTCCCTCTTTCTTCCATGCTGTTACCTGAAACACAACACTTCGAATACACTCTCGGGTAGCTTCTCTACTCTCATTGATGGACATTTGCTTACGGTCGAGAAGGAGCCCTAGCATCAACAGAAAAGCTCCTCCACTGAAGGACTGTATCGCTGTGGTAATACTCATCGCGACTCCCACGGTGGTCGAGGTGGTCACCGCCACAACGCTACTCCACACTGAAGAGGTGAAAAGAACGTACCCTGCTCCGACTAGCACGCAAAAAATGACCGGCATGGAAAGGGCACTCGTCGACGTTGTTATTACCAGGAGCCCAGTGAGGATAAAAGTACTCGAGGCTATCATCTGAATGTCTCTCCAGCCTGTAATAACAAACTCGGTTATAGAACTCGCCGGCGTGGGTACTTACAGTACGTGTATAGCTGACAAGTACGATACTAGCCGTAGCGGTCGGTGACGATCCCCAGCAATGGGGACAGTATCCCAATGTCCGATATTATTCCGGTGGTTACTCCCGCAGTTGCTTCGTTAAGACCGCGCGCTTCCTGTAGCGAACTCATGCACATGTTTGATGTTAGAATCTGGTAATACGTCGTCAGGAAAAGATTAAGCGTACCGTAAGAAACTTGGCAAAATCAGCCAGTATGGACACCAGGGTGCCGTAAGTGGCAAAGAAGAAAATCGCCACAGTCCAATAATGCCAGGACAGTTTCTTGATCAAGCTCAAACTGATACCCGTTCGCGCACTGCTGGCGAGCCATCTCTCTTCAGCCATGGATATTGCGGCGAAGCGCTTGTAGACCCATCCGCCCAGAACGGATGACGAGGGTCCTAGTACGGCCAGTCCGAAAACAATCCACATGGTATTCTGCATGCCGTATTTCTGAGCTACTGTTCCCAATGAGGCGAAGCTGATAATGCTGGCAATGCGGATGGAGTTGGTATACAAAGAAAACGCCATAGCTAGTTCCCGACCGAAAAACCAATGGGACATCACTTGTTGAGATACAACGCTGCTGCCCCAGAAACCGCAGCCGAAAATTATTCGACCGATCAACATTACGGCGTAAGCCACGTTTGTTGTTGGACCGTAAGGTCCTACGGTAAAGATCAACCTGTAAATATAGAGTGAGCATGAATGGGAGCTCGGTAAACAAACTCCACCAGATCGTTCCAAGTGGCGCATGCTTCCATCCAATATCATCTAAAGCATGCGCCACGTGGGTAAATGATCTGGTCGAGTTTTCTCGCAAAGCTCCCAAATGCAGACCTACACCTGAACCGCTGTCTTCGCTTTAGTTTGATTAGCCGTGTTGCACCTACATTCCGAGCAACTGCGCTAGCGCCACGCATAGGCTGCCGATCCATATACCGAACCGCCCTGTGATGTAGCCGGTCCCGATTGCGGAGATGGTTCCAGACCAGAAGTGGGCCACGAAGAGACCGTTAAATTCGGATGCGGTCATAGTGAGACACGTTGCATCCGTGCCGTTGTTCCATATGCATTCCGGTGAGAGCCCAGACATCCGGGACGCCAGTATGCCCATCTCGTCGAATCCCCATTGTGCAAAGAACAGCGTCAGGCAACTAAAGAGAAGATAAACCCAGCGGTAGTTATCCATGTCTTGAGCTCACCAACCAACGTGCAACTCCAAACACTGACGTGACGATCCCTGGGTAAAGTTATTGGGAACCGTCAGCACCATTTTGCCTGATCGCAAAACACGGGACCGTGTTGCATCGTGTTGTGGTTGCTGCAGAAAGGAAAATCCACACTCACGGTTTCATAGTATGCGAGCGCTGTTCTTCCCACTGTTGCCCGTACGTAATTTGGCTGCCGGCGGTCGGCTTGCAGTTACTCAAAGTACCCGCAGCGCTTTTCCGTTAAGTTCTACGGTACACCGAACTACTTTGATCATATAGCAAAAGACCTGCGCTGCAGTTTCAACCATCCACGTACCATAGTATAATACACATTGCTTTGTGGATCCGATAGAACAATGTCCTGGGCTCGAAATAAAAGAGCTAAATGTAGAGAATCCGAAGAAAACTGTTTATCCCAACTGGCTTCGATCTCGTTTAGTTATCAAGGAAGTATTAATAGTGGTAAGCTGGATCTCGAGCTTATTCCGGACCGGCCACCATCTCTCGTGATCGGCGAACATTCGTTAACTTCTTCGTTCATTTCCGCCGCGACTGCCGGTATTGCTGTAGAATATTTGCTCCTCAATGGCTTTAGCACTGTGTTTCGGTCAAGATACCATGCTGTAACGGCGGCCACCAACGATAAACTGACAGTACAGGTTAGCAATACGTAGAAGTTCACCCATTTGTTTTGCAAGCTGTTGCTGGATGCATCCAGGATGAAACCACCGATTAACATAAAAAGTCCCGCACCGAAGGACTGCAGTGAAGTTGCAAGTCCCATAGCGACCCCAACGGTGCTCGGCGTTGTGGTGACCACCACTCCGCTCCATACACAAGCGCTCATGAATGCGTAGCTCAGTCCGACAAGTACGCAAAACAAGATAGCGTTAAATCCCGGTATGAGATCCATACCAAGGAAAGCCAGGAACAGTAGTGAACTAGCCGTCAACATTTGGATGTCCCTCCAGCCTACGACCAATTCAGTTGGGCCTTGGCATCTGCAAGCATTTTTAAAGGTTGATCAAAGTCTCGTTTACCGTATCGATCCGTGATAATAGCGATGAGTGGTGAGAACATGGCGATGTCCGCAATGATGCCAGAGATCAGTCCGGCCGCGGTCTCGGTGTTCTCGCGAGCTTCCTGGAACACAGAAAATGGGTTGCATTTTATGACGGATCTCTCAAAATGTACGAAGTCGGCTTACAATGAGAAATTTCGGGAAGTCCGATATCACCGAAAGGACAGTCCCGTAGAATGTGAGCAGAAAGAGTGCAATCATCCAATATTGTCGATTCAGTTGTTTGACCAGAGCGACTGCTGTTCCTGGATGGGATCTAGCTGTACTCCACAGCGATCTGTCCATGGACTGTTCAGCGTACTGCCGATAATACCAGCCGGCAGTAACCGCACAGACAGGTCCGGACAAAGCTATTGCAAAGACAATCCACATCGTAGTCTGCATCCCATACTTCTCCACGATCGAACCGATCGAAGCATAGGTGACGATGGAAGATAGTCGGAAGGAGCCACTGTACAGTCCAAACGCCACCGCCAGTTCTTTCCCGAAGAACCAATGGGATTTAACTTGATGAGAGACCACGACGTTACCCCAGTACCCGCAGCCGAACACAAGCCTTCCTACCATCATGACAGCGAACGCCGCCGAGGTCGCCGAACAGTAAGGACCCACGGTGAACAGTATCCTGTCCAAAGAGAAAATTCAGCAGGTAAATACCGAGAACCTGGTACAATTTGCAAAAGATTCAATTCATAGAGAGACACGCGTCGGAAAATGGTTCATTTTTCGGGCGAATACTTGAGCTTACATGCCAGCCAGAAGTAAAGCCGAAGTGACCATGCTAACGTTATAAACTCCATATCTGGTAACAAAAAATCCCGTACACAATGCGACGACGGTGCCTGCCCAGTTGTGCGCCACATACAAAGCATTGAATTCCGCGTTATTCATATTTAGACAAGTGGTGTCCGAGCCGTTGCGCTGAAAGCAATCAGGGGCAGTACCAGAGAACCTGGAAGCCAAGATACTGGTCTCGTCTACCAGCCATTCCACACCGAAGATAGTAAGACAGCTGAACAGTAGAAACACCCATCGTTTTTGATCGGCCATTGTGATGTTTAGCAGACGAAAGTATGTCGCATGAGTCGATCATCCACTGTCTTGAACTCCATGACATGTAAGCTCGGCTCCACAAAAGTTGCTCGTAGGCAGTCACAGGTGTTCTTGATCACATCGAGAGTGGGTGGTGTAATGCTGCAAGTACGACAAAGGCCTTTCCAAGGAAAAGTGGGACGGTTTGAGGACTTCGGGATGCGTATTAATCTCGGAATGCATGGAATTTAAGCTATGATGCGTAAATTAAGCTTTCCTATCCGCTTATTTTCCGCCTCAAGCCATTTAATTCTCAAATATAAATGCGCTTCTGGGCACGGCAGACAAAATGTTATCTATACCCGTATTATACGCACAAAAGCCAATATGAAGTGATGATAACCCAAATCTGTAATTTACTTAACTCTAAAAAATCACTAGGTGGGCTTTCCCATTAGCCATGGGCACGGTATCTAGGGTCGGTGGCACGCGGAAGAGTGCTTTTTCCCCCACATACCCCGACGAACGCTAAAATTCAGAGAACCGCACAGATACAGTCCACACAACTCTCGATTTTCGAAGGCGTCTTTTGCCTGCTCGAGTCTCGGTCTAGATCGAGCCTCGTGCAGACAAAAACGTTTGCAGTATAGCCTTAAAAAACAGGCGAATCAATAAGTCTCAAAGCTGAGACTATGTTATCTCGCGCTCCGTAGTTCTAACAAAAGTCGAAAGCCAACCGGAACGCTTAAAACAACGGGAAATCTGGTAAAAAACTTGAGCTTCGGTTAGGTATGAACCTCCACGCCGCCGGTGCGGCCAGACCCCTGCTCTCAAGTAATCAAACAACAACTGAAATGGAAAGCTAGTGAAATCCCTGGATGTATGAACCACTGAGCCAAAATAGGCACTTACTAAAATCCTGAAAAATTTTCTTCGAAGGATTTTTTCGCGGATTTCACTGGAGACGCTAAAATCATTTTCGTACGAGCCATACTCCAAGTTGCGCGTGTTTGACCTTCGTTTCTTTCTGTATGGCACCGAGCATCACACCCTCCAACGAATTCGCAACTTTAAGCATTCTAAATCAGACCGCCTATTAAAAATCTCCACACGTTCAACTTTTGCTCGATTTCAGGCATGCTACGAGCGGGCCGAATGTGAAACGAACAGCTTGTACAACTTCTACTATCCAACAAGAAAGCGAAGGAAGGTCGGATAGTTCCATTCCATTCGTCCTAAACGACCACCGAAAAGCTGGACATCGTGGTGGACAGGTGTTCTTCTGCTTCAGAAAAACAGCGGGGCTTTCGGTGAAGTATTTAATAGATAGTTGACCATCACGCTAAGGGTTTCATGGAACGGCGGTTGAACGTTCTTCACTCACATCCAACACTAAACTTATCCTATTTCAAAAGGAAGAATCACAGTCAGCTCAAATGCGATCATATGAAAAATCGTCTGCGTTAAGTTATCATGGGCAAATTACTGCCGGATATGTACGTGTCTATCGACCCACTACTATGGTTTCTACGACTTTTAACCGGTATGCATTCACCAACATCTTCGTTCATTTCAGCTGCAGCTGCAGGAATCAGCGTCGAATGCTTGCTCCGTAACGGCCGAAGAGGACTTTTCCAGTCGAGGTACCACACAATAGCAGAAAGCGCTAACGAAAAGCTGACTACCACCGACATCATGATAAAGTAGCCAGTCCATCTGGACCTCGTGTCCGCGTCGGTATCAAGGATCCGTCCAACAAGCAGAAGGGTGAACCCAGCGCTGAAGGCTTGCAGGGATGTGGCAAGGCCCATGGCAATTCCCACGCTACTAGGAGTGGTTACCACCACCACGGCACTCCATACACAGGCTGTAAAGAGGGAGTAACTGATGCCAACAAGGACGCAAAAAAGAACTTGCTGGAATGTGTAGACTGCGGTGATTCCAATGGCGGCAATGGAGAACAGGATTGCAGCTACGAACAGCTGGACTTCTCTCCAGCCTGTCGAGAAAAGAAAAAGCGACTTCAAGCTTTTCGTTCTGAGGTTTCCATAATCCCGTCGCTAAAAACATTGACCGCAGTACACGCACGAAGGAAAAGTTTGGAGCAGTAAAAAGTTTGGAACAAGCGTTTCCGAAACGGCGGCACGCAAGTCCGTAGGAATGTATGCAATTCGCACGAATGCACTTTCTGGTAATTTTCTACGGTTGAATTCTCAATTCGCCCTCTTTTCCGCCTGTTCCAAACTTTTTACTGTTCCAAACTTTCCCTTCCCGCGTGTACACGTGTACCCACCGTAAAGATCGGTTATGATTCCGAGTAGCGGTGAGAGTATCCCGACGTCAACGACTATGCCGGTTATCAGTCCGGCCACGGCTTCCGTTTCACCACGGGCCTCCTGTGAAATACGCCAAAAAACTTTCAGTTGAGTGTTAGCGCACACTACGTAGTTACAGTTATCAATAGCTGTTGGCTTACCGCCAGGAACTTGGGGAAGTCGGCGAGGACCATAATGATTGCTCCGTAGAAAAGGAATAGATACAGTCCAAGCGTCCAAAAGTATCGGTTCAGCCGCTTCGCCACGCTGAAATCCAGTCCTTTTGCGTACACCAGACTTTCGCGGTACACTGAAGCTTCCATAGACGATTCGGCGTGTTCCCGGTATATCCATCCAGCAATCACCGCACCCAAGGGGCCAGTGAGAGCCACGATGAACACAATCCACATGGTATGCTGTAGCCCGACAGTCTGCACAATCGTTCCCACAGATGCGTAAGTGACGATTGCGGAAACTCTGATGGAGTTGGTATACAGCGCGAAAGAGACGGCGAGCTCCTTTCCAAAGAACCAGTGAGATTTGGCTTGTTGCGAAACTACGATGTTACCCCAGTAGCCACATCCATAAATTAATTTGCCGACCATCATCAGGGCAAATGCAGCCTCCGTTGTTTCACAGTATGGACCCAACGTGAAAAATATCCTGGAAATCTAACCCGATTTTTTGCAGTTGTTCAATCCGTGAGTATTTACAGCGAAATTATCATGGTAATGCTAAGATTGAGACGACCGCAAATAATTTCACAGAGGTCGTTTTTTCAAGTGGCGCACCCTTCGTTATCATTAGGCGACAGTGGGCCGCTTGGAAAAACGATCCAGGTTTAATGCTTCTGAAAATTTTTCACTTACATGCCGACGAGTAATGAACCACCAGTAGCCAAACTCATCACCCAGACTCCGTATCTTGCAGTTAGAAAACCAGTACACAGGGCGCAGACGGCTCCAGCCCAGAAATGGATAACGTACAGAGCGTTAAACTCAGTGGCGCTCATGGATAAACAGCCATAGTCGGTTCCGGTGTTCTGGTAGCATCCTGGTGATGTTCCAGAAAGTCGGGTGGCTAAAATGGCTGTTTCGTCTGAAATCATCTGCGCTCCGAACAGAGCAGCGCATGAGAAAAACAGAAAGACCCACCGCTTCATCTTCGCCGGTATTCCTCCCAGGTAAATAAAAGGATCTGCTGTCCAAGGAATACGGTTACCCTTTTTTTTTGAAACGATTTTTATCTATGGTTCTCGCACAAACCACATACGACGTGGTATTAGTTATACAATTCTACTGTAAGGATGCTTTGATTGACACAAACAATAAATGACGTTGTAGCCGGAAGCGGGAAATTCTCTGTTCCCTGCGGGTAGTACCAAGTTAGTGAGTCTCTCCGTAGCACTGAACTATCGTATACTGTGCACGGACGATGGAAAATATGTGACAGGCCTTTTCGCTACGGCGGTACAGGAAGCACGTACGTACGCGACCGATTCACAGTAACACACTAACAATTTTCGACACTTTTCTACGGTCGAATTTCCATTTAGCCGTCGTTTCCTCCTGTCGCATAATTTTATTGTCCCATAATTTTCTATCGTGCGTGTACATAATACTCTATGGGGTATGCGCAGCTGTATATTGTTTCTGGCTTCATGGATGAACGCTGGAGCGAGTACGCCAAAGACAAAACAACAGGAGGAATGGTGTCATTAAGGGTTCTGAATTTAAATCTCTCTCAGGTGTTGGCTGTCTCTAGATGACCATGTTCATGTTGGATTCTGGCTCGTAGCATCTAGCGGTCAAACTGTACACTCTGTACATAGGATTCAAAGGTACCCGTTCGACTTTGTCATTTTCCATTTCCGTTATATCCACCATTGTGAGCGGTTCTCTTTGGGGAGCATTGCTTTTAAAGGCTGGCCCGAGATTTTCCAGTCATGGTACCCCACGGTGAGGGGAGCCACCAAATATGCCGTGACCATATGTAAACGTGACCATGATAAAAAAATTCAACCACTTGCCGTTCTCGTCCCTACCGGCTTCCAGTAAGAAACCTCCAACGAGGAGGAACCCCGCACCAATGGTCTGGAGAGAGGAGGGAAAACCCATGGCTACACCGACGGCATTTATTTTGGTTTTGTGCATGACGACCACCACGCCGCTCCATACACAGGAACCCATGAGAGAATAACTCAGTCCAACCATCAGGCAGAACAAGATAGCGTTCGAAGTGGGAAAGCACCAAGCCGCACGACAGCTAGCAGGAACAAGGTACTTGAGATAAACATCCCTTATCCTGGCTTACAAGATGGTGTCTAACCTTGTTCCGGTAAGCTCTCCTTTTTTTCAGCCTCAATTTGCAGCTACTGCCGTTCCCTCCGTTGCAGGTGGCACGCGAACAGCTACAGCGCTCCGTGCTCACCAATTCCCGCTTCGACTGGCTGGACCTCAGGACGATGGATGCATCGCCGGAAACTCGAACAAGTCATTCGCCTTCCTCATCTCCCAAATCTGGAACAATCTCCCGCTCGATGCCGCTGCCTATGAAACCCTCTCAAGCGTTTCTTTAACCATAGAAAATGTTCGGTCATCGAAAATAAAGTTTGTGTGAACTTTACTAGGTAAATACAGTTCTTTTATTTCCGCCGACGGGCTCCATTACAGTGGAGAACCCGATCAGTGAAGGCCTTTCCCCTCGGTTCGCTGTCAAGGGTTTAGCAAGTAGATTTCAAACTTCAGCACCACGCTGAGGCTTCCTTGTCGCCATTTGTCGTCTGACTATTTTCCTGTGTTAACAGCTGGATTCTTTTGATCGGGTCGCGAACGGTAGCAGACACTTCGTCTGGTTGTTCCTCGACGCTAAACCCAATAAACTCAAACTCAAATCTAACCGTCGCTCAAACCTAAACTAGAGGATGTTGGTTTTCTTACCGATCAATTGAGGCTGCATCAGTAGAATCTGAGACTTGCGAAAATTCTCCAACTGCTCAGGACGGCACTTTCCGTTTTTCATGTCCAAGTGTCTTCAACATTCCGCTAATAGCACTATGTGCACTATGCAAACCATATGGGGTGTCAGCGGTGCGACTGACCGCTGGTCATCGAGAACGGTCAGTTGTCCCTGGGGGTCCGAATGGTACAAATGAGTGTTACAGTGTAGGCAACAACAGGAACATCCAAGGCAGATTTTTATCATGCCGAGTTGCCTTCCTTCTCCATTGATTCGTGGTCTCTCCATGTTGGAAAGAACTGCTAGCTATCAGCATCAATATCGAACGTATTGAACCATGTACCGATAAGGGATGTACCATAACAGGATGCTCAACTTAGCAGCCGCAGGATGATAACTCAAACGACGCATCAAGCAACATTCTCAACAATAACCAGACCACTATTCATTCTATAGACTAAAGTACGCGTTAGAATGGGTAAATCTAGTCATCATTCCTTTCCCGAAAGAAACTGCGGGCGAGTAAAGTGACGAAAATTCATTCGATATAGAACGGACATTATGACTTTTGGTCAAATTTTCGATCTGCCGATTTTGTCGAATTTTCTTCACTTTGGCATCCGTAGTTTCTTCCAGGAACGGAATGATGACTAGGTTTTCGGCTCCGACTGTGGAAGGGGCTCTCCTCTTTCCACTTGTGTTGTCGGTTTGCGGAGCAGAGGCGGCGGATTGGAATAATCCCCTTGTTAGCCAAAACCGTAATAGACGCTAACGCAGTCCCCTGCAGCAACATTTACAGCGAGTGTTTTGGAGATTCGAGCTAGCGGTTCCAGAGAGCGGTGGGGTGCGAAGCCGCCGGCAATGAGCCTACTGTATCCCCTGCCGTATCCCCTGCCGTACCCCCTGCTTCTGTAGTAACAAGTACAGCGAGTGCTTTCGAGACTACACGCAGGAAAAGGAAGTATGGGCCGATAAAACGTTTGGGCCAGACAGAAAGACAGCAAACTGAAAATTCAACCGTAGAAAACTGCCGAAAAGTGCATGGCTGTGAATAACACACCTACGTACTTACTTCCGCTCCGCTGTCTCGGAATCCTCTGGCCCAAACTTTATACTGGCCATTGACGACGAAATGCGCCAGAAAAAAATATAAACGGACGGTCAGCAACTGCTGCGCGAGCAACAAATTGCGGCCGTTGGTTTTCGAAACGCGCACCATCGTTTTTCTACCTCGAGCAAGGCTCAAGACTAAACATGGGTTAATCCAGCTTGCTGTTGTAATCATTACGTTCCCCCGAGCATCGAGGGATGCAAGGCCAAATATACTTTTCTGTCAGCTAAACATCATAATTTTGGCCACAGCTTGTGAGTCGTCCACGTCATATGAGATCCATGGTTCTTCCCACGGATTAGGTGTGGTGCTACCGTCACGGAAGCTTAACGCAACCTTTCAAGGCCGGAACCCATCTTCATCCCGTGCTGTTCGCTGCGTCCTGCGCGACCGAGACAGGCATCGTCCTCTTCCAGATTTTTCTGGTTTTTGGCGTCATGCTTTCAAAGGGTCTTAAGTGTCTGCTGTTATCTGCAGGATGCTCGCTGCCATAACAGTCCGGTTTTGGACTCTGTTATGCCGGTCGGACGCGGAAGGTTTGACAAGGCGGAAAGAAAAAGGGCTTAAGTTCGAACTAAATTCCCCAAAAACAACCCGAGTAAGGGCACGACAACCCGGATGTTTGTCCGACGCAAGTCTGATCGCTTAGCTCCAGTTAGCAGATTTCGGAATCGGCGCTGAGGGATTGTCCCAGGAAGACCTGTCAAATACGTGCGTCCTGGGATCAGCCATCCCAGTTGCTTACTGGACTATTTCGTAGATTAGAAAATGGCAAGGTACGAGTCCGACGAGTACCGGGTGAAATCTGTAATAGGTCAATTGCAAGGTTGTCGCTAACACCCAATGATGACGTTAGCGGATCACAGCGGATAAATCATGATATAATGCCGGCACTGTGGGGACTCGCTGTGCGTGGTTGGCAGCCCTAAAGAAGTGTCAGGCGTAGGCTGGGCTCCATAATGGCCTATAATCAGCAGTTTACGTTGCTTCCCCCACTCCGCCCATTGCTTTTCTTCATCGACACAATGATGATCAATCTTCCTTGATGGCAGCAACGTATATATATTCCATTGTAGCGGGCAGGCCTCACTTGTAGTCTTTACGGTTAGTTCTGCTGGCAGCAACTCACTGTATACATTCTGCTCTCTTCGTTCGAGTATACCTGCGCCTCTTGTTCTTCACTTTTGAACCATCTCAAAAGAAAGTGAAGCACAAGATGCAATTGTCTTCGTATTCTGCTACTTGTGTAACCAGCTAAGCTAGGTAAGTTTCTCTTTCTCGTCCGAGCTCTCCTCCCTGTTTCAATGAGCGATATTAGTGCAGTCTGGTGTGTTACGCACTGTAGACCTTTCTAGCCTTATTCAGTACTAACGCAATGTTTATTTTTTAAATTAAGGTGCAAACGACATCATTGACTACTTGACCAAACCGTCATCCATTCGCCGAACGAGCGGTGAAGTCATTTTCACGGCCTCGGAGAAAAATCATCTGTGCGCGAGGTTAAGTGGTGAGTCACTCGGGTTGAAGCCACAAGTGTCTGCCATTGCATACTCGTAGTTTTGAGTGCGTACCATCCATCAGGTATCCATATTTGTGGATTTTGTACCTACGACGCCCGATGACTATATAACACCCGATTTTCTCGCCGCACATTGCATCAGACACAAGTGTAAGTTTTTGTGGTCAGACTCAGCGTCTAGTCATTCTTCCGCCATCAACTGCCAACATTTTGCAGACTTTACTAACCGGCATACTTCAGACGCGATAAACTTGTTCAGAGTTTTTTCGATTTTTGAATTTGCGGAACGGAATGTTGAATTTACTTTGCAGTGCTCGCCCTGCAGTTCCGCTCCGAAGCCTCGTCCCGATGATAAATATGCCTGAATCTTTCCTGCCAGTTTTTGGCCTTCTTTTGACAATATCCGTCCTGCTGTTTCCCGCACAGGTAAGACAGAAGATCGTTTCGAGCTTCAGACCTATGTTGAGAAAGAAATTTTATAAGGAACGCGGAGTGGTTATCCAAGGTATGAGCGTGGTTAGTAAGCCCAGAGCTAATCGCTGCACGATATTGGTGCCATTTTAAGGTCAAGACGAGGAGAGTACTGCTGGCTGCGCCGGGCCATTGTTCTTCTCCGTAATTATCTCCTTTTCAAAAAAGAGCCTCTTCTGGGGCTTCGTGATACTCCTAATCGCTTAATCAGAAATGGCCCCCAAGACATTTAAGAGTACCTACTAACACCAGCCATTTCACCAGCTTTCGGGTAAGCTAACCCGGTGCGTGTCGTGGCGGGGTTTCGCCTTATCCGCAGTCCCCTCTTTCCCGATTACTCAGGTTTTGAATTGGAATCACGAAGCTTGCGGTCATTGAGATTACAGCAGCAAATCATTCATACGGTCCGTTCCAGGTCCTTCTGATGATGAGAAGTGTGGAGTTCAAAATCAGAAAGCTAACAGTACTGAAATTTTTAACTTTTGTCAAGGAAGGGTAAACGTTTTGGTAGGGATTTTTAGGAAAATCTTCTGGGTGTGACTCGTGAGAACTTGCGGAGTTCCATTAGCGCGACTCGGCAGGCGCGGTTCATATGAGGTTAGAGCCATAAAACTGGTCTGCTCAGGTAATCGCGCGTCTCTCATCGGCATCATGTCTGTGTTAATCGACATAACGTTTACTCATTCTTTCTTCGGAAACTTTTCTCTATTTGTAAAGGAATGGTCAATGGCACTAAGCGTGCAATCGGCCATACCTTCGACTGATGACGCATGCGCAATCGGAAGATTGTATAATGTGACCATGGCGGGCAATTGTCCGTTGCGCACACGTACAGTGTTTCCCTTCTGATGGGTCAGCCATTAAACACCTCCGATCCGCATCAGAGGCAACCCACCCATGCTTATTACCTCCCTCCATGACGCCTGTCCTCTAACGATAAGTGATATCCTCCATACAGCAATCATTCAAAAGAAAACTGACAATAATGGCTGGATAGGCGTCTAATGAGATATTAAAACTTATTTCCGTCGCGCGTGGTTCGGCTTCTTTGATGCGACCCATGGCACACCTTCCTCCCAGTACACGCGAAAACTCTACGATGCTTCCGGATCTTTTCAGCCGTTTTCCAGAAGACGTGCGGCGTTCCGGAAGTGCACGTAACGTCACGAGCCACACTTTGTTCGGCACAATACAGTGCCTAATGGGCCATATACAGTACGTGGCCGGTAATTGGTAGTATTAATAAAACAGCTAGAGGAAATGTGTGAAAAGGGATAAAGACCCTTAGAGTCCTTTGGGACTTGCCCAAGGAACAGATTTAGCGATGGTCAACGTCACCGAGACCAGAAAGTCCTTTTGATTGTTGGTTCTTGTCGTATTTTTACACCGGCGTCCAGCCTCTCTTTCGGGCTAGCTTTGACTCTTGTCCGGCATCTTACTTTCTTGACGTCAAAGTTAATCATCGGGTTCGTCTTCGATTGTGTTTCTTTAGTAATTAGCCCCGCTCATCCATCGTAATTATAGCCAACAGTAGACAGTCTGCGGAAGACACACCCGCATAAGCTCTAAATCACACTAAACCTTTATGTGACGCGCGACAATTGTGATAAGAATTTCTCAACGGTTCCCAATATCCATACTCTCGCCCAAACAAACAAAGTACTGTAACGCGAATACTCCATAACCATACTCTTTTTTCTTACAGGGCATCTCAGTACTACATACTAGAGAAAGGAGGGAGCTCGTGCCCACTGGTAAGTTCATTTACAACATTGGCAAACGACTTGAAGGTTTTCCGAAGTGCCGCACACTTGCAGTCAAGAAAACTGATCAAGTGCGCCACTCAAAAAAATGATGCTGTTCAGTTCATCTGCCAACGTCTCATTTATAACCGATATTCATACCAAAGTTAAAGCTAACAAGCTTCCGCTTTTCTGGATACAGATTCACCCACAATCAGTCATCAACTGTATTTTCATGAAATCAAGCCCGCATCCCACATGGAGACGTTCCTCCACGAGTCGGTGACACTTACATGCCAAGCCGGTGGTAGTCCTCCGCCGACGATCCACTGGCTGAAGAACGGTCAGTCCATCTCCCAAGACAGCTTCACCAACACGCCAGCTGAACGACGCGAAGAGGAAGACGATGCCACCGCTCAAGTGATGGGCAATAGTATCGGTCTGAGCTCGACGAGATCACGACTCTTCCTGGACTGTCTTACACCGCAAGACTCGGCTGTATACACATGCGTGGCCGAGACTCCCTATTCACGTATTAGTACAGACACCAAGCTGACTGTCTCAGGTACGCGATTATCCTCCGGACCAATTATTCTTTCTTCGCACGGATAATTAACTCTCCTCTTCATCCACTCGAACGGCGCACTTCACAGAAGCACATCCTCGCTTAACATACAGCCCAATATTTTTTTCTAGAAAGCTTTTGTTTCCAGCTCAAAACACATAAACTGTAGTACCTTAGACGTAGATTTACTTTTTTTTACTCACTTTTACGAACATTTACTTTGCAGATGTGCCCACTAAGGCTGGCCGTGCTGACTGCAAGGAGAAGCGTAGCAAAGGGTACGGCAAACCTGCCCGCATCACCATGTGGACTGACACGCGGATGGAGCTGGAAGGCAGCGACGTCAAGCTCTTCTGCCGAGCTTCTGGCTCACCCACGCCCAAAGTCGCTTGGGAGAAAGTGATCGAAGGCGAATCGGGCGAGGAGGAAATCCAAATTGTCCAGAATGATGCCAAACACAAGGTAAGAACTGGTTTGTGCGACCAGTAGCTATCTTGCAGAAAACACTAGTAACTTATGGGTTGCTTTATTTTAGATGTTACCAAACGGAGATCTTTTGGTACGGAAGGTGACTTTCGAGCAGGATATGGGACGGTTTGTCTGTGTGGCTCAGAACGACATGGGGTTGGACAAGGCAAAGATGTTCCTGTATCCCACACCCGGAGTAAGCAATTTTTCCCTTCCCCGTACGCCATCCTGAATCCCCTTTTTCGTATTTTCCTCAGCTATCAAAATGGTCGAATGGAAAATAACATGTGCGGATGTTATTTCAGTTATAGGACCTGATCTGAGCTTGGGAAATTTTACTGCATAGCCCAGTGGCGCCACCTGGTATTCATACACACAGCTGTAATTTCTTTGCCAAATGGAAGGCACTTTGCCCAGTGCCCGTCAGTATTTCCTTGTCTCGGCTCGACAATCCACCCATAGCTCTCTACGTTCCTTGTCCAAACAATGTCCCGGCCACAAATCTCCCAAGACAAAACTCCTGCTCCTGTAACTTCAGAGTCCCGTATGGCTGTCTCCCTTTCTCCGTGCATCAAGCACGCTTCTGCTGGGCAGATGGACCACCTACACCACAACTCAGTAAACCTATTCTGTCCGAAACCCGAGGCCTGCCGAATGTACATTCCTCCACTCCTTGAACTGGCAGCTATACAGTTGCAGTTGGTCCTTTATGCCGCGAAACGTTGTACTCGCCTTTCAAACGGATCTCAACCTGTTAAACGAAGCTGTTTTATTTTCGCTAATTTATTATCGCATTCGAAGAAAATTGGAAGCGTGTTTATTTGTTGTGAGCAGTTGGACCTGCTATACTGCGCCTTAGTTTATTGATTCATTCCTAACCTCGCTGAATATTCGTTTTTAATGGAATTCACAGTGGTTGAATTTTTCTGGCTGCTAGCCTTGCAGCATAATCAGTTTTCCCCCTCTCTCTACGTGCGACGTTACTGGGATCCCGCGTGCTCTCATCTCGACCGGTTAGCCTCCTCTTATCCATGCATAAATATCACTGCTTTTCCGACGCCACCAACGTTCCGTTCAGTTTTGCTCAGAGATTCCGTATGTTTTTTTCGGCGATGAAGTCGTTCAACTTGGGGGATTTACACATTGTTCTACACCAGGACATTATCTACTTGGAGAACCGGGCGGGGCTCGGGGGCCTTCGCCGCTGGTACCAGCTTAAGTTTACAATAGTTATTATTGTACCTATACGGCACCGGAGATACAGTGACGCCGCACGGGATACCATGGGCCATACTAGTACTCGAGGTGGCTTGAGTACGCGGAAGTACAGTACGAGTACTTTAGAGTCCCCACCCAGGTTTGTCGCCCTGGGGGGGGGGGGGGGG
>BDGG01000002.1:2246466-2303488 GCA_001949185.1 Ramazzottius varieornatus | reverse complement strand
TCCCCCCCCAGTTTTTTCCCCCTGGGGGGGGGGGGGGGTTCTGGTCGACAAGTGGTGGCGGCAGTGGACCCCAAACGAAAAGCTGCCAAGTCACCAGACTCTTCCTCTCGTTCTACTTCCGTCACCAAAAAAACATTTCTTCGTATCGTTCGTTCTGTAGGTGGAGAGCTGCCATATATTTTCTTCTAGCAGAGCATCAAGGGTGGTCTACAAGGGGAAAAACTGGAAGAGAATGTGACATCTTGCAGACGACCGTCCGGAGACGAAAACGAGATCGATTCATCCACTGCTTACATTTTACAGGTTAGTTGTCCTCATGCATCATAATTCTCCTTCCGGTCAGCGACGCACTCCTAAAAAAGCAGAGTTATACCACAGCTGCCTTTGTGCTGAGAAGAGGTATTAATGAGTTACGAGGTTGCCAGGATTGAACAGTAGGACAAGGTCGACTGTCAACAAAGCTAAACAGCCTCTTCAAAGACAGCATACCATAGACTGGCCATACTCAGTCCATCCGCCGTGCGACAACCAACTCACACTACGTCTTGTTTTCCATTCCATCTCATTTCGTCTTTCTTTATTTATTGCAGGTAATAATCCTCGGACGTTGTGTTGACCCAAAAGCTGCGAGAGGTACGTCGCAATAAACTCATCTTTTCCGCGGATGTTTAGCCATATGGGCGTCGCTTGATTCTGGATTGATCGGGCTTCGCGTATAACGCGTTGGTCGTCATTGATTGTTGATGGATCGCGTTTTGAGTTTCTGCGGTTTGTTTTGGTTTTCTGATTACCTTCATCCCGACTTGAATGCCCATCTCCTTTTGTAGGTCAAAATGGATACAACAAGATGCGGTATTCTCAGCATCAGTTGGGTATTGGGTTTACTCTGCTTGATAAACGCTGAGCAAGGTCGATTAACGGACGTGCCCGCATGGCCATTCAACTATACTGAATGCAACCCGACCTCCGCGACCAAAGACGAAGTTCCGAAGCTTTCTACGAAGTTCACGATCAAAATCGAAGGAAAGACGGACAATGCCGACAGCGCCCCCATCATGCTGTTCGATTCCGAGGGGTTCTACGAAGAGGATGGTCAACGCGGGGCGACCATCGTCCACCAGCACGGCGTCAAGAGCATCTTCCTCTATGACTTCATCTCGGGAAGGGCATATGACATCGAAGGTACGGTTCTCTCTTCCGTTTACTCATGCGGAAATCGAACTGTGGAGTTTGGACCCGCGCGTAGCTCTGGTCGTAGATTCTTTCTGAGCATGAGTCAAGACTGACCTTGTTTACGATACTGCCTGTCAGGTTCCTGCCGAGCACGGCCTTGACAGACATCTCGTGAAAAAAAGCCAAAAAGCGCTCTGCTAAAATTGGTAAGCCTTCGCGGCTCGTTTGAGGACGACTATTGTGAATGTTTCTTCTCCGTTGTAGGGCACAAGTGCCAAAAAGAAGAGTTGTACGAGAAGGGTTGTAACGCTTACGCTGTCTTCATCGCTGAGCTAGCTGGACATTCCAACGTGACGAGCAGGTGCAACTACACCCTCGGTCCCGTCGCCTACTTGGGCGATACCAACTTTACGGTCAGGAATATTCCCGTGAGGAAATGGCAGCAGTGTGTTTTCGATGGACGCACCAACATAACGTTTCTCTCAACGTACTACTACGCCAAATCTGGTATCCAAGCGCCAGGTGGAACGGAAGTCAAGGATGGCGAGAACCCCATCAGGTTCGAGTCGCGAGCGCTGAACGGAGTTCCACAAGGACAATCTGGACGTACGTCCTTCGCAGCTCATGTCTTTCTCGTCTATGTCGCTGAAGGTTTGTGTTTTCTTTGTAGCGCGTGTTGGATCAATGAATACTTACGACTTCACTTACTACCAACCGTCTATCGACGATGAGTCCGTCTTCCTGGTAAGAACTTTCCTGACTGATTTTTCGAATGGGTTTTTTCAAGGTTGTTTTTCTTGCTCTCAGCCTCCTGAAGGAACTTTCTGTCCTGACTGGATGCGCGAAAACAAAACGATGCCACAAATGCCGGATCAATTTACCCTCAGTATGCTGAATATTGCTCAAAACGCAAAGTCCGTCAACAACATTCGCGTAAGTGACCATTTCCCCGAAGCTATGGTTGTCTTATTGTAGTTACTACCTTGACCAATGACGTAAATTTTGATCATAAATTTCACAATGGTTATTTCCGCAGTTGAATTTCGATTACCGAAATCAACTCGTTTCCTTCATCGCCGACACCGTCAACGGCACGCACTTCCCTCCCGTGGCGACTCGTCAGAACCGCACGCTGTATCGCACCGTCCATGACTACAACAGCGGTCTG
Organism: Ramazzottius varieornatus; assembly: GCA_001949185.1. NCBI lineage: Eukaryota > Metazoa > Tardigrada > Eutardigrada > Parachela > Ramazzottiidae > Ramazzottius > Ramazzottius varieornatus. The sequence continues at coordinate 2,301,147 of BDGG01000002.1, read as the reverse complement.
GCCTTCACCATGCCGGTAGATGTCTGGCTGATGGGAGGCAGGAAGTGCGCCATATCCGCCATCACCAACTCATCGTTGGACGCAGCCGGTACTACGGAAGGCAACAACAGTGTTGTGCACTTAAGACATGCCGCTAGCCTCTTTGGCCTGAACAGAACCGGTTGGGTCTATGTCGGCATGAAGAACTTCACTAATATGCCCTGCTACGTCTGGGCCAATCAGAGGAATGGCACGACTCAACAAACCGTCACGGAAATGTACTGGCTTCATGTACGTGAGGTCAAAATCCGGTTGTACCAACCTGCGTATGGCGAGAAGCTGGCCTGAAATTGGACAGTATGAGGGTATAGAGGTGGATGAAGCAGTGGTATTTCAGCCACTTGCACACAAGTAGGTGTGTGTAGGTGGTTGATTTAACTTGTTTCAGGCACCCTACGTGCGAAGTTTCGTACATCTAGGTTAGGCGCGGTACGCAGGTGGGCGATGTCGACAGGTGCAGCTGGAATAATGTCTCTTGTGCTTTGTAGGAGGACTGGACAACGAATGTAACGTCAGTCCTGATGGGTATCATGCAGTACGTCACGCGGACCGATGGCACAACAAAAGAAGTATATCAGACGATCGTGTCCGACTACAATACCTTCCCCTTCCAATGGCGAACCTTCGATGTGGACGCTTGCTTGAAGAACGGCACTTCCACCCTTATCACCTTCAACGTCAAAGTGGACAACGGTACCGAAGTCATTCAGCGTATGTCTTCCTTCGAAACCGGCATGCGCAACGCGATCTCCACCCTCATCGACACAACTCCACTTCGACTGGTAAGTCAGATGAAAGGTTCGGCTATTAGGCACAATTACGATGTGGTTGATATTTTGAATCCTCTAGACGGATATCCTCATAGCCAAGGGCGACAGTAACAACAGCAAGCAGATCTGGATGACCGTGCTGGAATGGCCACAGAACATCACCGGAAGTGTCGCCAACGCCACCATCCAGAGGACCGGTGCTCAGCTAATACAAGATCTTCAGAGTCGCTTCGTCAACCAGGACTTGAAACTGAACGTCAGCTACGCTGGAAAGACCAAGGTAAGGTTTCTAACCGCTTTTTACAGCTGATGCGGGATAGATCTCTTTTTGCTGAATGCCGGCAGACAAGGCTTTTTAATTTGCGCAGTCCATCGCAGTCCTGCATAAATGCGTTCACCAGTTGTACATCGCTTACTTGTATTCGGGTGGGTGAAGGGTATGCCCTCTGCCTTGGGGGGAAAGAATTTTCCTGTTTGCAGGTGGTAACGCTCAACCACGGTTCGTTTCAAACTGGTCCCGACCTCGTTCGTCCAACCACTCCCGTAACTCCAACGGGATCGACCACACCAGCTCCTCCGGGACCACCACAGCCTCAGATTGAAGAAGGCTACTCGGGTGGATCCATGGCTGGTCTGGCAATCGCGATGATCATCATTGGTGGTGTGGCTGGACTGGTTGCTGGTTTCCTTCTGTGGAAACGAAACACCGGCATCGCCTACCAGATCTATGACTGACTAGGCCTGGAGAAGCTCAGAAGGACTGGCTGAAAGAATTCCGCGGTTTGACTCGTTGTGATAATTTCTCTCGACGTGGTTTCGCCTTTTTACGTCAGCAGCTGATAATTTTTGTTTGTATTTTCTTTGTGTTCTATCCGCCGCAATCTCAGTATACTTATTTCACGTTGTTGGAATACCGCGGATTTTTTTTGAAATTTTAACAGGCCATGTTGTTTGTTCTGCTTGGTGCCAACGACAATGTACCATTCTCTTTTGCCTTTCTTTTAAACGGAACGGTATTTTAAGTAAATACTCTCCACTCATCAGTCAGACCCATCTTAGCCTCTTTTTGACGTTGGAAAGGGTGGCTGGCTTCGAGAAAGTTAGTGGTTCTCGACAGTTTCATCAGAACTGGACCGTCTCTGGTCTCATCAAGCAGGCGTGATGTAACGACCATGACAACATTTCACACCGCGATTCTGATCTGCGATCGGAGATTCAGATTCTTGTCAACGCCTTCACCACTTCCATTGAAGACTGTTTAGGCTTATTTCCTCTTCGAAAAGGCAAGAAGGCCTTGGTGATTGTTTTGTTCCCGAAGTTCCGTTGGAAGATGTAGAAACACAAAAGATGGGCGAGCGAAACCCTTGATTGTTTTTTTGGACTTTTGGCAAAAAGGTGACTGCAATTGATTGTACAAATGGATTATTCGTTGATTGGCGCGGTCATATTAATTTTATTTTTCGGATGTTCTTCATCGTTGCCTCTTCCTCAAGATTTCTCAGAGGATGTGGCTCCTGTGGAGCTCTTCAGGTCTCCTGCTAACGGGGATAAGGCAAGCGAAGCGCTGTCAGTCAACAAGGACTTCTATGTAGTCGTCATCGACGCGGGATCGTCTCACACGGACATATTCGTCTACAAATGGACATCGCAAAAAGTGAATGGATCGGGACTTGTCACTGAGGAAGGCAAACTCATCTGCAAACGCAAGTTTGAAAAACTCTCACAAAATGCGTGAAGGTGTTGGAAGTGTGCTCCTTTGATTGTAGCCATACTGAGCAACTTCAAAGATGATCCGGAAGCAGCCGGACCGGCTCTGCGAGAATGCATCAAGTTCGCCTCCATGGAAGTGCCGCAGTCGCACCAAAACTCGACGAAGCTTCTTCTCGGAGCGACGGCTGGCATGCGTGTCGTTGCGTACGGAAAGCTTTGTCATCTGTTCTGTAATGAATAGCACAACGACGTGGGTTCCAACTTTGGTTTTATCGCTTACTAGATCTAACAACGCAACGACCGCCAAGGCCATACTTCGCTCAGTCGCTGACTTTGCCCGGAATAACTTTCCCTTCCAAGTCAGTTACAACGATATCCATATCCTGTCACCTGAAAACGAGGGAGGATTCTCGTGGCTTGCCATAAATTACATCAAGGGAATCCTGCAAGAAAATGCTGTAAGCTCAACGACTCTACGAGTGGTGCCAAAGCCAACCGCGTTTTGGAACTGCCTGTCTGACGGACGCACTTCCGGTCCGAGGCGTCAATGGCTTCCAGGCTTGTCAGTTGAGACTCCGCCTGAAAACAGCCTCGCGCTCAGTTTCACAGTGATGTCATGCACCGATTCATGCGGGTAGTACTGTGTCTTGGTTAGCCGTACGAGTACGGTTCTTTTGCCCGCGTTGTGGGCTCGCGTTACCCCACAATTTTACGTGACAACCTGTCTAAGTTATTATTGGTTTCCTGAGGAAATGCAGCCTGGACTCGAAGCCTATGTTTCACTGTTACTCACTATGGCTGTTGTATTTTATGTTTGTAGAAATATGCTGCAGCAGAAAGGAAGACAACGTGGGGCTCGATGGACGTCGGTGGCGCTTCGACCCAGTTCTCCATTGAAGTCGAACCTGATTTCTACGTTCCATCAAGCTTTCAAGTTCGTGTTTTCGGCCACGAATACAAGGTAGCCACGAGAAGTTTCCTTTGCTACGGGAAGAACGAGGCTTTCCGTCGGTACAAAGCTCTCCTGATAAGAGATCATAACTTCAGCGAACCTGTGGTCGATCCATGCCGACCTACCGGGTATGACACCACTGTCAAGTTCCACGACCACTTTCATCGACCCTGCAGCAATGTATCCGTTCAAAGACACCACATCAAGGTGAGCCTTTTCTTTTCCCTTTCAGTCTTCCTACAACGACAACATTCCGCTGGAGAGTTTCCTGATCACATTAAATTTTCTTACAGGAAGCTTTCAAAGTTGTTGGTGGCGGAGATGGGAAGAAGTGTAGAGAGATGGTCCAGGAGCTCTTTAGACAAACCTTGGACCTCGAACCATCCAGTTGTCCTTTCCAAGACAAACTGTGCTCTTTCGCTCAAGTGAAACGAGGCGCTGTACGAGGGAAGTTCCTGGTAAGACTTTGGGGGTTTTTTTGGTAAGATGACGGACCACCGAATTATCGTGTGTATTTCAGGGAACCGGTGCGCTATATTACGACGCAAAGAATTTAAATATTCTGAGCAATAACTCGTTTAGCTTGAACCCGTTCGATGCGGCAGGCTTCCGGCAAGGTGTGCATAATTTTCGATCTACACTTGCGGACTGACCAAGTTGCTGGTTCTCTTTCAGCACGGAATTCCTTCTGCAACAAGACGCACGATGAAGTGGAGAAGCTGATTACTTCTCGGCCCGAGCTGAAAAACTTCTTCATTCGACACTGCTTTGACGCAACCTATGTGGAAGTTCTGCTGATGGATGTGTACAGTATTGACGATGAGGTTTTACGGGACATAGTCTTCGCTAAAAACGTAAGGATCCCCAAAGCATCTCCTGACCACTCTATCTCCTGCTGGAGAGTAGCTTTGGGCTTCCTTAGTTTTCGTAATCCTTCTGTTTCCAGATTGACGGTGTGGATGTCGGATGGACACTGGGTTGGGCAATCATAAGTGCCACCGATGAACCCGCGGTTACTTGATACGTTCCGCAGGAAGAGTCATCTCGTGAGCATGACACAATACAGTCACTGTTTCATTCTTTCTGCTCCAATGACAGCCTTACCTGGAAGAACACTTCCGTTTTGCGGATCGTCTCTTCCGAATTCTTGCTTGCTCGGAACAAAGCTATTTGTTTTTACCTTTCACACTGCAGGTTTAGTTGCTCATCGGATTCTTGCATTTATGGAAAAACGTCAGCGAACCAGTACACATAGTAAACACCGAAGGTCATTAGAACTGGGTATCCATGCTTCATGACGGGGCAAATACATCTGTTCGAGAATGTCCCTTATTCGTCCACACATTTCATGGGGCAAGTCAGGGGATCGTCGGAACCTCCATCGACGTAGTAGCAGCCGGCTGGTGGTGGTCCCTGTTCCTCCCAGCATCGGGCAATGTGGCCGGTCGGCGACTCTTGGCCTGAATCCGCAGATTCATCTTCCGTCCCAGTCGACACTGGTAGTTCATGGCTGAAATCAATGATTGACGCGAAAAGGAAAAGAACCAGAAGAATTCTCGACATGGTGGTGGGAAGCTAGGTACGACGATGAGGAATCGAAGCCGCTGCTTTTTGTAAGACCTCGATGAACCAGCGGAGAAGAATGTTTACGTAAACAACATTATCCTGATGAAGCAACGTAAGTGTCTGTAACGGTCTATTTGAGAGCCCTCTTCCGTTTGTGCTTTGGGTTCACGCTTGACGGAATAGGCAGGCTGAGAACTTCCACGAACGGATCAAGCAGGCGGCACTTTTAACCTCCCGAAGACTATCCACCGTGTACACTAGCCAAAGCCTCGGTACTCATAAAACGCACACAGGCAACAAGCATTAATGCTTGTATTTGGATCACGTAATTTGAGCCGGGGCTACCAGGCGAATAGTGCTCAGGGAAAGGGCACACCGATAAAAACAGCAAAAAGGGTACACGCGCCTGGCTTAACTGTTGGCATGGACTAAACAGCTGGCAGTCGGCCGAAAGCGGCAATGGCCAGCTTAACTTGATGTGCCGTGCCACTTTCGGTAGGTTTTTAAGTTTCGATCTTTGAGAGCTGCACTGCAAACCTCCCTGTATAGACGGGGAACCCACGGCCTTTATGGAAACCGGATGGCTTAGCAGGAACGAATGTTACGCAAGGTAAGGGACCATGAAAAGTTTTTATTAGTTTTCGCTTGCGAAACCTATCTAGAGTTACCGCTGTAATCGTGGTGGCTGAGTTAGGCGGTTACATGAGGAGAATGTATAAAGTCCAGGCACCTGGCAAATTGATGCGTCTGCCTGCTATCGGCTAGCGTTATGAGCAGATACGCGTGCCCGGTAGTTCTTACCGAAAACGTCTGTCTTTTAGTGGGAAAACAGTTAAGATTATGGGTAGTGAAAATGAAACTTGGCGCTACATGGCTTTCTCAAGGTCGTCTGCGTTATGATTCACCAAGAAACAAATGCCAAGGTTGATTATAATCACTTTGCGATCAGGGGACATCAAGGCGGTTTCGCGTCCTTGGGTTGACCGGAATCACCGCATCATCAAGGAACTCTGACTCTGGCCTTGTTAAGTAGACAATGACAAATTCGTGATGCTAAACTTGCGTAAATTTCCAGCCAAATATCCCATCTATGTGACGGAATTCGGCGGTATAGTCACTCTCCCGGCAAACAATTGCCGTGGTCCTCATGACAAAGCTCTGCATTTACCGCGTCCCGGACGTCTCTTTCGTCCGCAGTTTCTTTAGATCTCTGTATTGTCCTGCACTGTGACATGCGATCGTTTTCTACAGTTTGTGACCAGCTCGACGCAGAATAAGTACATCATACCAAACAACAGTGTCCACACTAAGCTTATATAAGTTTATCAAAGTTCCGAACCTATGAGCAAACATCCAGAAATTTCAACAAACTGTCCGTTGAGTTCTCAGAGCAAGGTGGCGTGCCAGATCGAGTTTGTTTGTACGTTTCGAATGACAAAAATGACTAATGACATGCTTAGGCATTGCGCTCGTCCTGTGCTCGAACCATCGGATGCTCAGAATGGACCCGGAGTGCACTGGAAGCCACACGCGAGCGCTATGTTTCCGCCGCCAGTGTACCAGCAGCTGGCGGGTGGCGGACCGTAAGCCTGCAGACAGGCGTCGATAGGGTTGATGGTCGTAGAGCTCGGTAGCGGATCTTGAACACATGTGATGGGGCAGGTCAGCGGATTCAGGTTACCCAGTCCGTTATACCAGCAGCCTGGCTCGGCAGGTCCCAGAGTCTGTAGACAGAGTTGGGTGTTGTTCGCTGGTGGCGCGATTGTGGGTCGCGGTCCTCCACACGTCGAGCATTCCTTGTCCTGTTCGTAAGTCAGGCGTCGATCCGTTTCCAGTTCGACCTTGACTGCCTTCCCGTTCAGCAATCGCCACATGATGGCCTTTTGCAAGTCGTTGTCGAATCTTCTGTCAGAGGGCAAAGCACCGAAGGATTCATGGCCATTGCCGAACGAGAGAGGAGACTGGTGCGAAACTGTGGCGAATGACAGGAGAACGGAAAATGCTAAGATGAGACCCATCATAGCTGCTGATTCCAGGAGCCTGTTGCTTCTTCAAAATCGGAAACTGGTGCTCTCGAACGCGCCATTCATAGACCCCTGCGCGACGACATAAAAATCGCACCGTGGGCTAATGTATGTGTCCCAAAATACTCGTACCCGATGGCGGTAGTCTCAGCGCTAGACCTGGCAAAGGTGTGATTAACACTTACAGCACTAAGCTTTTCGTGTTTGCAAAATACGATCGTTCTCTTTGTGAGTACACGAATTTGATTGGCTGAAAGCAGGGGTGGGACTTGAAACATCCAGTAGCACACATCCCGTATCAAGTGGCGCGTGTTACCATTGCTTCAACATGTGAAAAGCTCTCAACTTAGCGAAACACATCTTTCAAAGTTTATTTCAGTAAATTCTGCGTCTTCGCGCATACGACACAGACCACCGTTTGAACAAAACTTCTATGGTCAGCACAAACAGCAACCTTACAGAAGCTACAGTTGATCCTGCTTCTTTTTTGAGTGGTATGGTGGCAGAATCTGCAGCGTTGTTGTGCCTTGGTTCCGCTTGCAACGGAAGGATTGCTTTCTGCCTTACCGTCTGACAGAATATTCAGGGAAATCTTTATCAGCAACTTTACATCTGATGGAATACTGGCGAAGGTGAAGCGGCGGCGTAAGTGGCTTTCCATGAGGTTCCTGCTAAGTTCGTGTAGGTACTTCCGACGTCGGATGAGAGATTTAGCATGCCAGTCCGGGTTCAGCTCAGTCCATACAACGTACGAGTTCAACGCGGATGTTGACGATATCGTAAAATAGCGCCATTGGCCATCTACAGGTTTTCCGACGAACACTGTAGTTTCCAGTCAGCTGATCCAGAGTGTCTACTCCGGCTTTCGTACGATTGTAGTGCGTAACGATCTCAGGTTTCTCTTCAGGGCTTTCCTCATCAACTCCTCTAAAAAATAAATCGTGACGTCACCAAAGAGAAACTGCTGTGCAGCGGTCATACTGATTCACAACACATTCGTCGTGAAGTCATGAGCAACAGCTGCACCAAGCGTAGTTTGGTCCTGTTGCGCACTACGTCACAGGTGTAACATGGGCACACGTCTTTACGGCTTGCAAATACGTCATTCGTCACTTACTGGGAAGAATGCATGGAGCTCAACAGCACTACAGCTTTCCCCTTCTTCGGAACGGAAGACACCAGAGTGAAATCGGGCTTGTGGACGAAGTAGGAGGAGAATGCAGCGCGGCTCTTGCTTGGCAGGAAGGCGGAAGGAATTTGTTTATGGTTCTTACGCATTGTTCCCATGAGAGAAATATTTTTCTTGAGAAGAGCTTCTCCCAACGTCAAGGAAGTGAAGAAATTGCCTGTGGTCACGTTTCTTCCCGACTGGTTTCCCAGATATTCCACCAGATCAAGAACCACTCGCTGTCTTTGATTCTTCTCAGCCGCTCCACCAGGAGCCTTTCCGATGTAAAGCTGGATGTTACAGCGTCCTACAGCAACAAGGGAGAAAAAGTTTCAGGCCGTACTTGCTTCTTGGTTTTTTATCGGAATATATTGCTTGAAGCCGCACCGTCCTTTGAAAGGAAAGAGTTGTTCGTCCACGCACAGAAATTCGTAGGGAAGGTAATTCTCGCGAAGCGCTTTACTCCACAAGTCAAACAACTCCTGGACGTGGGCCATCTTGTTAGTCGCTACCCGGGCTTCTCGAGAAGGTTTGACGTCAAACCGCAAGCTGCAAGTAATCTGGGTGAAGCACTCCCGAGACATACAGGCGCGATAAACTCCTTTTCCTTCGCTTTCACTCCACAGTTCACACACTGGTACAGTACCGTCATTCATTATTCCCTGTAGAAGTAGAATTCCCAAGTAAGCATCTAGCACCACAGGATCCAGTTTGACCCAGCCATCACCGTACTGCGTTTTCCCCTCTTCATTTGCGAACCGGATGATCAGATCTTTCACTTGTGGCGTGAAGAAAAGGTTGAACGTGTCCATGAGCGTCACGACTCGCGATCTCGCGCTGGGAGTAACGCCAAGCTGACCGGTCATCTTATTGACAGTTCGAGTTTTACCACTGTCTAGAGGAAAGCGTTCCCACTTTATGTCGGGATTTCGGGCAAGGAACGGGCTCACGTCGTTCAGTTGGTACAAGACGCCATCGTCGTCGTCACTCAGCGTATCAGACTGCTCAGCTTCCACTTCTACCCCGTCGGGTTCGGCAATGGTTTCCGCGCTGTCTTCCTCTCCATCGCTGTCGCTTCCACTCGTCTCATCATCCAGGTCCATTCTCTAGAACACTTTTCCGATACGAACTACAAATAATACGGTGGAGTATTCAAAGGGATAGCTGCGGCGCAGCTTATTCGCGATACAGTGAAGCTCGTATTCACGTACGCCCACACGTTTGATTGTTTATAGGGATTGCACTGTGTACTATACTCGTAAGCAACACCCTGGTTACAAATCAATCAAGATCAAAACGGGTTAGAAATCTGTACGCACAGAAGCAATGTTTGGACCAATCAACAATCAATTGAAGGAGAGAAAACAGCTAGTGACCGGAAGTGCGCCATTCCATCGAGCCGACTGCACGTAGCGAGACGAGGTGCTTCCCCTTGCCGAATCCTCCGCTGTTCTGTCCTCCGAACTTCTTTCTAATATATTCCAGCAGAGCGCTAGGATAAACCAGGACAACATTGGGCTGGAACGGGATAACTTGTTCAACATGCTAAAAACAAACAAAACACTTCAGAACAGTTGGAGTCTTTCGTGGTAGCGCAGTGTAGTAGACAAAGACTTACGAGTATCTGCTTAGCCATCGCCTGGTAGACGGCGAATCGAGCTTTCTCCTCCGTCGTTCCATGAGCAGCTTCATCGATGAAGGGAACGAGCGAGGGAGGCACGTTGAGTCGGGAATTACACAAAAAATTAAGAATCCTGATATGATTTCCGGTCCGTCAGCGCATTCGCTCACCCTTCTTTCTGAAAAGCAGCTTCCAGTTCCCTCACGGCTTCCATCCTGTACGCCACAGTATGAGGAGCGCTAATCCCGTCGAAACAGATAATCAAGATGACAGTGGTTGTGAATCGAAGAGAAGGAAGTGTAGAACTGCACATGAGCCGGATAATTAAATGAAATTTCAAATTTGGCAAATGTAACCAGGGAGGTACCACCGGTGGTGGTGACGCTGGTGTTAGCGGTTACGCGGCGTCGGTACCGCTCGGTGGCTTTTCAGACCTGGATTTTTCTCCTGACCACACGACTGACCACAATATGTGTCTGATGTTTCATCATGATAAAGTGGGGCCTTGACCATCTCGTTATTTTTTTTCTAGAGAATAGGTTGCATGCGATTCGTGCAAACATACTCACAACGAACTACCACCAAATTTGGTGAGGTGAGAACCAAACCCGCCCTGTTTTTCCGTGGGGCGCCTGACCGATGGTCACCTGCAGCATTTTGGTGACCGCATCGCGGTGCAAGCAAACAAAAAACTCCCAGACCAAAAGCGGATAGTAGGAGAGAGAGAATACTGGGTCATTGTACTCACAAAGAGTACGGTCGTGCTACAAGTGTTAAATGTGGTGTGGTGTTTTTTGGTTTGGTGTTCTTCCACACCGAAACTACTTTTCCGGTGCGAAAGTCACACCACTTTTTTCGATTTGGTGCTCCGCGCACACCGAAACCAAAAAGTGTGGATTTTTCGGTGTGGTGTGGTAAAATCACACCATTGCCAGGTCTACTCAGCGCCCAATCTGAAATATTTGTCGTAACTGGTGTGCAGTAGCAATTTGAATCTGACCCTTGCTCTGTCCCAGGGCACTAATGGCGCGATGCTGGGAAAGTAAAGTGATGTCCGTGCCAGAAACACGCGAGATGTTTCCTGCCTGCTACGTAACGGTGGTGAAAAACGTGCACGTGGCACTTGTTTCCGGTAATGAACGACAGGACGTTTTGCAAGATCGTGGACTTTGCTTTGCCAAAACCATAAGGAAACCCTGGTTTGCTCTGTTCTGTTTAATATGACTGATCGTTTCGGTGATGTTTAATGTATTTTTATCAGCTTGGCTTGCGCCCGGAACATAATCCGTATAGTACACTCGCACTTTGCAGCAGCCGGAAGTTTTGCACTTTTCCATTAGTATTATCCGTGCAATGTACTTTGAAGGCATCACTCAAACAAGTGGTGTACTGTACAGATACAATACAGTTCTTCTATCAATATGTAATTGTTAAAATTTAAGGTCAGCATGAGGTAAACTTACGTACATTACAGTATGAAAGAAGGTGGCAAAGTGGTTAGAACCTGCATGTGGGAGCGTCAAATGAACTTTCCTGGTATGCATGTGTGATGTTAGTACTTTCCATGCAGAACCCATCAAAGACGTGGACTTCTCTAGCGTATAGCAATATTGCTAGACTGTGATTCCGAGTTGTGGCACTCCACCGGACAAGTCAGTGGGTCGAGGATTCCGGCATCTCTGTATGAGCAGTTAGACGTAGGCGGTCCAAAAGTCCGCAGGCACAGTTCAGCGTGGTTCACAGGCGGCGCGACAGTCGTTTCTGTCAAGCTATCCACTGGGGCATCCGGTGTGGTTTCCGCTGCTGTTGGTCCACCACATCTCGCACAATCGGTATCTTGACCAAAAGAGAGCCGGCGATCGTTAACCACTTCAACCCTGATGGCTTTACCTGCCAGCAATCGCTCCATGATCGTATTCCTCAGATCGCTGTCGAATGTATTCTCCGACGAGATGTGACCGTGTCCTGATCCGCCGTGAATCAACTGATGCGTAACACCAGCAGCCAAGACCAAAAGTAAGGCAAGACGGAGACCCATCTTCAATTTTCACAAACGGTAACAAGCCAAGAGATGAAAAGTTTGAGAAAGTCTGTGCACTGTTAACCGGGAGAAGTCTATGTGATGAAACCGCGGTAAAACAACGACGTTTAAATATGGATTCGGTCGCGAGGGACTCCCGTATCTTTGGTTCGTCTGTTGCGTGCTCGAAGAAGATTGTTGCCATCATTGTGTGGCGTGGAGCTGGCAGAACCGACGGTCGTGATCATCATTGTGTTAAACTGTTTGATGTGGTAATGATGGGTCGTCAAGTTTTACTCAACCATTGATTCATGGGCTCACCAGCACAAAATACCAAGAGCAACCAAAGTCGAACAAGCTGTCTTGTGGTTCGATCTGTTTTGAGACATCTTGATTCAGTGTCCGGTCACCGAAACCTCTAGAACTCTAACAAACTAACCGTGCATTGCGAGCAGCGAATTCCGAATGTTTGTGTTTGAAGCGAAAATCAGCCAATCTAAGGTTATTCTTGCCATTTTGTTGTCATTTATGGAAGCTAATTACGTGAATGAAGAACTCATGAGCCTCAGTGGTCGAAACGGCTGCTGAATATCCGAAATAAACTTCATGCTTGACCACTGGTTTAAGAATCTTCAGATTCGATTTCTCCGCAGTTCTTCGTTCTCATGTGAACCATTTTCTCATGTAGTACTTGGTACAAGATTAGGTGCCACACCATTTGTCAGGCTCCAAGTATTGATCGTTTTCGTGAGGAGCCCTGTTATCTAAGCGGTTTTTCCGCATATGCTTAGGAAAAGACAGTTTAATACAACTGATGGGCGTAGGTGTCACAAAACTTTCGTCGACGACGCCCTCGAAGTTCACAACCAGTTCGCCGTACACGTTACTGAAATTAGGGAACGTAAACCCGAATTCTTCTTGAACAGAATTTTATGCGCTCAAAGACTCTTGTGGGAACGTTCTAGCTGACAAAAGCTTTCACGATCGAGTTTCGCCTTTTTCCGTAGGTTTAATTCATGCAATGATCTTCTTTTGAAACATCGATGCGGATAAGTGGCTAGTGTTTCTTCGTTTCGGTCGTGTGCGTGGTCGTCGGTGACCGCCTCGGGTCTTCATGCATACTTTCCCTAGTGTGGCCAGATATCGCTCATTCAACGCTTGCGCGAGATTCGGTGCAAAATCATACCTCACCTGCTAATCGCCCATCGTACTGTACAAAAATCGTACTGTAAGCTCAATCAGTGTACAACTGAGGTAGACAATAACAGTATCCAAATAGTGGTTTGGAGAAGTTCTTCGCTGTTGTCCGCTTAGCACAAGTTTTTCATCGACTGCGTTAGCTCATGTTCGGCGGCCAGAGAGAGTCTTCATCATCGCAACAAGTGGATTTCTGGGTCAAAAGAGCGTCGGCCACATGATGTGGGATTAGCCATCGATGCGTGATTAGCCCTATAGTCCTTCACTTTTGACCTCTGGCTACAACCCCCTGTCTACTCTGGTTTCACACTTCCTGCTTGCCGACGCACATCTTTCCGACTAGAATTATAAACAGCTCGATCGTGTGGAATACCCATCATGTGGAATAACAACCAGTTTTTCCTCAAACTATGCCAGTCGAAAAGCTGGACTATTTTGACATTATTCTGTTTCTATTTGCTCTCATTTTCACCTTCAATTTCCCATCAGGTAACGGGCTCGTTTCAGACCACCACTCGAGAAAATGTGTTCGTGACTTACTGCATGGTCATTGTACTACTATCTTCCCATATCTAGATTCATCGAAGACAAACAGCGGACGATATTCTTCAGGATGGAAGCGCGCTATCATCGCAGTATCCTGAAAACAGACCCATCAGTAGACAAGAAACTCCCGTGATCGATCTACAGGAATCCAACCGCGTGAGAGACCCCACGGTGGTCAAAGAGCTGCAAAGCAGCGCGAGGATCTCTAATTTATATCCATCGTTGACCAGAGTTGTTGAGACGAACTTCACGTGTCGCGGTCTGAAGGGACCAGGGTGGTACGCGGATGTCGAAACCGGATGTCAACAGTACCATCGGTGTTACTCGGAACAACGCGGAACTAGCTTCATTTGTCCTCCAGGAACTCTCTTTAGCCAAGATACCCTCATCTGTGATTACTGGTACAACGTCAACTGTAGCGCGTAAGTGGACTCAAAACCTGAGCCGGGCAAATACAACGGTACATGATGCTCATCTCAATTGGCACACGTTTTAATAGTTCTCGGAAGCAAATATGCTCCAAGTATGCTGTCGAGCTTTTTCCCAAGTTGTGCACGTTTCCGATGTTATTTGTTGGAAGGGTGCGCCATTCGAGGAAACCATGTTGTACGCTCTCAAACAATCAATATTCCAATTTCTCAATTAGACGAACTGTCGGTGGTTTTGTTGCGGAAAGTGAAAAGAGAACACAAAGCCAAGTTTCTTGTTCTGGTTTGGACATACAGACAAACAAGCAGTAGGCATAATACGTGTTTTCTTTTCGCTGCGGTTCAATACATGCTGCGCTTTCATTGCCAGTTGACTGTCGTGCCGAACATCTGTTTGACTTCTAATGCAAAAAATTAATACATTAAGCTCGATTTGAGATATCGAGCCGGGGGATATCGTTAATTTTGTTAATTTTCCCTGCAATTTTGGAATCTACCCGCTCGCTGAGCATTGTTTATTTTTGCCGATTTATATACATTCCGCTCGAACAGATTTTCCCAGCAAGTTTTGTATTAGCTCGATTGGTAAATTCAAGTTTTAATGAATTCTGATTCTGATATAAACTAATGGGAAAATTCAAAGTGATCGCTCACTTTGAATGTCGGTAACAAGAATATCTGGTTTGGTCATGGCGCAACATTGGCCTTGAACATGTGCGAAATTCTTTCGAGATTGCTAAATTAATGGAATTATGCAAGGTAGAGTTGTACCGGAAGCGATCACATCAACCATCTTTTCAACGTTGCATAGGGTTACATAACACTATGCCGGAGCGGCTAGACAGCTCCACGTGTTCAAGGACTGAAGTACAGTATCATAATTACCAACTGTACAATCAAACGCAACGCTATCTGTGAAGCTTCTAAGTGGACCGTTCGACGTCAACTTGAACCGATCACAGATATATTAATTGTTACCTATACTGTATATCAGAGTTACAAATTGCCCTCGATTCGGCCCATATTGATTTCCTTATTAGAAGCGAACAATAACTTGACGTGGAGGTTGATCATAAGTCTTTCGAAAATGGTGTGTGGCAGGCTCGGCTGTACCACAGGTCATCATCAAGCGGGCTTTCGCTGCACTCCAGTGTGTAAATCTTGACATCTGTAGGCCACCAGGGCGTGGCACTGTTGTCCACCTCTAAGTGACCTCTTCTCTTTGCACCACTGACACCATAGTAAAAGAAGAACAAGGACAAGCCAAAAGAACAACGTTATTACTTTACTACGCGTTGACGTATTTAATCTGCTAAATTATAAAAACTGTTCAAACCTGCCTATAACTCTGTTCATGAAGAGCTTTCGAAACAGACATCGGCGTTCGAATTTGGCGTTGATATAGACAAATGACAAATGAGTTAGGCAGGTTTGATTAGCTTTCATAATCTAGTAGATCAAACACGTCAACGCGTAGTAAAGTAATAGCGTGTTATTTTCGATGCTGATGTTAGATGAGGAGATTTCACGATGGTCCATTCCCAACTTTGAATCAAATTCGTGTTTCTGACTTTTCAGGTCTCTTTCCCTATACGAGTATGCCAACTCACGGTTGTACAGACCGGGAGTGCCTCTGCACGGAGATGGCACCTATGAGCGACCCCCACCTACAGAGGCGCCACCGCCACGAACACAACGTGTCACTTTCGCACCCAGACCAGGTAAAACAGGCCTGCATCATCAAAAGGCTGTCCTTCTGCACATAAAAGCGTCCACGGACGAAACTTGTGTTCACTTGTCGACCATTTTGTTACTAATAACGTTGGCAAATTTTCCTCTTCATACACACTATAGCCGGAGATTTATCTGCCGTTGTTCGACTGTCCGGCATTACCTTGAGAAGCTGTAGAAATTTCGTAGTCAGAAGGCCAGATTGCGGGGTTTGTTTTCAGCTCTGCTTTGGTCGTCGGCGGTGAATTTCTGCTTTAGTGGCAGGCTTCTGCATCTTTTTTTCTTCCACTTACAGTGACGCAAAGAATAAACATCGTGCCATTTAGACCGGTCGTCCTGCCGGTCCGCAATGTTATCATTCAGCCAGCTCCAGCGGCCTTCGCCCGTCCCGTTTTTACGTCTGCTCCTTTCCGTGCCACGCTAGCACCGACTGTCCAGCTGCCTGCCGTCCGAGTCATCCAGCAACCTATTCAGCCCATCATCTTCTCTCCACCGGCTACTTCGTCGCAACAACGCACACAGAATGGCTTTATTATTCCCGGAGCTTCAGGTCGTGTCTTCGAGTTCGACGACTCGCCTGAAGGTCTCAACAACGCCTCTAGCATGGTTAGTTCGGCCTTGGCCCAGAACTACACAGTGGGTCAAACGGACTTGGACAATGGCGTTCGGATTATTATTATCGCCATCCCAACCATCGTGTACATCAATGGCACCATTCCTGTCAGCCAAGCCGGCAATGGTAAGTCAATGCATGCCGTGACTGTTGAACGCCCCGAGTCTTGCCATAAATGATACACAAAGCATACTTTAGACTCGAAAATATCTAAGTTTTTCAATGATACGTGTACAAAACTGGCTCTGCAGAAGACAAATGGAAGACAGGTGTATCGGAATGCAGTTAACGCGTCATGAAAAGAAGCGTAGTGAGTCTGAAGCTACTGAACGTTTAGTAAAAGCGGAGTTGATGTATATTACAGTTAAACTCCATTGATTTTTCGAACGAAATTCAAAACTCAGAGCATCCAAAATCGAAGCGATTGCGCGCCGCAGAACACCTGTTTCCGCTAAGCGACCTTCTCAAATACACTCTGATCGGGCCAACTTGCTACCACCTGAAACTCGGCTCTAAACAAATTCCCTGTGTCGTGTTTTCTGCTATCCCAGCTGACTTTGTAACCTGCTTTCAATGCCGCATCGTTTGAGATATTACTTGTTGGACTTTGTATCAAAATGGGTTCAGAAATTTGTTCTGGCGATGGTTGTGGCACTGCATAGTCAACGTTTATCGTACAAACAAATTTCTGAACAAGTTCTCAGCCTCAGGACTCCTACCCATTACAAAAAGATCGGTAGGCTTGTCAGAAGAGAAGGAACGAACGGAATCGGATGGGCCAAACCCGCGAAACGACTGCCTCCGCAAAACCTTCCTTCGGTGCGTACGAAGGACACTATCAAGGAAGTAGAGAGAGCAGTCCTCAAGAAGCGTCCGGATTCCCAACGACAGCTTGTCCGTAAGCTAGGATGTTTCCAGAACACCGTGGCTACTATCATCCACCGGGATTTGGGTTTGCGCGCGCGCAAGAAGAAGAAACTTCACCACCTGTCCGACGCCTAGAAGAAACAAAGGTACGAGCGCGGAAAATTGTGTATCTCATCTGTGGGGTAACAGGATCAAGAAGATATCTACTATGGACGAGACATGGATCACTCTGGATGATTGTAACAGCGAAGGTGACTACTACTACAGGGATGGGTTTCTGGAAGTTCCCGACGAGTGGCGCAAAAAACCGGTGAAGCAGCGGCTAAAAAGATTATGGTCGCAATTGGGCTCTGCTGGAACGGAATGTCAAAGCCCTACGTTGTTGATGGCAATAAGAAAGTCACAGCACAGTACTTCATCGACAATGTCATGTCGCCGATGGTTATGAAAGACATTCCTCGACTCTACCCCAAAAATCCGAAGGAAATCACGGTGCATTTCGACAGTGCCAAGTCCCACGTGGCGATTCTGACCCAAAACTGGATGGAAGAGAACCATCCGAACTACATTCCGCAAGACCATTGGATGGCCAACAGCCTCGACCTCGCTCCTTTGGACTATGCCATCAGCGGAATTCTCAAAACCATTTTAGGTGGAAGGAAGGTTATCACCAAAGCGGGTCTAAACAAGGTCCTTCAAGGGGTATTCGCGGATTTCGACCTCGAAATCATCCGTCGTTCACTTTCATCCTGAGAAAGTCGTGTTCAGAAGATGCTGGATAGGAAAGGGGATCATGTAAAACTAGATCAAGAATTTTGGATTCATTCCCGTATGTGCAGGAAATTTTTGATGATGTGGTAGCAAGTTGGCCCGATCAGGGTGTACGAATCTGAAGCAATGGCACCATCGAGTCTGCAAGGGGAATCTGGACTGTAAGTGGCATGATCTGCCGCGCTCTCCTTTTCCTGACAGGTTAACCACCATACTGCTCAAAAATTTTCGCTTGACCGCCGTCCCCTAAGGCAGAAATTGGCCACGCCTTACTGAAAAGCTTTGCCCAGTGCTCATATGCTAAACCTTGCTAAACAAAATTTGCTAAACCTAATGAAGTTTTTTCACAAGGTCCAAAGGGATTTACGGGCTTGGATAGCTAACGGTCTATAGTAAATTTGTTCTGCAGGTAGCATTGCTGTTAGCCAGATCAACCAACGCTTTACGCCAGATCAGATCGCCTTGTTGGAATCCCAAGCGGTATCGGGCATCACTTATCCGAACTTCACGTCCAGTATCACAACCGAGTTCACCTGTGACAACTTACCGCGACCTGCTTGGTACGAGGAGTTACAAACCAACTGCCAACAGTACTACTACTGCGACGAGAACGGGACCTTGACCACCTTTCTCTGTCCAGTCACGAATGTCTTCAGCCATGCAACACTCCGTTGTGAAGCTTGGTACAACGCAGTGTGCGGAACCAGACCTGTAGTTGGTGGTCTGGGCGGAATATCAGTCTCAGGTAAATTTTGTAAAAGTTTGAAAGTGTTCAAACCATCGTACATAGTATCTGAACAAACGTGAAATTTTGAACACGGTTGATAGTGAAAGTGGCGCATACAACTCAAACGGAGATCATTCGGCCTTTTTGTACGGTTCGTCCATTGGGTTTTCAGTCTCATTTGTCTTTCCCTGCAGGTTCGGCCAGTAGCCAGTCATCTAGTAACGGTCTCTTCGCCAGTTCCAACACGGCAAACGTTGGGCCAGTTATCGTGATCGGTATCGTTTCACAGAACGGTGAAGACCTGCCCGGAAGCACCCAAGTCTTTTCCCAGGCCAACCTCACCAATACCAACGAGGATAACACTGAAACCGAGACTCCAGCTCCAGTGCAACCACCTCGTCCATCTGGCCCTGTGGTCGTCATCACTCCTAACCGCAACGGCTTCGTACAAGCTAGCCAACAGGCTGGTCCGGTCGTCACTGCGGCACCGCGACCCGTCTTCGTACCTCAGCAACGACCAGTGGTCGTTCAGGTGCTGCCGGAAACCCAGCGAACAATCCCCACTACCACCACGAGTACCACCACGCAAAGACCCACTCCCAGGACAACTACTACCACCACCACCACCACCACAACAACCGAGACACCGGAAGTTCTCGTTGAGGATGATGTAGTCACCGATGCGCCCATTACACAACGAACCACGCCAAGAAGGCGAAATGTCATCGCTTCCATCCCTCTGACTTCAGTGTTTGTTGGTGGAAACGCCCACTCCAACCAGAGTAACGCGCTGCTCACAAATAACACAAGCGCTCAGGCCGTAGTGATACCGGTGGCACCCATCGCTCTCATTCCGGTCGCTGCTACCACCCGACGGACAATACCTACTACGAACAGTACCACTACTCGTACCACCCCCACCACAACCACCACCCCTACTGCCACGACCACGACCACTAACATCGAAGCGCCGACGACACCAGCTCCGATATTGGTACCTGTCCTTGTGGTTCCGTCCACTGAAGAAGCGCTCGCGACCGTCGAAGTTACCGATGCACCTGCATTGGTAATACAAGAAGACGATACCACGCTGGTACCGATCATCGCATCGCTAAACTCGATCACCAACCAGTCCGCTGTTATCGCACAGCTGCTACAAAACACTGGTAGCACCACCGAAAACGAAAGTACCAGCGGGACTGAAAATACAAGCGCAACCAATGGTACGAATATCGCCGTGATCAGTACACAACCAGGAAGTCACGTGCAAGTCGGAGCCAACGGTACAGCGCCAGTGACGGTGCTAGGTCCCAACGGCCAACCCAGTCAGTCCGTCAACCGAACACTGACCGATGGCCAAAGCGCAAGCGTCAGTATCCCAGCTAACGTCCAAAACGTCACGCTGATCCTCGCGAACAACAACGGGACAAATACTACCGTGAATTTAAACATCCAAGATAATACGGAAGAAGTCATCACAGACGAACCCACAGCCACAAGCCCGGCAGTCGTTCCGCTGGTCGTTCCGGTCGTCCCTGTCACGCAAATCACTCCACGACCCATTGGACAAGTCAACCCGAAGATTATTATTGGCAACGTTGGCCTATTGGCGAGTAATTCCACAACGAGAGCACCGGTACCAGCAGCGACGACAAGTGGAAACCGCCCGCGTGTGACGTGGTGGCAACCGCCAGTCATCGGTGTGGCAGGCAGCGCCACGACAACCACTCGTCGAGTGCCACTAACAGCTGCTTCTTTGGCCATCGCACCAACCCCCGTTCCGTCAACGACCACCACTACCACAACAACGACGACGACGACGACAACAACAACCACGCCGGAGGAAGAAACCACGGAACTGGCCACCATCGTGCCAGTCGTTCCCATCGTACCTGTAGCCTTGGGTGCTACGGGTGGTAACAACTATACGGTTGTAGCTGGTCCGGCTGTTGTCCACGTCACGTCGTTCGACATTAACAACAACGGAACAAACGATCTGAGAACTGGCGTGCTGTTGAGCAACAACGTCTCCACAAACGTCGACGCGACTTCACACGCACAAAGTGGCGATATCAGCGGGGACGATATTCTATTAATCCATGCTGCAGGTCTTGGTCAACAGCCCATTGCGAGTACCGGCAATCAAACTGGGTTCATTCCTGTCCCTATTCTGGTCGGTGATGTACCGATCATCAATAACGCTGCTGGCCAAGGTGGGGTACTCGCTGCTCAGGCCACGGAAAACCAAAGCCTCAACGGAAACGGAACAACCGTGGTCTTCCTACCGAATAATAACGCAACTGTCTTCGTCGGTGGCGCCACCTCGTTGAACAGCAACTTTAACAGTCAAACCGGTCAGACGAGCTTCAACAGCAGTGCCATCGCGGTGTCCGTAAACAATGGGCCTACCGTTACCACGAGAGCAACCGTGCCACCCAGCACGGCTCGACGAGGAAGGGTCACCTGGTGGCAGCCACCGGTCATCGGTGGAGTCGCAACTACGAGAACGCGCCCTACCACCCAATCGACGGGTGTACCGAGCCTACTCATCGTGCCCATCGCGGTAAGCAGTGCCACACAACCTGCCGCTCCCACATCCACTACCTCAACGACCACTACTACGAGTCGAACCACGACGACGACGACACCCAGTACCACCACGAGGCGGACCACGACGACGACGACACCCAGTACCGCCACAAGTACAACCGCTGCACCGGTCGTTGTGCCGATAGTGCAAGTGGTGCCCGTAAATGTGGTACAAGTACCGAGTACGAGTGCCGCGCCGGTGATAGTACCGATAGTGCAAGTGGTGCCGGTGAACGTGGTACAAGCAGCGGCCAACACCAATGAAAGTACCGAAGAGGTTACCGAGAGTCTTGCCCAATCTGTTACGGTAATTCCCTTGTTTGGTCAAGAACAAGGAGCTCTAGTCGGATTCGGTCAACGGGGCTCGGGGGTTCGTCGCCCTGCCGCTATCGCCGTGGCTTCTTCATCCTCGTCCGCCGAAAATAACAACCAAGGACAAGCTTCGGTATCGTCCAGTGGTCAGTCCGTTATACCGTTGTTTGGACAAGAGCAAGGCGCCTTGGTCGGGTTCGGCGCCTCGTCGGCAGCTTCCTCCAGCGGTTCATTGCAGCGGACTATGTTGACCAACAGTACGCTCGAGAGGTTAAAAACACCACCTTTGGTCGCCACGATCCTCTTGCCGGAACCCGTGTTGAGTGAGACGAACTTATCGCCGCTCTCTGCTGATGGCATTCTGACGGCCTCTCAAACGACCACGCCGGCCTCGGGCGGCAACGTGACGGAACTGGGGGCTATTATAGGCACCAGGAAGTATTTGGAACATCGCCTCATTGTACGCATTGGACCGTTCAGAACTAGCGCAGATAACGCTACGGTTGTGGCACCGAATAATGTGACGGTTGCTAGTGTTGAGGCCGGTACAGTTCCTTCCTCGGTACCACGACAGTTTAGACAGCTTCGTAGGTTGAATTAAAGACATGCGATATCCTGTGCATTCTCTACCCAAAATTAAGAAGACACTATTCCAGTCATAAATGCTGTACTTTCGTGCAAGTAACGTCTGCCTATTTGCTCGTAAGTTAGAACCTAAATCAATCTACAGCGTACAAAAAGCATCCTTTCCGGTGGTCACGTGACGATGGTTAGCGCTGATTGGTGTAACAAGGTCACCTGACTGCCGGGAGGGATGCATTTTGTGCACTGTAGCTCCAAATCCAAATCTTCGAGTTTGCCGTTCACCCACTGCGCACTGAAAACTTCAAGTCAGAAATTTTAACGGGTACCAAGACACGCTAGAGCTTCGAAAGCAGGCGGGCAATAGAAATCACAGAACGAGGTTCGGTTGGCGGCTTCTGTACGCTGCAATGCTCTATCATGTGCATTTTCCTCCCACAAATTTATAGTTCGATTTGCAGACACAGATTTTCTCTTTGATCAGGACGCGTAGACACATGCCGTTTGGATCTGGACAGAAGCAAGGTTTATTCGCTGGAGCCATTGCTAGGACATTCGGAATTGATTTTGCGGCGTGGATGCCTGGGTCCTTCTGTCTCGGTGGGTAAATCTCAAAGCGTTGCACATGCGTCATCTTTGTCCCACCGGGCAACTCCTTGTGGTCGTCCCTTAAGCTTTTCAGTACGGATTGGCGAGAGATCCGGTCTTCCGAAGAACACGTAAGCGAATGCCCATGCGCTGAATATTGGATATGGAACCATTTTTATTCAAGCTAGAAAAAAGTCGAAGGCTGGAAAGAGGCAATGCCAAAGCTTCGACAGCTCAATTACAAATTTTTCGGTTGATATTTTCGACGGAACATCACGTTTATCCATTTTCCAGGTGCCTCAGGATTACGAACACGAGGTGCCTCGAGGTGTTGAAATCCTGTTGCAAAATTACTGTCAGACACCCGGAACTAATTTTGAAATCCAAATGCAGGAAGATCTTGGCGTCGAACTCGAACATACCGTATGTAGAGACAAATTTTCAGCGTTGACAAAATCCAGTGCACTGCAGCTACGGTGGCGCTCCCAATATGCCGCTCCTGAACATTGTAATTTTACGGTGCATGGAGGGTTGGAAAGTATCGCAAAGACTATCCTGCGGGACTTCCTGTCTGTCGGCATATTCTTTAGGTTGTGTAAACTCGGAAAGACTGCCTGTCCCTTCCAACATCGGCACTCTCAAACATCTCCTGATTAAATTCGGAAACGCTACAGTCGCACCAACAACAGAGCCGTTTGTAAGCGTACACGGCCATTTGACACCCTTCTGTCAACAAGACACGCATGCTTTTTTCCAGATTAAATTGCTAAAACAAACACTCTCCACGACCGACTCTGATTGAAACAAACACTGCTTTCCCGCACAAAGAAAGCCAAAAGAGAATATCAGCCGGATACGCAGTTTCATTTCTGACCCGGAAACTTGTAGCGATTCTCATGAAGACTGACAGATGATTTACGAGCAGTTGGAAAAAATTCTCAGTGACACATCTGAAGTATCATTAAGAATTTAACATGGCCCAAATGTCACAACTCTTTTGCTGCCTGGGAATTTCTCTGTCGATGGAGTGCTGATAAAGCGTTAATCAAGGAAAGACGTTCTTTTTATGTGACCCTACCAGCTTATATACTGTACACTTTAATCACAACTACACTGTGGTCCAGCAGAGCACTATATTAATTGACAAGACATACGACACTTCTATACATAGAAGGTAAATGTAGTTCCCGTCTTCAAGCTCGATCAGAAATTTTGCATTTTCCATTGGGAATTATTCCTAGCAAAAGAAATTCATGAGTACTCCCACGATCAGTCTTGGAACTCCCCTCACGCTTTCTCTCCGTAATCGAGCGTGACAACTCAAAGGGCAACGCCCATCACCTGTCGTCCAGCTCGTTGCTGCATAAAAGTACTTAGTTCTGAGAGAAAAAAGGCTCGATTTATATCCTTTCGTACAACTGGAGAACCTACAGTGTAGAGTGCAATTACTTTCGGTTACTGTATATCCAAACGCACGAGCTGAACCCATTTTAGGATTTTTTCTACGATATTCTCATGATGGGAATGTTCCTCGACGCACCGGATTACAGGCACAGCTGTGGACGTATAACACTTACGGAGGTGGATTAGATGGCAGATCGAAAGGGGAGAAAAGGCTGTTGACTCTTGAATGTTGCTGTCTGGCTATCTCCATTTCTATCTCAGCCCTATATCTGTCCATACCGTACCACAACACAGTTCTGTCAAGCTCGAGCTGCTTCGCTGCATACAGTATGAATTTATTTGCAAAGGCTGTCCGATGGTTAACTGCGCTGTCAAGTCAGTCTCGTGCGCGAAGATCGTGCAGCACTACTTTTTCCTCATCTCCTATCCTCTTTTTCGTTCCTTTAATCAGCGGCGCATGCAAGGACTGCATTCCCACAAAATCGCATTTGCTTGATTCTAACCTGTCAATCGGACGTTCTCTACTTAGCACGAACGCTTGAACTGCATCAACATTATCCCGCTCGGTGACGTCCGGAGGTTCTCCTGAAAAGCCCAATGTTGAGCGCTTGACGAATGCACGTGTTTTATGGTACCATGTATTCATCCGTCCCATTTTTCATCGTTCCATTACCAATTCAGTAAAGCGGAATTTGACCGTTTTACAAAAGTGCGCCACTGTTTCCAGTTTGACGTGCTTATATGACATGATGATCGGATAGGCTGTTGTATTTATTTTGGTCGTAAGGTGAAGTGTGGGGCCATGGACATGGAGTATCGAGAGGCGCCATCACAAGAGTCTCCCACCTCATCGGAAGACTACACTCAAGAACAAAAGCCGGTGTTGAGAAATAGGCGACGCTGTGACAGCACCTCTTCCTCCTGGTCATGGTGGGATTTAGTCAGGAATATTTTCTATTCTTTGCTGTGGATTCTCTGCCTGTGCTCATCCGCCTATTCACTGTGGAGAGTGCAAATATTGGAGAGTGAGTTACAACAGCTCAGAGAATTCCTTAGGATTTCACCTATTCAAGTAAGCATCCTCCACATTATATTCGCCCAAATTGCACAATACACCATACACTACATACCCCATGCAAAAATGAATTCAGTCCACCGTTATAGTCCGCAATACGATACTTTAAACCTCACCGCTACAGCCAGGGGAAAAATCGAAATTTGGCGCTTGGTGAACAGACTAGACAAGATCGCATTTTTAAGCGGCGCACATGTTTAGCTTGTGACACCGTAAAAATGCACCACTTGAAGAAACAGTTTTGTCGAGTTTCTTTACAAAGCTCACATTTCGTGTCCATGCATAAGCAGACTGAACGAAAGCTAAACGTTTTGGATTTCAGAGGATAATATCACCGATGAAGGTGGATGCACCCACAAATTCATCGGATTTGCACCACATACAAAGAAGAAACGTTCGCGACCCATACGCGGAATGGTTATCGGAAAGCGGTGGTGGTGGTGATTCTTCCTCATCGCGCCATCATCCGGTGGTCGCGGCGTTAACAGCCAGTGCCAGCAATAAACACCTCGCCGGACAACAAGGCCATCACTGTTACTGTCCTCCAGGTAAGGCAATCTTCTTCTTCTCTGAACCCGTTTTATTATACTGCTGATGGCCACATGTGCAATCGAGCTTAGCGAGACATAGAACACCACAGCTCGCCTGCTTATTAGCGGTCTTTTGTTACGAGACAATCAGGCTCTTGACCATCAACACAACACAGTCAAGAATTCTATCCTTTCTTCCCACTCGCATGGCACCTCGTAAATTACCATTATTCGCGACGCTCAGTTTCCTCACCCTACCAACAGTCTGATCGCGTCCTTCGGGCTTTGGTTTTTCATGCAAGACCAACTTGTTTCATATTGAGCATATATTCAGCCGAATACTGGTGATTGTATGGAGTAAATTCTCGCGATTTGAGTTAAGGAACTCTGGAAAAATACATAGCAGAGTGGAAATAGCGCCATAGCTAAAACTTCTGCGCTACACTAGGCGGTAAAACCAAAAACTGCGCAGGAGAAATACATATCGATATCTGAGCATATGTGGTTGTCATTTTCGTACTATGATCATACTTAGCTGGAAGTCTCAAAGAAACAGTTCGCGCTGAATGCTCGTCTCAGAGGCTTGTAGGCACGCGGAAAAACTGGGATCAAGATATGGATGGTTGAAATACGGCTGTGAGATGTCAGCAAAGGTGTAATCTTGTCAAGGTGAATGATTGGAGCCCGTTGGCGTTTTTCATCAGGTTCCGCGTCTTGCTTTGGAATTAAGATATCAAAAGATTGTGAAATGTTCAAAAGCGTATTCGCCAATTGTACGGCGGCCATGCACGAGGGCTGTGTCCCGACAATGAAGTATTTGGGGTGGATTTGCGACTTAATCACGCGTAAGAATGTACATTCACAAACACGTCGCTCTTCATCCGGTGGAAGTTGGCTCGGTCTGAGCGGAAGCCGAAGAGAGACGGTTACAGTCTTCAAAAGGATAGATCGAAGAATGACGACGCACACATACTTTCTTTAATAAATTATGAGTCTCTATTCAAAAGCAAGCCTTCAAACAACATGTGGCGCTCATCGCTTTATCGATATTGTGCCGTTTGAGCCGATACTTGTCAACGGATCTAGATCACAATCTGTCTATATCGATACCCATTTCGGATGTATGGCATATTCGTGCGTCTTACGGAAGCGGCAAACCTTTTGATTGCCGCTAAATCGCACTTTTTTATGCAACACGCAACCGTTATCGCTCAGTCGTAATCGCCCCATCAAAGTACTGCCACTCAACCTTAAAACATCTACCGCTCTACGGTCTAGTTCCACCGTATGTCGTGGCCATCAATTTAGACCGCTAGATCTGTCCTACACACTGTGGAATATCTAGCAGACCAGCAGACAATCTGGGGATGATCGTTATTCTAAGTGGCGCAGTTTTCTTTGCCGCTGGCTGGAAACGTGCTCCACTTGGAAAAAGCACTGTTATCGAGCTCCCCAAGTGGAGCATGTTTTCAGCCAGTACAAAAGAAAACTGCGCCGCTCGAAATAATGATCATCTGATGCTTGTTTGGGGAAGGTTCGACTGTTTTGGATGTTAAGATTTTGGTTAAAGTTTGCATGTAAAATAGAAATTCTGTCGTGAAATGAAGTGGCGCGCCAGCCAGATGTTTACAGCGCCGTAAACACCTCAGACTTAATTAAGAGATTTTCGGCATCCAGCCATTCTCCGTCACTATTTATAGGCTGGCAGGCTACCAACTAGCAATTCTTCCCATCCATGCTTATCTTGTCCACTTGACAAGTATCAGTTATGCTCGAATAATATTCGATAACAGCGCGTCCGGTAATCGTCTTTAGCCGTCACTGCTTTACGGCCTTTAACCGGTAGTTTAGTCCTTCCACGAGCGTGCTTCTCACATCAACGTTCCACATCACTGCCTATCCACTTTGCATTCCCTTCAGGCCACTTCTCCTCATTAATCTCCCTAGTAATCCACTCCACTCAACTCCACCCGAAATATTTCCTCATCGATCCATCAGCTATACCAGGGTTCATTCTTCTTTCAGGAACCATAAAATTCACAAACTGTTCAAAACCACCCAGGTAAAGTTTTTCTACAGTCAAAAGCTCAACATCGAAAAAGGGAACATTGTTCTGAGTGTTCCATGTAAATTTAAAGTGTCCTTCAGACAGAATCGTAAGCTTCCTGGAGGACGCTGAAGAGTACTTTGGGACGTTGACCTAGCAGCCACAATCGATTTTGTCACGCAACCCTTTTCCCCAATGTTAACGTCTCCGCCCTTAATGAGACCCTCAGGAAGAACAGATAGTGGTTGCCACTCGTTAGTGTCCAGCCGTTCTCCCCTTTGTGCTCTTGTTTTTGTGTTGCATGGAGGTAAATTATATCCGACTCTGGTCAGCTGCCGCTCATGAGGGAGTCCTCGAAGTCCTGTGGATGAGCGCTCTTTCGAGATAGCTCAATCAGGCAAGGAAGAAAATGGCCAAACAGCCGGCTAATCATTACACCCAATCTATCCATCATCACGCCATGATTCACAAGTTGGATAAGACCGGTCAGGGCGGGCCGCTCATTTACCGATATGCAAAAATAAGGATGAGCCTTCGGCTTATTGTTTCCTTGGGCAGTATTGGAAACTCTCCCTAACACCTGGTCACGTAATTTCATTGACCTCTTTTCGTTCGTTGGATGCAACGTTTGTCTAGTCAATTCCGATAACGAACAAGAGTTGAGCCCGTCCGATAACTGGGAACTAGGCGAATGAATTGAACCAGATCGCTATTTCCAGTGGCGCACCTTTTGTTGTTACTGGGTGGAAGAGTGCGCCACTTGCAACGCGATCTGGCTCACTTCATTTGCCCAGCTCTCTGCTAAGGAAACTGGTTTAGGGAGAAGTCAGCTTTCAATCGAGGATTAGTCGATTGACAATCTTTGGACTGGAATACAAGTTCTCCATTGAAATTGAATTAATCCTGGGGAAACTTAATATGGACGATTCCTGCTTGAAAGCAAACAAGACTGAGAACTGTTTTCGAGCAGCGGTCAGAACTGTGTCCATGAACGGAGGATGTCTTTCATAAAAAATTAGATGGTATGAAGATGGCCAAAGAAAGCAATCGAGATTTATGGAAAAACAAATTCTTTGAAGGAAAAGAAGAATGTTAATTTGTTAGATCAATAAAGTTTACGATCGCTATTTTATTTTGCACATGCTGTGATTGCGTCTGCCTAGCTTCTCTGAGTGTCATAATATGTACTTGACATGACAAGAAAATAAACTCTCAATCTGTATTCCTTCGAGCAAGCTGTCACGATGTTTTGTCTTGTGCAAACAGTGGACCATGTTCCGACAAACTCGGTCGAAGTATCGCTCGTGTGAATTTCTTCCACTCTGGAAAGTGCTGTTCTACCGCAAGGACGTGGTTAATCTCGAACAGCAAGAACGGTGAAAGGGGAAAACAGATCGTACAAAACTGCCGAGACCAACACAGTGCGATGGTACAGTTTTTCAGCCGCATAGCTGTGCTCAGGTGGCGCCATCCAACAACTAAAATAATCCTCAGGTTTTTGGTTGTTCTCCAAGACAGCTCTTGTTAGAACCAAGACCATGTATGCTTCTTTGGAAGAGTTCAACACGATGGGGTCGTGTTGTTCAGCTGGACATATTCGGCCTGAAACTCCGAGCTGAGAGTATTATCCAACTGATTGAACCAACATGTGGTTTGCCGGTGAACCAGGCAAGTTCTGCCGTTACCGCGGACATGGGTAACATCATCTGGATGTATTTGTTCATCTGACCCCGACAAACGTCTAGCTGCTGTCCGTATTGACCCCATTGTAAGCTAGCATACTTTTAGCAAAATATCCGCTTGCGCCACAAATATGGATATTGTACTTTTCAATGGAGCCATTCTTTGCTCGGACGTCGGTTGGGTTAGCTAGCTCGACTGTCAACACTTCTGCTCAAACATCTCTCCATTCTGCAGCTGGACGTTCCACTTGTACAGGCAATGGCCTCGCGATTACAGAGTGGAGCAGTTTGGCGCTAATCTGCGGGCACTTAATTAAGGGATAATTAGCCAGTGAAACCGAAAGCGGTACTTGTTTCTCCCATCCATAAGCTGCGGCAGTTGAAGTGCCTGTGCATACAAACACGCTCATCCGCCAAATACGGCCTAAGAACTGTTTGATCTCTCACATGGCTTTTCGTCGGATTTCTCAACCGCTGCTTTGCGTCCTGATGGTCACCGCAACTTGAAGTGCCAAAGCTTATTTTGTTTGTCATGTCGTGAAGTGCTTGCCGGTAGTGCACCATACAAAGCCGTCTTTGGCGGTTGCGCTTTGCGGTAGTGGCACTACCACCTTGACTGCCACTGATGAGAGGATTCTGACAGTCCTCCTCTCTATCAAAGTACCAGTCGAAGATCACCCTTCCCTGATATTCAATGATTACGTTCGTCAAGATCAGTCGACTTCTGCATACGCGTGTCGGAGAACCACAGCTAAAATCGTAGAAAAACGCCCAACATGTAATTCGGAGGTTAGACTTCGGTTGGAGTTCGTTCGCCTAGTGGCCTGATCAAGAAGTGCTAAAAATTGTCGTGCTGTAAAATCAACAGAGACAACTTTAACCTTTAGCACATCTTCTTTTAGGACCTCCAGGAAAACAAGGAAAAAGAGGACCGAAAGGCGACCAAGGTGACACGGGACCTATGGTGAGATGAATATTTTACACTGCACTGACTGAAGCAAAGAGTTTGGTCGTAGATAGTGGGGAAACTCCATATCGCCCTTTGCTACAGTTATTTTCCGTTCGCGTAACCGTTTCCTTCGGTCTTGTGTGTTGTGTAACTGATGTCTTGCAGGGTCTTGCCGGGGCAGCCGGCAGAAATGGCTTTCCTGTGAGTTTTTCTCTCCTCTAACTTCCATAAAGTAAACCTTTTTACCCCTTCCGCCTCCCGAATGGTCTCTCAGTTCGTCCTGACTGTACATTTCCATGCATGGACAAGGTGAAGGGCTGGTCTCCATCTCATGTTCTTCCTCTGTCTTCCGCTTCTCGAGGTTCACCTGAATCTGACTAATCTTTGAACGGTATGGCGTCGATGAACTTACTTTCCCACTTTACCTTTCGATGGTCCGCCACGCCAGACTGTCAGCGAGATATCGACAAATTCAAACTGACAATTTATCGTTCCAGGGACCGCAAGGAAAAACCGGCGAGCCCGTAAGTACTGGAACAAACTCTTAGCCACGCAGAATTTTTCGATCTGAAAAAATTACCGGTTACCTGCTATCCGTTTTCCAGGCCAAACCCGAGGACATGTTCGGTTTTCAGGTAAAGTAATCACGGCAGAGGCGCCATCTGGCGCCTCTGCGAGATTTTTTCCCCGAACATTCAGCCATTTTAGTATAACTCTTATCGCTAACATTTTCTGCAGGCGGATGACCCAAAGTTTCTGAACACGATGCAACTTCTACGAGGACCTCCGGGACCCAGAGTAAGTGTGACTGTGCGCAATCCAGTAGTGGCAACTTCTTCTTCGATTTCTGTTCTCCATCGGGGCACAATTCACCCATACAAAACTGTGCGTGTCTTTCGCAGGGTTCTAAAGGCGACAGAGGATTTCCAGTAAGGTTATTTTCGTTTGAGTCACGCATGACGAGAACTGCGAGATCTGAGAAACACAATAATTCCCTAACTTTAGTCTCGGTGACCACTAACTTCACAAGTAATATGTGTTTGTTTTGAACAGGGATTTCCGGTGGGTTTGACATTTTAACATGGATTACCCCTTGCTTATTGCTACCACCCCGCATATGCTGACCATCCCCTTTACCTTGCTCCATGCATGCATGATCACATTGCGATAACAAATATTCGAAACGACGCACGAAGGTCCCAAGCAAACGTATACACCCACATCTGCTGATTTTTCTGTTGTTGCAGGGCCCTATAGGCATGGATGGACCTCCCGGCGCAAAGGTATAGTAGTCGACGTACAAGTGCCTGGCCTGAAATGTGGGCATGGACAAAACTGTGGGCCAAGGAGCGCCAGCGGCGCTGCTCCGATTGATTTGGTTGATTGGTCGACTTGAGCTGGCCCGTGCCGCTTTCGCTCCGTGGCCCACAGTTTTATCCATGCCCTCATTTGGGCTATGCGCGTGTACTAACAGAACTTTGTTGTAGTGTGACGAGGTCCCCTATTAATTTTGACGAATTGACCAACGGATACCTGGTTTTGGTTTTTAGGGTGAGCATGGGCAGAAAGGGGAAAAAGGCGACCCTGGCTCTTCCGACATGGGAAACGAAGCATACTACGGCGCGAAGGTAAGCGACAAGCTGCATGACTACTATCTATGACTATCTATATACGCCTCTTTGTGTTGCACTTCCGCCTTCTGCACCGCTCAGGCTTTTGCGATAACTTTTGTTCCAGCCTGATCACCACCATCTTGCTTCCAATGTAGCTTGAGTGACAGTCATTTGAGTGAATGTTCTTTAGGGTGGCAAGCCACGGTCCATATCTCAGCTTTTGATTGATTCCACCAACGATATGCAGCGAAGAATGATTCTGAAGGTGAGCAACCTACGCTACGTCCTTACCGTCGAACTCCTGCATACGCTTTTGTGGCTTCCTTGTTTTGCAACGCGCTTCGTTGAATGATTAACGTAGTTGTCTCTCCTCGCTGTTTGCTCCCAACCTAACCAGCACGCGGCCTTGCTTTGCAGGACGCTGACGATTACAGTAGCGGTTCCGATAGCGGTGGTGGTGGCGGTGGCGGAGCCGGTGGTGGAGCCGGTGGTATACCTTCTGAACTACTTCTCAGGCTCAAAGTATGCCACCGATCTCCCATTCCAATCAGCAGAAACTAGAAAAACTAATGCTATGCCTCCCGACTATCGGTTCGCATTGATGGACATCTTGTATTTCAGGGTGAAAAAGGAGAGCCTGGCGGCCCCGGACCATCCGGCCCACCTGTGAGTACAGCAATATCAGTCACACCCAAAATCTGCGTTCCGGTGATTCCTATATTCATATTTCGTCACAGGGAGCTGTTGGTTTACATGGCTACGACGGGCAGCCTGGAAGACAAGGACCACCTGGTATCAAAGGCGAGATAGGACCACGAGGATTTCCTGGTGTTCAGGGCGATCCGGTAAGGAGGATGTACCGGAGTTCAGAAAGATGTAGACTTTCATACTTTTACCGTACAGAAGAGAAAGTTCAGCGCGTGAGATAATAACGGTCCACTAGAATCTCATTTTCCCAATTACTTGTGCATCAAACTACTGTAGTAAAGCGGTGCATCAGCACGGTATGTTCGTCATTTATTCTGACTTTGTGTTTTATCGTCTTGCACTTTATTTTCCGTACGGTATTTTCGTTTCATTTATTTGCTTTTCTCCGGTTTGCAGGGAGAACGAGGTCCACGAGGTCTGATGGGACCATCCAGTGTCGGAAGCCCGGGGAAAGATGGCTTACCGGGTCTGCCTGTAAGAAGATCTATTTCT
Source organism: Ramazzottius varieornatus (assembly GCA_001949185.1). Taxonomy (NCBI): domain Eukaryota; kingdom Metazoa; phylum Tardigrada; class Eutardigrada; order Parachela; family Ramazzottiidae; genus Ramazzottius; species Ramazzottius varieornatus. The sequence goes on along the minus strand of BDGG01000002.1, from coordinate 2,267,826 downwards.
TTCAGTTGCATCGCTGATCGGTTTCGTCTTGTAAATCTTTCGTTATTAATTTTTGCGTCACTTCACTCAGTTCGATCAGTCTCATGCTTCACAGCGAATGTTGAATTTTCGGTTTCCTACTCAACAGCACGGTACCGTTTTGTGCTGTTCTTGTCTCCAGGAGTTCAACTTTAGCTTTTCTCTTCAGGGTGCAAAGGGCGACCGTGGTGACAAAGGAGACTGTCTCAACTGCTTTCCACTTCCGGAGAACGGAAACGGACACAACGGCCACAACAACCGGTACCTGACCACAATCCCTCCCGTTCATCATCACGCTGGAGTTGCGCTGATGGGACCACCAGGTACATAAGGCAACAATCCGTCCATCACATGTACCGGACATTCGGTCTACCAATGCAGCAACCAGTATATACAACTTCATGCTTTTACAGGACCACCAGGCCCGCCAGGACTAATAGGTCCCGTTGGTCCTAAAGGCGACAAAGGCGATCTGGGCAAACGCGGGAAAAAGGTACGAAGAAAATTGTCCTCTGAAACTAAAACTTACCTTCCTACTAACATGGACACAATTCTTGGTGAACTCGGGTTGGCTATGGGCTACTGTGTCGTGCTTCTCCATCTTTACTACACTTTCCTATTATCGTTTCTTGCGCTCTCTCTCTCACTCTAACCGGCTTCAAAGTCTCTTTGGTAAGGTCTTCTCTCAACTAACCTGTTCCCAATAATGAGCGACGTGTTTTGAGCACAGACTTGACTGCTGTGTTCCCTAGGGTATCGGCTTTCCGGGTCCTCCGGGTCGGCATGGTCCAATCGGTCCACCAGGTCTGCGAGGATTACCTGGACCTATGGGCGAGAAGGGGGAGCTGGGCTTACCCGGTACACAAGGCACGAAAGGCGATCGTGGGGACAAGGGCGATGTTGGCATACATGGCTACCGTGGACCTACTGGGCCAAGTGGCGAGAAAGGTGCCAAAGGCGACGCTGGCCCCATGGGACCACCCGGGTTCATCGGCCCGCCGGTACGTACAAATTTCGGTGTTGCTGTATCACAACTTTACCGTTTCCTTTGCTGTAACTCCGGAGTTGACACAATCCTGATCTCCTTTTGTAGGGAATGCCAGGACCACCGGTAGGTTCGCCCTGAGTGCACCCCAGCGCTCTGCATGTTGTCGTGAATAGCCCATGAGCGTTGATAATTTGCTAACATCCGTCTGTTTTTCAAGGGCACGCCCGGAACTAACGGGGAAATTTTGAGTGTGAGTGTTCTTCGATGTGTTCAGAGATGTTTGCACGGATAACACCGCAATAGGTTTGATTGGGAACGTTTATAATAGTCGCCGTTAAACCCCGTAAAACCGTCGTTGGTCTAGAGCGACATCTGTACGAAGCAAAATCAGTTCACAGATGGCACCACCTTTGCCGTCTGATTGTTAAAGTACTGAAATTTAATTTATCTCTGATTTTATAGCAGACATCGGACTTACGAGGAAAACCACTTGGTGTTGGGGTACGGTATATGCAATCCATCACGGGTGCTCCACAATAACTCACGAAAAAATTTTCGTCGTAGGTAATGGGACCTCCAGGACCACCTGGCCCGTCTGGTCCTCCCGGATCAAAGGTATGATACGCAATGTACCATACAGTCACAGTGGCGCGACGAACATGAGCTATCTCTCGTCCTATTTGTTGATTGGTTTGTATTGTGATAGGGTGACGCCGGACGAGACGGAAGCAAAGGTATGATTGTCAATATGGAGATTAAAGGAATCCTCTAGTCCACATATGGTAACGGTGCGGAATGCTGACGGTTATTATCGTTGCAGGAGAATCTGGTGAACGCGGTGAAGTGGGCCCGCTGGGCCCGATGGGACTTCCTGGACCAATGGGTCTTCCGGTATGGCAATTACTTCTGGTGTAAACAGAACGCGGGAGATATGGTGTTAAACTGTAACTTTACTGCGACCTCGCTCATCGATGTTTCTCAGCGTGAATTCTTCATGTTCTGCTTTCGCTTTGGTGTCTCTGTAGGGTCTGGAAGGCAAACCCGGGAGAGATGGCATCCCAGGACTTTTGGTAACATCACTGTCGTTTCCCCTTCTCTTCCCTTCCCTCCCCCTCTCCTTGTTCCTTCTTGGTGATGGATGGTCTTGGGTTACCTTGTGTTCTGATGCTCTATTCTGGCTTACCCACTAAACTGTCCTTCTTCCCTTGACAGCTGACTTTGTGGTCGCCCATAGCCAACCCGCGTAACCCACCGTTTTCACACCCTAAACTTCTCACAACTCCCCTCCAAATTTTACATCGTCATCCCGCAAGGTTTGATGCGTTCTTTTTGGTTTAAGGGTCCACCTGGGATGGATGGCTTGAGAGGACCTCCAGGCGAAGGTCCCAAAGGGGACAGAGGAGACTCTGGACCATCGGTAGGCACTTGTCCAGTCTGAAGATAAATTGGAATAGGTAGAAATTATATGCCTTAGGGTAATGACGGTCTACCTGGAATGATCGGACCAAAAGGAAACACCGGCGATAAAGGGAAGCGAGGAACTCGTGGACCTAAAGGTGAGCTTTCGATCTGCAAATGCTTGATCTTCCACTCAGAACATCATCTGTTTGTAGGCGACAAAGGCGAACCCGTACGTTCTGGATCCGTATTATGAGTGCCGCTATTGCCGCTTCCTTGTACCGTCCTGTCGGCAGTAAAGTGGTGAATGTGTTTTGGTTGGCTTTTGTCCTGTGGCAGCGTGGCTGGAGTGAAGTGTTTTTACAAGTAGTATACGTTGGCGGAAGCAATGGTTGACCGTCCACCGTAGGGTATTCCTGGGCTGGACGCTCCATGTCCTGTCGGTCCTGACGGACTACCCGTACCTGGGTGCAATGGATGGCGGGCCCAACAAACCTGAAGGGTTTCCCACGACCAAACAACTTCCTTCCCGGTCCGAAAAGCCTATTCGCCCACAGCGAATGCTGCCAGTGTGATGAACCAAAGATTTTTTCTTTATGGATCTGTTTTGACGTCCGCGTTTCAGTGCATTTACTTCATCTGACTTAGGAAGCATGAAAACATTTTCTACCAATTCCAAAAGGACCAAATTGGTGTTCAAGCTAATTTAGCGATATTGTTTTATCATGGTCGAATTTTCTTGGACTTAATTTCTGCAGCAGTGGAATTCTCGCATTTGATCAGTAAAATCACCGTTAAGGGCTAGTTCAATGGTTATTTGCTCGGAAACATGGAATACGATGAGTCTACAACGAACAAAGAAGTTTCAAGGTAATACTGTATTGGTCCTGTTGGACAGACTTTGATCTATTGCAGAGGATGGAAATAACCGGGTTTGATTTCCCAGGGAGAAGAGCGTAAAGTCAGCAGGAGGACAAGTTATCATATGGGGAGGTTATTTATGAGGATACAGCGATGTGAGGTTTACGACTTTTTTATGGCTATTTAATGGCCATGCGCAGTGGTGGTCGGTGTCTCTTCAACACCATGCCGGACAATGGCGCGGACAGGCAAATGGTGACGCGGGACAATATCAGTCAACTTGGGCTATCGGCAGTCTACATTGTCTCCAGACAGGGCGGCACAGGGTAAAAAAGCCAGCCAAAGAGCCCTTTATGGCAGGCAAAGGACAATAAAAGTCAAGGCGGTGCCCCACTGTATCTCTGTGCACTAATTGCAACAGTCATTAGTCATTTTCGCTCATCTTCTTCTGCTTGCCATCGACATGTCGTAAAAATGCCCCGATCGTGTACTCAAAGTCGCGTCTTTTTTACCTTCTCTGTGGTAATTATACGCAGTCTTTGGTCAAGCGTTTTCTAGCTGGTCTTCTTGCCTGGCGCAGGCTCGAACAGGGCCGACAGCAAACATTCCACTCTCTTTCTCCGGCAATTTTCTACATTTGATTCCGTGTACGTCTTTTCCGTTGGCTTAGCCTTTCTGACTGGCGGATCTCCTGTTAGCGGTTTTTGCTCAGTTGTGTTGTTGGTTCTCTCGTGGATGGCCATGGAACTTGTGACAATAAGCCCACCTAATAATTTGTACTGTGCCAAAGAGAAGGTCCTGGTGCATTACTCTTCTCACATTCCCTGAAATTATGTCTGGAAACTGAAAGTCTTCAATAAAAACTGATTAAGAGTATAGAGAGCAAAGTTGCAGAAGGAATGAATTATGCGAGTTCGATGGAAGAGGCCTGATAAGTGAATGAAGTTTGGAGCTGAAGAGATGGCTGTGATGATTTAAAGTGGTTGTCTTAGGTGAAATGTCTCTGATGGATGATAGTGGTAGCAGTGTGGAGCAGGTCGAGCAACTTTCCAGCCTTTCTAACGACATGGCTCCCGCTGCTGTTCGTGTCACTTCCCTTCGATGGAAAGTGAACTCTTGTGCGTTTCGTGATCTGATGGACGAAGGAGGAAGGAGAGGCAGCCAGAATGGAAATTGAGTTCCGTTCCGTTCTGTACCCGTTTGTGCCGTTGGAAATGATGATGATGGCTTTGGTCATTAATCAAAATTTCCCCTTGCGCGACTGAATGTTGTCGACGGATGGATGAATGCTCAGGCTGATGCACTTCATCCAGTTATAGATGCATGACCATGGTCGCTTTCTTCAGCGTGGCGTTCTCACTCGTATCATGTTGATTTGAGAAAGTCGAACAGCCAGTCAGGAGGAGAGGATTCAAGACGGATACGACGGAAAGCCAGAACTCAGCCGGAAACTAGTCCAACTGGTTTCGTTCACCAAACAGAAGGTAGTCAAGCATGACCGGCCTCGTCACTGTTCAAAACATCAAGCCTCAGTTTCAGCCCTCGGTTTAGAAATACGCTATCAACTCTGCGTAAAATGAGAAAGTCATTTCGCAGCAGACTTGATTTCCGGTACGTCAAGATACGGAAGGAAACTCAAACCCAGCTTTGGGTACCTTAATTAAAAAGTTTCTGGAAAGCACTTCACCCTGTACAGCTATCGTGCCAGTCAATGTATTCGTTCATTGTGGAAAGGGTTTAACATTTAAACTTTATAGACTTCAAACCGATCTTTAACATCTCAAATGCTGCACTGTAGATCTATGACCTTCTGCTCGAAAAGGTCACGGCTCGGCTCTCTTGTGCCACCTCAGCTGAGAGGTACGAGCTGGCCGACCGTTCTGACTCAACCGGTATCAGTATCCGATGTAATGCTCCATTGACCGCGGTTCGGCGATACGTTTGTACACGAAGGTTCACTGTGGTACGTTTCAATCATGCGTGTGGTCATATTGCTAATGGCGTCATTTTAAACTTTTCAAACGACCCAAGCAATCTACAAAAAATACATGTCGTACAGTATGCTCCAACAGGATGTAATCTAACGGGTTCGTTGAGAACTGTTCAAATGACGTGGATTACCGCACTCACAATGCGAATACTAAAAAGTCTGGGGGGATTTCCAGTGAGACACGCGACCGTCAATACTGATAGTATTCGAAGGTCGTTAGACACAAAAAGCAAACAAAAACATGGTTTCACTCCACGTCCTGCGCACCATGTATCGCATTTATCTCGCCAAGTGTTGACAGGCCAGGTATCTTTATTTATGTGGGTTTCAGCGACCCAATGCTAAAAATGCCCAGTTCGTCCGGAAACGTAATGGACTGCGATCCACGACAAAATGGCTCAGATTTGTTTCCTATCACTACTCGGAATTTCCATCCGAGACCAGCTGCGTGCAAACGGCATCCATAACGGAAATGGGAGTCGCTCTCCCCACAGTCCTGTCCAATGAGGAAGATAGGTCAGGCTAGCAGCTGTATACTTGGTACTAATGATCCACTATGTATTTCAATCTGGTTTTGAGTTATGAGCCAAGGCTGTGGCGGCGGCGGTGGATGCTAATCTGCAGGCGGCAAATGTCAAGGCCACAAAGGCATGGACCGAGCTAGTGTTACAGGCACATTAGGGGTTTATTGATGCAAACCGGACTTGTGGGCTTTGCTCGGCTCGCTTCTTGTGCAGGCGATCAAGGCGAACCCCGTTCTCCAACACGGGACGGTATCATGTGCATGATGGTACAAAGCGCTGTCTTGTCTTGTACCGTAATGACGGTAACATTAGCGCTGCTGACCAGTCAGCCTAAACGATGATGGAAAATAAATGACGCAGCCTTAATGACAGTCATAAAAATAATTAGCACATTTAAAAACGATTTGTAACTCATTCCGCGGCGTAGCTCTCTTCTTCAACCTCGCCATCGTCTCCAGCTTGCCCAAGCAAAGCACCCTGCCAATATAAGGCAAAGCTGGCCAACACCCAAACTCGCCGCATTATCATTTTACTTCCATCCAAAGTCAGGAGGTTGTGGAAGTAGAAAGTGTCTTCCGTTCTACTGTCAAAGCCGCGTCCTCTTTCCATGTTCCCGTAAAGGTGTGACATGAGTTCCATGTTGTCTTTGCTTCTGCAACTGCATCCTCCAATACCGTTGCGGATACTTTCGTATTTTCGAGGATTTTGCATTGCTCGCTGCACATGCACATGCGATCGACCTGGCTCGTACTGAACTCCCTTGAGTCCTATGTTTTCTCGCTATGTCGAGTCGTCCTGAAACCAGCCTGAGTGTGATCCTCCTACATGTGATGGCCATAGAAAGGGAATCGAGGGCCGGACAGTATCTTCTGGAGTCTCTGCCGAAACCGGAAGTCCAAACTGGATTGGCTTGCTCCGGTCGGTGGCTTACCTTCCGGGAACCTGGGGACTGATTCCATCGGAAACTGAATGGCCGAGCTGACCAATACCAATGGCGAAAGTATCGTTGAAAATGTCCAAATTTGGCACATGCGTTTTCGATGCGACTGCGACGATTCTGGGTGCCGAGTCGGAATATTCCAGTTGGAAGCAATTAGCGAAGGGCTGATCGGAGCTGTGGAATGTTCAATGTTGTTTTTGGAATACATTAATTGTATGCAAGGATATGCCTTCAACGCCGACATGACCGGCGCAGCCTGCTAGAGGATGTGTACACCAACATGTAGCGTTTGACCACAGAGCGGAATACATTTGCCACCATCTGGCGTTGATGAAAGGTGACAGCTACGAGGTCTCGTCCTTTTTTATGCCCATCACGTTCCGGAAAGCTCGATCTGCGTGAGTGACGGCAGCATCAAAATATTCTTACAGTGGGGTAGTCCTGTTCACATTTTGGAGTCTTGTCCCATCGCGAGGTCTCGGTTTTTTAATATTTCAGGTTCTGAGATTGAAGGTCCCAAGCGGATACTGAGACGAAAGTTCTGTTTCGTTCGGAATCTGCATCTTGATCGGTTTCTTTATTTTCTATCCTGGGGCAAAAGGATCAAAGTGAATGATCAGTGGTTTTGCTAACGATGAACGATCGTAATATCGGTTGCTGCTACTGTCAGCTCTTAGCTCGTGTGGAAAATGCATTTGAAATTTCAACGAGTTTACAGCTTTTGATCCGTACAGCTCGGTTCCAAGCCAAAGCTCGGTCTGTCGAACCGTCTACTGCGCTGGACGAGTTGTCTAGATTTGGTCCGCCTTCCGACGTCCACCAATGGCTGCCGAGAACCCGTGACCTTCTACTTCCGGACATATATGATAACCTTTGACGTCCGAGACCTTTAGAGCTTTTGAAACGCAACGAAAACCTAGTGACACTCACTATCACCTGTTGTAAAGCAAGCTGGGATTTCTTGAACCCAACTGTATGTATTAATAGTTGCCCATATTTCTACGTATAGTTCGGTGCCAGTATTTGGTTTACAGATCTGACATTACCTGAGCTGTATGCGGTTTCGTTTGAAAAGTAAATTCCATAAGTCGTGTTTGTTGATTCCCCAAATTTAATGTTCATCACTAGCGTCAGCATGGCTGCCGATTTCTCAATAAGAAAAACTTGGCCACGAAACAGCCCTTCTTATCTGGTCGAAACTTGCCAAGAAAAAGCTTGTCCGAAACAGTCAAGTTTTCAATCAGTTTTGCCCTAACGTTGAGAGGCGATTTATTTCATTTTCAGGCCGGATACCGTATCGTATAGAAATACAGTTTAACTGTACTGCCGCACTCTGTATGGAATAAAGTTGTTTATGATGTGTTCTCGGGTAGAAAATGGCTTGGTTAATTCCCAATGGCATAAGAGAAGATGATTTACGATGCTGTATGTTTGTCTTTGATTACCACAGTTGAATGTGCATTCAGAGTGCCGCGGAGGTGACCGGCCGGTGCGCGTGAAGGCGCGCAGTGGCAGACCGGGCTATAAAACTTGATTAGCTCAAATAGCGCAATCAAGTGTGAGTCTGATAGCGCAAAATAATCCCTCTGCCTTTTGATTATTTAACAGTCGTCGACCGTCAGCGTATTTTGGGATCGGTTTTGTTTCATCAAATGAAGCACAAACACCGCCATTCGGCAAGCTTTGATGAGCCACTATCAGTCGCCACAGCATCGAGTCGTATCTGGCTGGAAAAAACAAACTCAAACAGCGGAGCATGGCGATAATAATCAACACGGTGTTGTTTATCAGTAGCCATCTACGAAAAGCCTACCTCGAAATCATATAGCGCTCCAAAATAATTTTGGGATGCTATTTTCACAATACCAAAATGATTATCAACTACTGTAGTGCTCGCAGTTTATCGCGCACTCAACCACGTGAACAGTAAATAACGCCCGATCGGGGATTATAGACGATGTACTGCTTTATCAACAATCAATGGTGGGCCAACGTAAAGGCAAGTGTTATTCTGAAAAGTCAAACTCAAATGGCTCATTTCCATCTGGAACGTAGTCTGCTAGCTTTTTCAAATTGACTGACGACCCAATAAAGTCAATCAACTCATACCATTTTGGCAACAGCTGATCTTACCGGGCAATCATTACTAATCACGTGGTTGAGTGCGCGATAAACTGCGAGCACTACAGTATTGTTTCTACATTTTTCAGGTTTGTTTCTGCATTTCACTGTGGACGATTTTCGTTCCGAATCTCGTTTCTATGTTCAGCCAGCTCGATCGAAAGTTATCTTTGCTGGATATCTTTATAAATTGAAAAGTTTTGATGACATCAACGGGGACGCAAACTGGCGCAAACTCCCGACCAGTCACAACAGAGTCGTGCGCTAGTTGGGATGATCTGGTTGTACTCCGTAATACACTCTTTTGGCAGTCAAAGATACAGTCCGCGGGTCTTTCCGAATTCGAAAGCGAACAGTCGTGCCGACACATAACTTAAATCTTTGTGCATTGCCGTGTACCGCCAATGTGGTGCCGGAGGACTTAAAGAAGGACAAGTGGTTCGTGCTTCGGCATGCCCGGAGAACTTCAGCGTTCCAAACCTGCGCACCTTGTGTGGTGCTACAGTAGCGTGATTGATACAGTAAAGGCTGTATAGTGCGGCTCCTACAGCGTTTAGGGGTCGATGAATTTACCATTTGCTTTAATATCTTTATAATTAGTCGTAAATCACAAACTGGTGAGCACACTTAAACTTGTCGACATCAAAATAACAGCCAATACTTGTGCAACACGCTCTCCTGCTGCTCGTGCATCACGCTCCTCTTGAGCACTTCATAAAATTCAATCTCACGCTCCATAAATTAAATTATTAAAACTGTACCAATAATACCGATGACTGATTATCCCCGAATTTTGGACCAATAATTTTTGAAGGATCAAACAAAAACTTTTGAGTACACAGAGCTCTCCGGAAAATCAAAGCTTTCCGTAAGTAAAAAATAGGGAGGAGACGATACGGTCAATTAGACATGAAAAGCGATTTTCTCAGTCAGGCCCAAAGTTCTGAATTTTGTCAGGAGTTTGCGCTGAGTGTTTTTTATGGGAGTCTTTTCTCTGAAGTACTTTTATGTGTTGAGTGGAATGGTGACGGAAGGGAAGAAAGGGATGGTGTGAGTTGGTGTTACTTAAGGTCACGCTGAAAAACACTATAACTTAACGAGGTGCCGGTTGATATGCGGGAACGAGGAGTAATTTGGCTAGAGAAAGGAAGTCTTGAATAGGACAGCAAAAAAGTCAACATGGAATGTCATGCTGAGCAATGGACGTTGATGCAGCAAAGGCCGAGCAATCTGCGCCAAGTATCTTTGGGAAAGTCTAATGAGCTGGCTCGTTATTCTTCGTCTAAGTTGGTCACTTTGATCAGCTGTCAAATAAGCCAATGTTTTTACTTTACAGAAGAGAGATGCCTTCCCCACTCTTTGCTGCTCTCATCAACGGAAGAAAAATCATTCGAAATGCGCGATGGGCTAACCGAAAAGCGACTGTCACGCCCACTTTTGCCGAAATAGCTCAACTCTAGCTGAGTTTTGTGTCAAACCCAGATGGGCAACGCACATTTTGACGCGTTTGACGACAGCAACAAACTACGCTGTACAATATTTTCTCCGGCCGGCAGAGTCGTTCGAGTCATGCACTGCTGCCGACGGAGTGCCGCAAGCCAAGCCAGTGCAGTACTGAAACCTTGCGACATGTACCAGCGTACACTGCTCACCCACTGATAGCGCAGTCAGTTGTATGCTGGGTGTATTAAAGCGTCTACGGACCAATCTGTACAGTCAGGCCATCTGTGTGTGTACTTATCAGAAGAAGAGAGCACGCAAAACGGCTAACGTTTATAGCCTGCTCGTTTAACGACGCCATTTTGCTGTCCACAGTCAGTCCTTTGGATGTGCAACGCGTCGTTCCCTCTAGACCATTGAAGCACCAGCTGAAAATATCATCTTTATGACTTGAGGCTAGTCATAGCTCGCTTTTTGCCCAGTCAAGCACTCAATTTCTTCCCCATTTCGCGCAGCCTTTTATTGATGATTATTATTCCGCCCTAATGAGGCAAGGCTAAACTTGTCGTCCTGCAGATCAAATGTGTCGTCTTTATCCCTGAAACGACTTTGGACGTTAATGCTTAACGGTCTGCATAATATATAATTAATCACGGCGCGCACTCGCGCAGGCGAATGGTCATTAATTTAACGACCTAGTCCTCCGGCATCTTCTTCGTCGTTCGGGACTGGACATCATCAACATAAGATATATCGGGAGAAGGACGTGTCAAGCCATTAATCAACGTCCCAACCGAAACCGGCCATCAACCTTCAAAATCCCCTCCTGTCTTCACCGGCAAAGGAAAGAAGGATGCAACCTTAACGATTGACCGAACTCGAAGAAGCGGACCTCCATTGCAGTTTTGAAGGGGTTGAAAGTGACCAAACCACAGAACGATCATCGAAGTAAGTTTTATGGCTCTTTAATTGCATTGTAACCTTCTGAAACCAGCAGTAAAGTTTCGACAAGCGTTTAGTCAGTGAATCTTCTCAGTAAACTTTGTCTGAGGTGCCACCGTGCATGAAGTCTGCGCTCGCTCAAGCGGGCGATTCAGATACTCACTACCGAAAAAAAAAGGTTTTCACTGCTCTCTCAGCGCAGATTTCTCTGTGTTGAATATGCGGCACTTTGGGATCCTACCGTAATCGTGCATTGACGAAAACGCTGTAAAATAAAATTTTGGCTTCTTCTACGAACTTCGGCGTTGAGGCTATAATTCCAGGGTAAACTGAAGGCTTTGTCGCGATACCACTGCGAAATATAATTTACTTGATCGATCTGTAGCCAGGGAAGGGTGTTCGACACCCAGTGTGAAGTTGTGGATACCAAAATATTCGTCCGAAATTCAATTGGTGACAAACCATGTCGCTGAAAAGGAGACGTGCGATTTTTTTCAAGTGATCATTGAGTCTAAACTTGTTGAAAGAGGGTCCTTCAGTGTGTGTGGATTTGTATGAGGTTTTAAAGCTATGGTTATGACGGCAGTTGAAGAGCGTAATGGCCTTCTAAATGTCTGTTAAAGGCTCTAAATTGCCATCAAATGAATTGGACCATCCATTACGGGAAAGTCAGCCGCTGCTTTCAGTTTCCCTACACCGGCTCTCCCTAAAGCATTCTCGCCCGGCTCTTCCGTAATTTTATAAGCTCATTAATTTTCTTTCGTACACTTTACCAAGTTAGCCAGCCTTTCACATTCAATGATTAACGATCCAACATACATCACCATCTCAGCCTACAATTACTTCATCATACAATACTTCCATCCGTTTCATACAATCGAAATAAAAAAAAACTGTAGCCGTCGGCCGATAAGGTTATTCTCATACGACTCTTTGATTGCTTTTCTGATGAGACGTATCTCACCGGTCATTCTTTTGCATCTTCATACAGTAACGATTTGGTACTTCTCGGTCAAATGGAAGTTCGGAGCCGGACATCAAAACACACTTTGGCCAGCTTTTCATACATTTCTATCTGATTTCTCCATCAAATTTTCAGGCCCTCCGGCGATAAAGTGATGAACACTTCGAATGCGTTTTCTTGAAGTTGCTTTTGCCTTTTTGATATGTCTGTCAGGCATGTCGTAAAGACGAGCTGCATGCATAGTCCAACACTGCATGCCGAGCTGAGAATATGCACTGCAGGTGACCTCTCAGTTTCCGGTTCGCCCACTGACGGACCATTGCACGTTTTTTTGGTGCTAACATTGTTATTTGCGCAAACAAGCTTGACGATTTCCATAAGTATAGAGCTGTCAAACTACAAATCTTCGTTTCTATCACTCATGACGCTTGACACACGGAAGAAAGGCCTCCTCGTACTTTACCACGAAATTATTTCAATTTTCAAGGTTAACAAAAATACGTCAGGGTAACAAAAACGACTAAAAAATCCACAAATACCACTACTCAGAAGAAACTGCGAGTCCAGCCACCAAAAATATGCTCGACTATCTCGCTGCTATGTATTCCAATAACTCGCGTACTGTTCTGTGTCTGATCTTGGCTTCAAAAATTTGTACGTTCAATAATATGACAGGATAGGACAATCGAGGACAATTGATAATTCTGATTCTGGTAAGCCGATTGCGTACAAGTGGACGCACGTTTATAAACTCGCCTTTTTACTCCGATACATTTCGGCTGTAGCACTTTGAAAAGACATCCTGCCGAAAACGTTGCGTTGATTGACTTTTTGTCTTGCTCTGCCTTGGAACAATCGAAAATATTTCTCAGAAGCCCGTATGGCCGCACGCGCTCGGCAGGTCCGCGGCCTACACATCTGATCAAACCAATCATGACAAAATAAGCATGCTCGTGCCGATCATTTCCATACGCTATCGGTATTTCCGGAGCGTGAGAAAAAAGCCGCAGTAAACGCCCCAGCAAAAAACCTGCCTGTCAACAATGCCTAACGAGTGTTGTGGCGACCGTCAAAGCTGGTTCCGCCCTGACGACTATAAATTTCGTCGTACTGATAAATGCGCTGGAAATAGTCCGAATTCAGTTTTCGATGACAGCGTTAAATCAAACAAGAAAGTTGGTCGTCGGGCACGTTCCGGGGACTCAAGTCCTTCTCTTTTGAAGAACAATTTGAGTAATCCATACCGTGCGAAGTATTACCGTTAAAAGATCAACAGGTACACGCACGATGGGTAAGTATGGAACAGTAAAAAGTATGGGACAGGCGGAAAGGACGGCAAATTCACATCCCAAATGCGAGCCAGCAATGAAAATCGAGCCTATGACGTAACGCAGTAAAATTTAACCGTAGAAAATTGTCATGGACAGTGCCCATCAGCCGATCAGCTGCTCGACTTTTGCGCTTCGAGGCTGCGGATTGTTTATTTACTTTCTTCCAGAGACGCTCTCGAACTCATATCGTTCCTATTTCCGTAATGTCCCAGCCCAAGACCAAGCGACCTCGACGGTACATCGAAAAAGCCTTCAAGAACGCGCTTTCTGCCACTTATTCAGAACGTATGTACTGCAAAGCAGCCTTCAGTGCTGGTTTTTACTTGTAGTAAGAATCACCTGCCCGTGCCGCCCTAGCGAAAAGACCTGTCACACACTTTTTGCTGTCCCATACTTACCCATCGTGCGTGTACATTTTGAAAACTGAGCTGGCACAGCCTCAGCAAAAATCTCATCGCAAGGTTTACTGTAATAGGCCGGGATACTAAACTAACTTAGTTGCTCTTCACTCAATGGCAGATATTGGCAACGATAAACTACACCGAGGAACCTTCTGCCAATTTTCTACGAGGCGCTCGCCATGCTATAGCACGCTGAAGTTCAATTTCTCTGACTGGCTTCATATCGTTTGCAGGCCCAATACCCCAGATCCCGAAAGACATGGTGACAATGGGTCCCAATCCTTTTCCCATGGAGCCACCCGGTATCTACGATCCCATTTCTTACGGTTCGGCTGCTTCCGCGCACGCCGCCAGCCACGGCTCATACGGCAGTGCCATGAGCAAGCAGGGCATGCACTACTACCCGTCACTGGCGCACCACAGTATGGCGCCCTCTGTCGGCGACTTCACTTCCGCTAGCAGTCCTTATATGCACAGCCCGTACAGCTCGTACACCAGCGCCCCCTATCCCGGTCAGTCTCACTACAGCCCCTACTCCTACCACCACGTCGAGCCAACCCATCAAGTACCTACATACACTGCCGACTACGTTACTCCAGTCGACTATGAGACCGCACCACGCTTCCCGTCTCATCACACACCGGCCAGTGTTTACAACAGTGCAGTGGAAAATGACGTGACCTACAGCCGAAACAACACGACGGCCTTCCGACCGGAAGTGCCTCCCATCAACCAAGTTCGTTCATCGCAGTTCTCGCCGACGTCGTCACCCACGACGACCATTCGGACTTCGCCTGGTTCGTACCCGGCTGCTGGATATCCAGGAGCAGGTCAGACCATGCAGTCGGTACAACAGCCACAGCAACCGGCTGGACCGAAACATGAAATTTACGACTGGATGAAACAGTCCAGGGGTTCGGGTGGCGGTGGAAGGAGGAAAAACATCAAGCAGGAGAATGCGGAGGAGAGACACTCACCGGAAAGTGGGTACTCGTACAAAAATGATCTCGTCACACCACCAGCGCCACCTGCGGTTACTGCGCCGATGGGTTCGCCTAATCCGTCATCCGAAGGTTCGGCAGAAGGCTACGAAGGTAAACACAACCCTCTTGATGGTGCAATCATTGCTATCTTACGCTTCCTTTTAGAACAGGAATAAAAGTGGAATAAACGTTTGTTTCCTTAGGGTATGAGGGGGATGAAGGGCGTCATGGACATGGTGGTAACGGAAGCAAGCGAGCAAGGACCGCGTACACGAGCGCCCAGTTGGTAGAGCTGGAAAAAGAGTTCCATTACAGCAAGTACCTCTGTCGGCCACGGCGGATCGAGATGGCTCAACAGCTGGTCCTTTCCGAAAGACAGATCAAGATCTGGTTCCGTAAGTGAAATTTTTTAGCACAAAAGACGCCCGATTTCAAGAACGTTGTACCAATTGGGCAATGACAGTCATATTCAGTCAAAATTCAGCCAGTTTACTGTGTTACTGAAATTCAGGAGAGGAATCAGGAATACATGGCACTTTTTCTGCGATATTTCACGGCAAATCTGGTGCATCAACCGAACGCGTTTTTATTGCAGAAAACAGACGGATGAAAGCCAAGAAGGAGTCTAAAGCCAAAGGTATCCCCTACAACCCTACCGGTGGGAGTGGCCAGCTCATGTCGTCTTCCTGCGCCTCCTATTCCGACACGATGCCTCACCAACACAAGTGCCAAGCGGGATCCAGCGGGAAGGGCTGTGGGTCGCAAAATGGCATGCCGGACACCACGGAGCACCATCGAACAGGATCGGTTATCATGGCCAACAGCCACGCCTACGGCAACAACCCTTCGACCGCAGATGGCGCTGTCAAACGACTGTCGGACTTGACGGACCAGCTGAATGGACCTGACAGTGCGATAGAGTATGACAACGGAACCATCACGGTAAAGCCAGGGAAAAACCCGAAAAAAGGCGGCAAGCGCGAACTGGACGGGGTTTAACGACTCTGTCGATGGATGTGATCGCAAGCTGAAGACTCTCTGACGAGCTAGGAAAATTTTTGGGTTTTACTTGATCGCATGGTGTATTATCTCTCCTGTGGTTGCTGATTCTGGTATGTGTCAATAAGCGGAAGCTTTTATGTTCTCATATGGTGTTTTCATACAGGCGTTTTGGTACTACGCATCTGTTTACTATTCTGGGTACACCACAGCAAATCGTTCTCATTGTCTCAAGACAGTTTGATTTTTTGGTTTTCACAATGTTCGGGCTGTTATTCGATCTTTTAGGTTGTCGGTCATTATTTTGGTCAACCTGTTGTTCCATGCGTTTTCTTCAACTGACGTTAACACTTTGCTATTATTACATTATCAATTATGATCGGTGTCGACTGATGTCCGGCATCATCACTATAGGACTTTTGATTGAGTGATCGGTCACTGACTGAATCATTGTTGATTGATTTTGGGGAAAAGTCCTATGGCTGGACATACATACAGTGCAGTATTGACCGAACTGTGAATGATGAGGTGGAAACGAAAATGACGGCATGTCGGCAGAAGCTCGAGATATCCATTAACGTTTTTTAACAACCGCCATCAAATGGGTGTTTAGCGAGCATCTAAGAAACCTGAGCTATCAAGTGTTGAGTTGACGAGGTAAATGGTTTGGCTCCGAAGAACCCAAGCGACGTGAAAGATTTGATAAGTAAGTAGGCTATAGTCTGGGATTACGCCACCATGGTGTTCGAAAGTCCAACGCCCTGTTCGGTTCGCAGCAGACAAGGTTAGAGAAGACTTGATCTTGGCTGTCTTGGCCTTAGCTAAAGCTCTTCCAGGCTCTTTCTCCAGGACCCCATACCAAAGGCGTGACAGAGCCGATCTCGTCATGCATTCGCATTTAATTTTGTACTGTTTGATATTTATTGTTGCTGGATCATATGTTGATGGTGCCGGAAGATGGAGATACATATCCCGGCACACAGGTAGGCTTTACCGGAAATGTATCTGTGATTGAGCGCGAGTCGACTGAATGCTCACAATGCAAAGCTTTTGTACCACACGGATATACCGTAGAGGAATGTGAATGTAGCTTTCGCACGACTGGCGTTATCGCTCTAACTAGGAAATTTTCGGCATGTTGTAAAAGCTGAACTCGACGTTGGGACGTGGACAATAGACAAACGGCGGTTGGACAAGTGCACTGATGATATTCTGCAAAAGCAATGTCTTACCGGTTCTTCGTTCCATGTTACCGAGCTTCCATTGTCGCTGTTACGCAGTTTTAAGCGGAATTGTCTAGTTCAGCTATTCAGTACACTTATCCAACCGGTGTCTGTCCCTTGTCCACTTTCAGCGTCCAGCGTCCAGTCCAGCTTTCACAACATGCCGAAAGTTTAATTTTGAGCTCGGGAATAGCGGTTTTGTCTGTTGGGTACACAGTTTACGGGTGAGGTCTACCATCAATAACGCTAAACCTCATCGTTCGAAGCAAGAAGAGAAAGTGAATGAGGAAAACAAATTTGTGCATCGCTTCATGAAGGCAGCAAAAGCATGGCTATGCATTAAAGCAGGAAGTACTACGCTGTACTTAGATAAGAGTAAACAGGAGAGGGGAAGGCCATTGGCTGTATCATTATATACAGATTTTGCAGTCCTCAAAATCTTCCTCCTTTTTTCCAGGAGTGAACTCTACGCAGCCGGTAGACAAGTGGCGAGACGAGTACCCTAAGTGTGGTCGTCACAACCAGTCGCCCATCAACTTTGATACCTCGAGGATCCAACCCAGCGACACTCTCCAACATATATTCTTCGTGGACTATGATGAACACCCGCCCCACCATGCATGGAAAATCTTCAACAATGGACATACCGGTCGGAAATGAATTTCTTTATTTGTTTCCACATTGAATACATTAATACGTTGAAACTCACTTTGAATACGTTCTCTCCTCTTTCCGTAGTTGTGATGAAAGGCAACTACACGTGTCCGCCGCAACTTCAAGGTGGTGCTCTTGTCGACAAGTACGAAGTGGTGCAACTACACTTTCACTGGGGGGAAGAGGACTTCGAAGGCTCGGAACATCGGGTTGACGGGCATCAGTATCCCCTGGAAGTACGTTCGTGAGAGCTAAACCTGCGTAGGATTGTACCAATTCGATCGTGTCGAATATTTTAGTTGCACATTGTGCATAAGAAACGCGTCCATGACGAGAAGGCCAATGACGACAAGAAGGAGCTGAAAAACGAAAACGAGGACCTTAATTTAGCCGTAATAGGAATCTTCTTCGACGTGGTCAGTGACGAGAATGCCAATCCCAACCTGGACCCGGTAACCCAGGCTTTAGAAAGAGTAATCAAGCCTGACGGTAGGTTCCTCGTCTGTTTTTTTCAAATTTTAGTAATCAGAACGAGCGCTGCGCAAAGCACTTCAGCCCGTTTAGATTATGAACTCGGAATCTTTATTCTAGAGCCGGTCGACGCTTACCTTCCGACCTTCACTCTGCAGTCTCTCCTTCCTAAGTACCGTGATTACTACCGGTACACCGGATCTTTAACTACTCCACCCTGTGATCCAGTTGTCAAATGGTCTGTGTTCCGCCAGCCCGTTCCCATATCTCGACAACAGGTAATCTCGTGACGATGACTGGTAATCCAAGCAGACCACCCCGAGGATCATTCTCTCTGGAAACGTTGACTGATGGATCATTTAGTTCTGTTTTAGATGGAAGCCTTCCGGCGGTTGGAAGGCCACGTTCACGATGAGGATGGGCAAATCCAAACCGTGGCGAATGCGACGGAAACCAGGATACTCAAAAACTTCCGACCAGTTCAGCCTATCGGAAATCGGATTGTATCGCTGTACTCATCACGCTCGGCTTCTGTTCGAGCCGACGTACATCCAGGTGGAGCTAGCGAAGCACAAGGTCGAAAAGCGGAAAGCCCGCTGGAGATTCAGAAGAGTCGGGCGACGACGATTGGTAGCTCCCTGGTGGGAGTTCTGCCCCTGCTTGTGCTTACTCAACTGTAATCCATCGACCATTATGTTAACTGAAACAGTGCAAACGGCAAAAAGTGCCAGCGGCAATTTCTGTCCTTTGGTTGCCGGTAAATTTCTTTCGCGTAGGGTAGATTCAGTCTTGGCAGACAATTCATTTCCTAATCGACTTTGAAAAACACGAAGAGTCTCCACGAAGAAAAACCTTCGCTGTCAGCTTGTTTGCTCTTTTTTGACACGCTTGTTCAAACAAACCTCTAGATACTAGTACCGAGCTGTAAAACCGGAAGTACTGTACCCGGTTGGCAGAGCCTCTCCGGCCTTGAATCTGAGCTAATCCCATTTGGGCCACGTCGGGGTTTTACCTGATGCCTATTAGGTGGCTATTTGGAGCAATTTGGGAACTTTCATATTGCATAGACTTGAGTTATTTAGGGTTTACTGAGGTGCAGTAGAAACCGTAGTGAATGCAATGGAAGCGTCAATGGCAAGACACCCCATTCCGTTCTGTGCCTGCATGCACTCAGCAGGCGCGAAATAGAAACCATGCATAACGGAAGGCGGGCCTCTCTGGCCTTCTCTTTAGCTCCAGTGGATTAGCCAACATATGTGCTATGGCTTCAGCACATATGGAGCCACGGAGACTGAAGCTAAAGAGAAGGCTAGAGAAGCCCGACAAAATAAACCGTTAAAAATGGGTGTATAGAACCAGATGGTTAAAGACAATGAAATTTACAAATGTAGCAGAAGCTAATTCTCATTGGCTGAGTCGTAAGTAAGCTCAGCTGGAGTGTTACGCCCATTTTTAACGGTTACTTTGTCGTACACTGTACAGGACACCGAAAGATCAAAGGTCCACGCGTTGACTTCTTGAGCAATCTTTCCTTGTATCGTCTAATAAATTCATCGTCAACTTTGTTCACGTTCAGAGTACCTGTGCTGCTCTGTCTCAGAACCGAAGACTTTCATGGATGAATACAGATCCAATCGAAATACAACAAACGCAGGTGCGATCCGCGTTGAGGTGATCACACTCGGATTAATGTACGCAGCTGAAATGGGAAGCCTGGGATTCATTGCTCCCCCGTACCAATCGGCCCTTCAAGACATCCGTACCACCTTTCCCAGGCTGCGGATGAATCAAGATATTGTCGCGGATCGGGCGTATGAGTTCTGTGGCGATCTTTGGTCAAACAGCGATGACTTGCTGAGACGGTCTTACTTCAGAAACAAGGAAAAATAGCGGACATCCAACGTGACTGTATTTCTGTCAAACGATGCTGACTGCGATAATCATGCATCCGCGGATCTTGCAACCGCTTTGAACAAGCTGATTCTTAGGTAATTTTACGAACCATGGGTTCAAAGATCGCATCAGAGATCGGAAAATATTAGACTGGCAAAATGTGGAAAACCGGCGAATGAAACGTGCCAAATGGTTATTAGCTTGAGCGGCGCACGTTTACGCTGTTGGTGGCTGGAGCCGTTGCGCCGCTTGAGATGTCAATCCTGTACGTGAATTGATTTACCTTACTTTCAACTCAAAGAAAATTCTTAGTATCGAATGCGGAAGAATCCTCCGCGCTGGTCGTGTTGATTTATCTTTGTACTGGTGTTTCAATTTCAGCACTTCAGTGACATTCGAAGTCGCCGAAAAATTGAAACGGCCAACACGGATCGAGTTCGGACCGGGTGGTTCGGCAGCGACTGCGGCGCATGCAGAAATGCTGGTGAAACTCATGCAGCGCTTCAACTGGAAAACCCTTGTATTCTTCTGTGAAAGCGTCCGTAACCCGGTGATGTGCAAAAGAGCGCACATCATCAGAAGAAAGATTATGTTAGAGCCGAGTCTCCATGTCACTGTATACGAAATCGACGGGTTCTCTCCGACGATAAGCTTTACTTTGTTGATGGAACAGCTGAATCGAAAGGCGCGCGGTACGTTGCGATATCTTGTTAGCGTTTTTTCTCCTTCTCGTGTCCTCCAGTTGAGCATCTGTTTCTCTAGTGTCCCACTACTTGGTGTTTGGACAAACAATGCGCAAGATCATGGTAAGCTTGTCACCTGCAGTAGCCGATTGATCAGTTTTGTTTTAACAAAAACAATTTCCTCCTGCCGCCGAAAAAACAGCACCTTTTCGCGGCTCGCTGCAAAAAGCCTGAACATGACTGCTGGCGACCATGTAAGCGAAATCCATGCACTTTGAGAGCTTGACTACGCTGGCGAAAAATTGTATAAAACCATTCAATCTTTGATTTTTCTCAATGTAGGTCTTTCTCAACTACTGGCCATGGAGAAATCCAATTCTGGGGAGTTTTTTTCTGGGAGTACGGGGACAAGGACGACAAGGTACTGGGACTAATAGTCATCGGACCCTTTTTCTCACCTATTGGCTGAGACAAGTCTGCGCTCTCGCTTGCTTCAGGAAGCTGAAGAAGCATACAAGTCTGTACTAATCATCGAA
>BDGG01000002.1:2165421-2226367 GCA_001949185.1 Ramazzottius varieornatus | reverse complement strand
GCGCATGCACCCGCAGAAAAAGTACTGTGGACTTTTGATTCGCCCGGCTCACCATAGCAAAGTTTGTTGAAAAGGACGTCAGTTCATGCCGAGTAATGATGGTAGCCATGAGACTGTGTTGCGTGGGTTCTAGTCGGTAGAGCAGCCGCGCTAAAGATTTGGAGCTGAAGTCTTCGTCCAGATCGTGGGATACACCGTCTTTGAGGCCTGTCAACCGGAACCGTTGCTTTTCGAGCGGGGTGATCGTCTTTCGGGATCGCATGCCGGTGATGAGGTTCTCGAAAACGGCAAAAGTGTTTGGTTTGATAGTTCGGACAGCTTTCTCGCGAGCTCCAGTAGAGGAGTGATGTGTGCGAAAGCCGGGTAGGCGATTAAAAACAAATGCTCGGGTAGGCGATTAAAAACAAATGCTCGGGTACGCCCGCTTCGTTTGGCAGTATTCCGACGTCCATGGCTGTTTGCGCTCTCCCTTTGGATTCAGACGCCTTTTCGAGGCTCGTTACTGTCAGGGCATCGGCGTTAGAAGTTCGCAGTCCAGAAGGGTGCCTTCCAGGGTACGATGGTGTCAGAGGGGTAAGTAACAGCATGCGATTTTCCATATTGGCCGAGACCATCCAGGCATATCATTAGCATATGCAGGAACCCACATCGATACATGCACAACGCAATAGTATGTTAAAGTACCGATCTAGTGGGAATACGTTATATAATTAGATATATATTATATCTAATACGTCTGATTTGATACAATATTCATATATGCCAACATCACTATACTACTGTAAAACTGGATGTGCCATCAGTACGCGAAAACCTGAAACCTTCAAGCAAACTTGAAAGAGACAAACCTGTAAACCTCACGAAGCCAGCAGGTGCTTTGTGCTAGATTCGAGGTATCAATCAGAGGGAGCTGTCTGTCATGTCCTGCCAACTACATGTAGTGTTGCACTTAAAGACTTCAATTAAAAATTAGTCCTTCTATCCTAGACAGCGCAGATTAAAACTCTGGAAGAGGAGCAGCGAATCCACTTCAGAGCTCGAGATGTCGGATCTGGGAGTTGGTGATGTCGGGGTTCCCCGACTTTCCATAACGGGTCAAACACACTTGGACTGTACCCCGGTCCACTTCCTTATAGAGAATTCTAGAGCGCTATTCAGAGATCACGAAAACCCCATTGACCGCCAGACCGATGAAGCAACTCTCAGTTGAACCGACGCAATCTTTTTTGGTCGCATGCATCACTAACAAAGGAGCTTTCACGCCATTTTACCCAGAATCGTCACCTACATAGATACTCTGGATGTGGAAAGTCTACACGAGCTAACACCTGTGAATAAGCACCCTTACATCGCTCACGTCAACAAACCCCTTGAGAATCCTCATGAACGGATCAGACGTCAACTACCGAACGGCGGTATACTCCAACGGGGTAGAAGATGAATCCTCGATCGTAGATCGCGCAGTGTGTCCTCCGGGGTCTATACATACGGTCAAACAGTGCCTGATGTTTGCATACAGAGCGGTCGCAGTTCTTGTAAGAGTTGTCCTTGAAATGTACTGTACATACATGTATTGGGTTCTTCTCACCGTGACACTATCAGAACCTGTACACGAACGACGAGATATAACGGGCCAGGCCCTTTCGCTACGGCGGCACGGGCAGGTGATTCTTGCTACGAGTAAAAACCAACATCGAAGGCTGGACTGCTGTACGTACGTGCTGGCTCTGGGCTGAAGAGCTAAAGCTTGTCATATTTGTTATAGTGGTTAGATTTCCATCTTACCGGCACACGCACACCTTCAAGAGCTCACACTATTGCAGGGCTTCTCCAAGAGAAAGTCGACAGCGGTAAAGCGTTTGAATAGACAGCTGAACAGCTGATGGTCACTGTCCATAACATTTTTCTACGGTTGATATTCACTACGTTACGTCATTTGTCCGATTTTTGTTTCTGACTTCTATACAAATCGTAAGTTTGCCGTCTTTTCCGCCTGGCCTGTAGTTTTCACTGACCCATAATACCTCGTCGTGCGTGTACGTCATGTACCGCCTTATGGAAGAGACCCGTAGTCAGGCTACTGACAAGGGATTTACGCCAGTCTGTCCACTCTGATCTTCGAACAAATACGACAGAAAGATAGAGGAGAGTTTGCTCCACACACTGAGATAGACTGAATCGGCGGAATAAAATCCTGGAAGACACCGCAGGAACCGGAAGTGACCTCACAATTCAGGGCGGATCACCAGTGTGATAGTAAATCAACCGATTTGATTGCCTACTGGTTGATTTCATATTGATTGATCTCGCTGCACTCCAGCTTGGTTGATTTTGATATCCATCAACTCTGGAGTAAGAACAGAAGCTGGTGGAGTATCTCACTGCAATGTTTTGTATTGTTAACGGCAATGATACCTTTGACCAGTGTCTTCAGCTGCTTGTCAGCCTCGCTCGGTTGATCGTCTAGTTGGAAGAACTGCTTGTAGTCGTCCTCCAGAACATTCAACGGATTGACGGAATCCATAGCGGCCACGTGTAGAGATTACTCAGTAACGGAACGAAGAAGGTAAGAGCAAAGAAGGAACAGGTACAACAAAACGGGTTGCGCTCAGCTGAGCGGAATCAATCAATATGAAATCAACCAGTAGGCAATCAAATCGGTTGATTTACTATCACACTGGTGATCCGCCCTGAACCGCGTGGATCTAATAACATACTCAACCAAAACAGTCACCTGACACAGTTTTCTCCTGTTTTTTACTCTCAACAGGTAGAAAACGTCGTGAATATGGCTTTCCGTCCGACGTTCCATTGCTGAAGACGGTAGATTAATCAACATAAAAACTCTGTAAATGCACGATGGGAAATTATGCAACAGTAAAAATTATGGGACAGGCGGAAAGGACCTCGAAGTGAATTCGCCCGTGGAAAAGTGTATTACTGTGAATCGGTCGCGTGAGCACGTGCTTCCGTACCGCCGTAGCGAGAAGGTGCGTACGAGGTGCGAGGCCTAACTTCGCTGCTGCATCAAACTTCGTGGTCTATGTTTGTTCCTGAATTACAAACTACACGTGCGGTAGAAAAATCAGGATCTTTTTCTAAAATTGGACACAACACTGGTCTTCAGTTTAAACCGAAGACAACTAAGATTGAGAGTGGAGATCGGTGGAAGATTTTGATGACCCGATGTCATGTCAAACAAGCCGTTCTGATGTTAGGGAAAAGGCAACCTGCAGGCGACATCTGCTCAAAAGTCAGCTGATTGGCATGAATTACGTGATGTGTAACGCAGTGAGCTGTCAAATTTCCACGAAGTTTCTACCCGTAGCATTTCTTGGGTCGAGTTTGATTAAAAACGAGGCTCTGTCACGTAACACCTAATCGTCAAGAGCATTGCGTTCTACAAGCATCAAGCCAATGTCTCAGTACAGCTGGAGGTCATGTCATATAACATGCTGTCATTTCCCACCCGTAAGCATTGCGAAATTTCACTGTTTTCCTCCAGCGACATTGTCTGTGCGAGTTTGGGTTGTCTTTTTGATCCCGTTTCTGTTTCTGGTATTCCGAGCAGCAATTATGGAAAAGCCGAAGCGAAGATATTCGAGGAGCTATCCGCAGATGGAAGCTGCACTGGCCGCCGTAGCAAACAGAGAAATGAACGGAGAGCAAGCTGCGGAAAAGTTCAGAATCCCACCATCAACTTTGAGAGACCGATTGAATGGTCATCATACGAAAAAGATTGGTCGACCAACGAGTTTCACGGAGGAGGAAGAGCTCGAGTTCTGTGACATACTCTTGAGCTGTATGAAAGTCGGAGCACCACTAAACAAGCGGAAGCTGACTGGAATTGTGCGAGCCATAGGACTAGCCAAAGGTAAGCTAGTTTTGATGTCGCCGCTCTGCAAAGCCGTGCGTTCTCTGCTTGTACTCGTTCCCGAACTCATATCATGCAGTCGACTGTGGAATTAAAAGCTTTTCGGATTTCTTTTCAGGAATTGACGAGGCTAAGTTCGGCAACCGCTGGCACCGTGGTTTACTGCGACGACACTCAGATATCTCGGTGCGAGTTATTAGCGCGACAAGCTTCAAAAAAGCCAGAGAATGGACGAAGAATCGATGTGAAGGCTGGATAGCCAAGCTACATAGTCTCGGCGACCGGCGATTTCTGGATGATCCAAACGGCATCTGGAATTTGGATGAATCAGGTTTTCAACTCGCTCAGATATATGACAAGGTTTACGCACAGAAAGGCGCCCAGGAAGTTCCGGCGTATGCGAAGGGCTCGGAAACAGACAGAGAGAACATGACGCTTTTGGCGCTGGGAAATGCTGCCGGAAAGATGCTTCGGGCGTTGATTCTTTACAAGGGCAAAATGCACATAGAATCACATTTTGCTGATACGAACGATGAGTTTTTCCTGAGCACGAACTCCTCCGGAGTCATGGATCCGTTCGGCTGCATGATTATCTAGAGAAAGAATGGTCTACCTCGATAACGACTCACAAGGTAAATCTATGAGCTCAGCGAAACTTAGCGTCTTTGTGGCAGAGCGGATATCCAGCACAAAGTTTGTTTTGTTCGTCTTTGTTGCAGAACGTTCTCTTCATCGATGGACATTCGTCTCATCTTAACTGTATTCCGTTTCTGGCCGCTTGCATGAATAATAGCGAGAAGGAGATCGAAGTCATGTGTTTGCCATCGGGACAGACCGCTTTCCTTCAGCCGCTAGACAGAAAAGTGTTCGGCGGGGTAAAAAACAAATTGACGAAATACCTTCAGGACTCCAGGCTTGATACATCCGTGGATGCAAGAACATACAGATATTTACGAGGCTCTGGCAGTAAGAATGTTGTACTTTTGGCCACTATTTTTCACTTTCCAGGTGACAAAACGTAATTTTCCCTCTCATATCGTCAAGCTTTGGAAGCCCGATTTCTGTGTTCACTCGTTTAACTTTACTGGTCCCCTGAAAGACGGATTTGAGAAGACAGGAATCTACCCGTTCAGTCCTGAGCTGCTGAGAGATACAGTCGACTCTAATCTAGAATCGGGACCGGAAGAAGTCTCAGAAGAAATTGAGTCCCAGTACCAAGAGATCCGCCGCATCTTACAGAAAAAGTTGAGCATAAGCGAAGACAAAACGAATACCTGCATCCTCCAGATCAAGCAGGTTACTCGGGAAAGCCTACTGCGTCCGTCATAGCCAGGGAATTTCATGGACATTTACTCAAAGCAGCGCCTAAAAAGAAACGAATGATGAAAGATTCGCGGTTGGACACGTCTCACGGCCTGGCTTTGGTCCATTCTGGATATATCAGCCTGAAAGCGGATAAGATACGCGCAAGTAAAGAAGCTAAGACCAAGAAAAGAAACGATACCGCCGGGAATAGAACTCCAGCAATTCCTAAAGTAATCCAGCAATTCCTAAAGTAAGCGTTGGAGCAAAAGCCGCTGGAAAACCGTCAGAGTCGCAAGCTGCTCCTGTGGGTGACCCGGCAGTATCGTCCAATAATTTCGGAAACAACACAGCACCAGTAAGAAAAGCCAGAGAAGGAAATTCAGCAGCCAGATTTAACGCAAAACAAGCAGCGGTGTTAATCGTCCAACAGCTCGATGTCTCTCCTTCCACCGCTGCGAATCCTATCGGTCGGCAAACACGTTCCAGGACAACCGCAGCAGCATCTCCAGTAGCAAAACCGTCTCCTGTGCCTCGAAAGAGCCGAGCAAAGAAGCAATAGTGTGATTGTTCAAGAGTCTTTCGACAGGTTTCCGAGCTTACTTTGAACGTTCTAGCTGCCTCGTTTGACGTTGCCACTTACCTCTCCCGATGTCACATAATATGACATTACTTCCAGCTGGTACGGAAAGTTGGGTTATAACAAGTAGAAATCATTGCCCTCCGGCAGTTTGTACGGTTAAATAACCCTTGATTTCTACACTTATCGGTCTAAAAATCGCTACGGGTAAAAACTTCGTGGAAACTTAGCTCCCAGCATGGATTGCTCACATACACGATCAGCTGGCTGGTGTTAGATTAGCCGAGTGGTGCGCCACCGAGTGGCCGCTTGCCCACGAAGTTAGGTCGACAACGAAGTTAGGCCTCGCACCTCGTACCAAATTTATTCGCCACCCCCCTGGGATTTTCGACGGGGTGCTAGGTAAAGGGCGTTTTTCGTCTCGAACTTTGTTGAAGCTGGCCTGGACTTGTAGTCTAGCCAGCAGACTTGCCAAATCCAATCCAACATTACTGCAAAGTAGTTGTAAAACCGCCATATTGTCTTGAGAATAGATTTGGTGCAGAAACAACAAGTGACTGTCGAGTATCGTGTCAAGATCCGTAAAATTCGGTCAAAAACGCCCTTTACCTGACACCCTGTCGAAAATCACACAGACGTTTCTCGAAAGGTCCAAGGATATCACCAGAAACTAAAATGTTTGCCACATCTTTTGGCTGTTTTGGATTGGCCACTGATCACTTCTGAAATCGATAATCAAGTCTCAAACGAGAAGCAGTTTTGGTCAAATTTCGAAATTTTTTTCCGACTTGATTTATTGATTGCTGTTGGCCGGCATATCGTCAGTGTAAAGACCAAGGACCTAGGTATCGAAGGTACTTGGAAGGAAGGGAATCTGACTTCTCGATGAGGAGCTACAACGATTTTAGCAGAAGAGGGGGGTGGCGAATAAATTTTCGAGTAACTGTAATTCTTAGTGTCCCATGATTAGTGCTGGCAAAAACACGATAAAATTCGATACGATATTTTTCGATAAAATATCCGCGGGTATTTTATCGCGGTCTTCGATGTTCGTTCGGTATCGATATTTCGATGTGATATTTTTCCGATACCGTATTCTCGATATATCGTATCATATCGCTACGATATATCGATATTTTTGCAATTATAGTTTTTTCAGATTTCACTTGGTTCAAGGCCAAGAACCCAAGAAGCCGATTTCCACATTAGGTATTTGTAAGATCGAAAGCGTCGGATACAGCAAAGACGTGGCAGTACCAAGAGTCCTAGACTTCAAATACATGGAAACCTGGATAGAATTAGTACCAAAACCGAATGGGCGGAGCGTGCTCGCCTGCTCGGCATACCGTGACCGGAATCAAGACTTTGAAATCAACTGTAGTCTTTAGTGAATGTCATATAATTGCCGCGTTTGCCATTCAGCAAAATAATGATATATCGAAAATATATCGATATGGCGCGATACGATATCACCGAATATTTTATTGCGTTATTCGATATGAGCTTCACATCGATATTTTCGATACGATATCGGTATACCGTATCGTTGCCAGCACTACCTATGACTTCCCATCCTGCGTGTACGGATTTATACGCTCAAATTTTGTACGCACAAGTAAAATCGAAGTCGGTGAAGAACAGGCATTGTACGTATCAGTGGTCGATCCAGACAAAACTTGACTGACTGACAATAATGAGTGTAATCTATACTTCCGGGAGCTAATGAGCAGAGTGATCGATCTCTTTTTCCTGGCATAGCGATAAGGACGATAGTCGGCTGCACAAACCGCGAAGTCAGTGTAGATTTAATTTCCAAAGAAGGCGACAGGCTTGGTGCGGCGTCGGCAGCAGAGCAGGGTACCACAAACCGCGCTGGGGCAATTTAGTGAGGTAGTATTGATCCGTCGATTTGATAGCTATGGAACAGGCTTCAAATGAGTACGCATGTCACAGCCGCCTGCTGCCTGCTGACAATAGTCTTCCACCCAACAGATATGTCAGTCAAACAAACAGACGATCTTGCTAACGGATAAGGTTAAGCTCTACTTCCCCTGCCAACATTTAGCGCACCTGGAGCCAAATGCCACACTCATATGAATAGGTAAGCTGGTTCCTTACACACCGACGATACGGACGCTTACCATGCACGAGCATTGTCTGACTGAGCAGCTGTGTCTAACTGGGAGTATCAATAGATGCGCGCATAACTATTGATATTGCAGATGTTAATGCTTGTCAGACTTATCTTCACTGCCTCTCACAGAAGGAAGTAAAACAATCGCCGGAACAACAATGGCTCTCCCTGACAGCGGCCTTCCGCCACTGACGGTAGCGGATTTCCGGGAGCATACTTATCTGAACTGTACGCCGGATACGCCTCTTCGTAACAAGCTAGACATATTCTCGCAGCAGCTTCCATTAACGATCAGAGAACTGAGAGACCTCCCGACAGATTCGACGTTGGCGATGGTTGCCGAATGCTTTATCAAGAAGGGTTGTTTCATGCCATTCTATCCAAACTTTGATCTTTCGGACATGAAGCATATCCGGCGGGTCTGGCCTCGGCTTCAGAGGTACAGCTTCGGATTAGTGGATTCCAGTGGAAGATTGCTGGGCGTCGCTACCAATGCCGATGCTGTGGATTTCCAGGACGTGCGAAGTGATGCTGCCGAGTCTCAAAAGCATCCTTTTATCGTTCAGATTCAAGAGTACCTTGGAAGCCTGCGTCAGCGTGTGAAAGATCGGTTACCGGATGAGAATAAACTCGAACGAGGTACGTGAGGCGCTAACCCAGCCCGACCCGCGCAGGTGCACAGACGTTCCCCGAGTAAACAAATATCCAAAGGAATTACTTCCAGTGCACGCTTCCGGTTTATGCATTCACTAAACAACAGTCCGGAATACCTAGTTCATTTCCATCCAGTCATGAACGGAAAAAACGAGCGGCGACATCGTTTTCCGAAGTAGCGGATGCTTTTGGTCAACAGCAATAAAAACGCTCGCCGCTTGGTACGACGATCCAACTCTTCCTCTGTTTGTTCTTTCCAGGTGTTCTTTTGGACATGTACATGTACGGGATCCCATTCAACGTCCTGACACCATCTGAGAACCTATACGTGATGTACCGCCTTGTGGAGGAAACACACAGGCGAGCTGTGGAGCACGGTTTTCAGCATTGTGTGTCCGAAAACTCACACCCTTATACTCAGGTGAGGTACGGTACTGTGGTATTATAATATCGACCAAGTAGTACTTTGAACACGTTTATCCCACAAACACCAAAGCATCGTGAGGATTCTGAAGCACTGCAACGCAACTTCTGTTTTTGAAGATCCTTGCCCTTTTCTTCGGGTGTGATCGTCTGATAATGGACCATCCACATGACTTCGTAAACAGCAAGGGCGAGAAGTCGTTTGACTTGGTTCCGGAGAAGATTACTGTGGCCGTGGACCTTAGGACATATTTTTAAGTCAGTATGACATTGACTATCGTCTTTTCCAAGTGGTGATGGAAACGTTCATTAAATCATGTTTATTGTGCTGGGGCCAAAAATGCGGAATCTTTACTTTGTAAAAGCTTGTACGGATAAAATTAGGAAGCACACAAGGTGTTGGAAACTTTACTCACACTGTATAAACTTCCGTGGCCACTTTTAACCACAAAAAAACCCATCAAACAAAAGGAGGATAATATTTGCGAGCACTGAGAAACAATCAAGAGCATTTGCACGGGCGCGTGTCATTGGAATTTACCGTTTCGTACCGGCATAACGATGTTCATGTTGAGCTTTTTGCTGAATCAATTAACCAGCATTTCTTGTCGGCTGGTGTTAGAGTCGTTGAAACAGGTTTGAGATCAAAAAAGACGGTACAAAGCCACTCTCGCAGCGGGAGTGGCTTTGGACAGTATCTAAATTTTCATGTCCTGAGGGATTAAGGTATAGGCGGATTTTTCTGATTTGAGTTCTGACTGGCTGTCTTAAACGTGAAGTTCAGCAAGAGCATCAACACGCCTGATGCCTGTGTAGGGTGACGTAGAAGCGCTCGCATCAGATCGTTTGATCGCTCCGGCTGACACATGCTCGTAATGTTCGGACTGATGCCCTGGAAGAGCTCCCCGTACTGCCGCAAACTGCTGACCCACACAGCACTCTGGCAAGCTCTTCCGGGTTCTTCTCTCAATGCAACTTGCCTAAACTGTTCGCCGAGTTGTCTGTGCGCTGTTCTTGCTGGGCCAATGCTGGCACAGGCAGCGCTACGCCGTCGTATAACACTCGTACGAAACGACCAACGTACATGCAATCGAACTGCTAAAACTTGGAAAAAACTGTACGAAGTCTGCCTATAAATTAAGGTCGAACCGTCGACGCTATCAACTCATTACTCAGAGATTCGTTTTGACTGCCATGCATGCTCCAGGATCCCATCTCGCTACATAACGACGTGATACGGCCCAGACAACGGGGATTCAACCATAAAAATTAGTAAATGTCGCTGTGGCAGGTGCGGAAGTATCGATTCAGCAATTTGACACTTGTGAAACAAGCCTGAAAGGAACCCATACGAGTACACTGTACCACCGCAACCGGTTTAACTGCTGGCAAGAGTCGTTGCAGTTTAGACCAACTGATAAGTCCGACTTGCCGACAGCTTTACTTCCTGCCAACCTTCGACGCACCTGGAGCCATAATTACGATATGTCGGTGCTTGCGCTGCGAAAAACGCAAGCTCGCTCGCTCGACATCGGGTGCACTTACTGTAACAGTTACCACAAGCATGTCTTGGCTGATAAGCTGTTTTATACAATGTAACTGAAAATGCACGAGTCAATAGTATAGGTAACGGTTGTACTTTCGAGCTGCTATTTTTGTCCATTACTGTAAACTGGAAGCGTCGTCCCGATACAATGGTGGACCTTCCTGGGCTGAGCACCACCGAAACTAAAGACAGCGATCTTCCCCAACTTACGGTAGCGGATTTCCAGAACACAATGTACCTTAACTGCACGCCGGACACGCCGCTTTACAAGAAACTGGATATGTTGTCCCAGACGCTTCCACTGACGATCAAGGACCTCAAAAATATTCCGACAGAATCAGCAATGTCCCTGATTGCTGAGTGCTTTGTCAAGAAAGGCTGTTTCATCCCCTACTACCCAAACCTTGGTGTTGAAATTACACATATGAGGCACATCGCTCTCCGGCCTTTCTGGCCTCGGCTTCAAAAGAACGCGTACAGTTTCGGTTTGGTGGATTCCAGCGGAAGATTGATGGGCGTCGCCACAAATTTCGACGCCGTGGACTTCCCGAGCTTGCCTGAATATACATCCCCCGAACAACAAAATTCGAAGCATTCTTTTATCACTCAGATTCACGAGTACCTGGACAATCTCTGCAATCGTGCCAAAGATCAGTTACCGGATGAAAGTCAACTCGAACGAGGTATGTAAAGTTTAAACAGCCGGAAGTTCGGAAATATCTGGTTTGCACCCATCGACTCTCATGTGGTTTCTTCAGGTGCCATGCTGGACAAGTATATGTACGGAATCCCGTTTAACGCCCTGACACCGTCCGAAAACCTTTACGTCATGTACCGCCTTATGGAAGAAACACACAGGCGGGCTGTGGAGCACGGATTTCAGTATTGTATGTCTGAAAATTCACACCCTTATACCCAGGTGAAGTACAACCCAAACAGGCGACATGATCAGCTCACTGTCCGCACACTTCCACGGCGTAATCAGCAGTCCACAACTTGATAAAGCCGTTTTTGTGTTACAGAATCTTGCGCTTTTCTTCGGGTGCGACCGTCTGGTAACGGATCACGCTCACGACTACGTAAACAGCAAGGGCGAGAAGCCGTTCGACTTGGTTCCGGAGAAGATTGTTGTCACCCTCGACCTGAAAACGTATCCTAAGAGAGCCTAGCATTACTGTTCCCAATGTCCGAATGGATATTGACAGTTTTCAATGTAACGTATTATTCACTGGTATTCTAAAGTGCGAAATCCTTACACGTGCTGCAAAGCACAAACCTGCGATGAATATTGGCCCAGCCTCTTTGATGGTTACTTCTCCAGAACAACAAAACTAGATCGAGAAGAAGAAGAGTACATGTTCGAATGACGCCAGGAAGCACAAAGAACTAGATCTTCCAGTTTAAATCGAAACACAGAAGATATTGTTCATTGGTTTGCTGATGCAGCACTTGCTGCCGGTGGGACAGTTGGCATCAAAACCGACGAAAACTCCCTCGCCGATGAGACAGCTGTCCGGGGAGACTCGTGAACTATCGGGATAAGTTCCAAGTCGGTCTACCACTAAACAAAATAATTGGGGCAGAGGATTTGAAAGAATCCGTTGTAGGAAGAGTGTAGCAGTGGAATTTATCTGTAATCAGCTCACCAGCACACTGGGACTAAAGGGAGCATGGAACCTCGTTCTAGGGGCGATGGTCCGTCACCGCAACACACGTGCTACCTCGCGGGCATCTGGCCTGCCTACGAGAACCCACAGGAATTTTCAAGACATTGTTGTTAAAACTGCGGTCCTTCTATCTCTTGGAGGCTCGGCGAAAATACAGGATTTATCTGCAGCTGCTGGATGCTCTATATACTGTAGGTGAGGAAACTATCGCGGAGAAAATGACGTCATCGCAGTAGTAGTTTGATATCGGGCCACAGGTTTGTCCAATCGGGCACGTCATATTCTGAGATGTGAAAATATTTAAATGAAAAAAGCGACACAGTGTGAGAGACGTTTTACGTTATTTCATGCTGCAGTACTGCAAACGGGTTCCAAGCTCATACGGTCGTACCTGGAGGAGGAT
Organism: Ramazzottius varieornatus; assembly: GCA_001949185.1. NCBI lineage: Eukaryota > Metazoa > Tardigrada > Eutardigrada > Parachela > Ramazzottiidae > Ramazzottius > Ramazzottius varieornatus. The sequence goes on along the minus strand of BDGG01000002.1, from coordinate 2,213,784 downwards.
TCCGGGAGGGGGCCCCACCAGACAGCGCTCTAGATGGGAAAATACTGTATCGTAAAGTTTCGAGGCTGCCAGATTTCGGCAATCACAACATATCAGACAAGCATCGGATGATTTAAGTCGGCCTCTTAGAGAACCGATTCAGCAAGCTACGAGCCAGGACAGCCCGTAATAAACTCCTCGTTTTCTCGCGGAGTGACTGCCTTGTCGCGATCCTCGGTGAAACGAATGATGGGGTATCGAAAGCAGCCGAAAAAAGTGACACATTTGCCGCCTGATACTGCAAATTTCCCGCAAGTTTTTTTTCCCTTTGCACGTCAACCCAGTCAAAGGGTTTCGCCGAGCCGGAAACTGCGAAGTATGTAGGACTGCTTAATTTCAAGGCCGGAAGTACCACATGTCTAAGGTGCAGTCCTACCTGTGAGATGTGACAATTGCTTCTTCTGCAACCAGCGTTTCTGCACGAGACTGCTGGCCATGCACTGCGCAGCACGATCAGCTGATCGACGTCCGGTTATCTTTTGACTTGCTCAAGTAATCAAGCACGTGTCTGATCAGCTAATCGGTCTCATGCGAACAGCATGGCGAGCAAATCCGTGGATAAATGAACCGTCCGGAACTGATTTCGGGCGTTTGAACTGTCACATCTCACAGGTAGGGCAGTACCTACAAACCAGTCTTTTTGACGACTAATTGTCCAGTAGAACTGTAGCTCGCGATCGATCGCTTACCGGCAAAACCCAACGAAGGACTTTATACACCAGCATCTCAGAAAACCATGTCTTTTGCATGATTGTCAGTCATATTTCATGATGCCACTGCTTGAATGACAATAAAACAGGTTCCGAAAAGCATTAAGCTATTTCTTATGGCACCAGCACTGCGATAAAAAATTCACCAGTAAAAGTTTCACAATATGCCACAACAATCTCACCATCATCAGTTTCCCGATAACAATCTTTCAGTTCTGGGTTCCCTGTGTGTCCTTGAAGCTCCACAACGTGTCCTTCAGGATGGCGATGCAGTTAGTCATGTCCTGTTCGGTCATCACCAGCGGTGGCGCTAGGCGGATGATATCGCCATGGGTGGGTTTTGCCAACAAGCCGGCATCCTTCAGGCGCAGACACACCTCCCAAGCGTCGTATTCTGTCAACAGGACAACAACGGTATGTTGTATGTTCATCGTCTATCAGTCACGACCTGGCTATTGCAATGAATAGATAAGCAAGGAAGACGGTACCTGGAGCGATAACCACGGCGTTCATCAAGCCTTTCCCTCGTACGTGAGTCACGATGTCGGTGGGTAGTGCGGCGCGCAGCTCGTGACGAAGACGCTGGCCGAGTTTCTCGGACCGTTCAGCTAAACGCTCGTTTTCCAGGACGTCGAGAGCCGCCATGGCAACTCGACAGGCCAGAGGGTTGCCCCCGTAAGTCGAACCGTGCTCGCCGGGCTTGATGTGGTCCATGACGTCGTTGTCGGCCAGTACAGCGGAAACCTAAACAGTAAAACATTAATCGGTATTTATCTGCACGGTTCAACATTTTTTCACGGAGTTTGGTCGATCTTGTAAACACTAAGAACAAAGCATTTTGCACCTACCGGCATAAATCCACCGGACAAAGCTTTGCCCAGGGTGACGATATCGGGTCTGACGCCGGAGTGGTCGCAGCACAAACGCCTAATAGAAATCAGTTAGAGGATAATATTATGAATACGCGAGAGATGTTTTGGGCATATTCTCCTAGCCCTGTTAGACCTTGAACTATATAGAGCTCCCTGTTCAATTTGGATGTCGGTCATACCAGTCGTGGTGGATTCTTCTGTCAGCGACTTCCTGCGATTTAATTATAATGGTCTCGATCAATGACTTTCTACGCACTTCTCTACAATATCCTGATAATTACCCCGTTGTGCTTTGGTAGATGACTTGCGTATGTGTGTTACGTAAAGGGCTAACTGATCAGCAAATTATTTGTGAGTCAACTAACCTGCCCGTTCGTCCAAGTCCGGTTTGAATTTCGTCGGCGATGAAGAGGACATTGTGCCGCGTACAGATGTCTCGAACACCTCTCAAGTAGCCTTCATCCGGAACAATGATGCCCGCTTCGCCTTGAATAGGTTCCACCATGAAGGCGCACACATTCGGGTTGCGACAAGCTTCCTATAAAGGCAGTCAATCACATCAGCACACCATCTCACGGAACACAGTGTGTAGAGCTGAAGGAGTTAGCTTGCCTCCAGCGCTTCGAGGTTGTTATAAGGTACGACCGAGAAGCCAGGCATAAACGGACCGAAACCGTGATAGCTGGATGGATCGGTGGACGCAGAGATGGCCGACATGGTCCGTCCCCAGAAGTTCCCTTCAGCGAAGACGATCACCGCCTGGTTCTCCGGGATCCTCTTCTCGCGGTATCCCCATCGTCGAGCCAACTTGCAAGCTGTCTCGCCAGCCTCGACCCCTACAGCACACCTGTTTGAATTCCTGTCCCAAATTGCTAATCTTTCCTCTGCGGCAAGCCTTACCAGTGTTCATGGGAAGAACCTTATCGTAGCCGAACAGTTGCGTGATCTTCTCAGCGTACTCTCCTGCAATCAAAAAACCATTATATTGACATTGCGAGTTCCTGCTGCAAACTCGTCAAACTCCAACTGGTGATCCTCACCGAGAACATTGTTATAGAAGGCTCGGCTGGTCAACGTCAACTGGGAAGCTTGCTCGATGAAGACCTTGAGGATCTTGGGATGACAGTGGCCTTGGTTGACGGCACTGTAAGCACTCAGAAAGTCGTAGTAGCGCTTTCCATCAGTGTCCCACACGTAAGCTCCTACAAACAAAAATATGAACAGGATAGAAATTCCGCCCAGGCATGCGCGAAGTTACTTTTGTGGAAGAAGAAGTACTTCCAGTCAACCAAGAATTTAAAGATGAAAATACTACCTTCGCCGCGAGAGAGAACAACAGGTAAAGGGTGATAGTTGTGGCAGTTGTGCCTAGGAAAAACAAAAACAAGCTCTGCGAGCAGTTCGAAAAATATCAACCGGAAGTAACTTACTTGTTTTCCCGTTGAATGTAAGCTTCCAGCGAAAGACCTCCGCTGTTGGTGACACTGCGATCGCGATGCTGCGAATCCTCCTTGTGAAAGTTCTGGATATGGGCCGAGGACTCCGAAGGCATTTTGGTGATGGGTTTCTAGGTCGTCACGCGATTCGTGCTAAACATGCGCAAAAGGAGTCTATCCGGTTTGTCAAAAGCGAAGAGGATATTAGCGTAGATAACTCTCAGCATTGAGCCTGCCGTCACGCTTCGTAAGGACCACGTAAGGTAATGGAGAGAGAACTTTAAAGGGTTGTAAAACAAGACTAAAGTTCAGGGCCAGTGGAAGGAAGAACTGACTCTATCGAAGTGGCGCCGCGTAGAATGAAGCACATGATTTCATGCAAGAAACAAGTTCAAGCGCGTCGCCACTCTGTCGTCTGCCAGGCATGTGACTTGACGGGCCACGTTACTGCCTGGGGATAATATGAAAAAGACCAGAGAGAGAAATCAAGATTGTTTTTCGAAGTAGATGGATTTTTATCGGCGATAATAAGCCAAGTTCCTACCTCGACCTCTTTGTCTTTGCTGGCTATCTCCGGCTGACTATCGCTACCGATTAGGCCTGTCTTTGCTGCTTCCCCTACTCGTTAATATGACCAATATCTGACAGTGATTTCATCAGCTCCACTTGGTAGTAATTATAAAAGCATTAGCAGATGAAGCATGCGGAGTTTCCGGACATCTAACCTGCGGTCGGATGTCCTCCGGTAATTTTGCGAGAAGTCGTACAACTGAAACGGGAAAAAATTACGAGGCACGTGACCACATTTGATGATTTCAAGATGAAATGACCACGTGGTCAACTCACTTGTTTCTGCACAGTCGAGGGCGACGGTGGCGACAGCTAGCGATGCCGAAATGCGCGGGCCCTTGACTTGAATGCCCGATCAGACACCATTCTGCAGTCTGTCCTCTGTTACGTGGGACCATGCAGAAACGGGATGATGGCCTCTAAATCAATCAAAGAGACAATACAGACATTAAGTTGACACCGCCAGATGAAAGTCCCACTGTAGCTAAGATGAGTTGCAACGTCTCATAAGCGCAGCAGCTGATCAGAACTTTGAATAGTTGGGCAGCCACCATGCTTCCCAATGCTAGCCAACCGTAACTCCGATTACGCTATCTTTCGAAAATAAGGGGAGCTCCGGAAAGCAAAATGTAGTTAGACGTCACGAAAGGGGCGCAGCAAGGCCGTAGCTACAGTTGCAAAGTGAACGGGAGTGGCAACTTAATCTCTATGATGGCTCAACGTAAAAGCTGAGCTGACTGAAATTTCGAAGTTCGAACTCGCCCTGACAGTTGACAGACTTGATAGTTTCTATGAGTCCATTTTCTTCAGCGCTGTTTCTGTAAATTCGTTTCTTCCCCAATTCCGTGCTCCTGCTGGAAGGTTTCTTATTTCAATGGAGGATACACCGAGCAGAACTGGGGACGTTCGACGAGTCCATTCGAAAGGACAGATTCAGGTAACCTCCAATAAAAACTGTTTGATGGTCTATCGTTAGATATTCTGCTTGGTCTTGCAGCTCATCTTTGGACCGATGTTCTCCGGAAAGACGTAAGTGAATCACGCAAAAACTATGCTTGGGAATGTTACATGGGAGTACATTGCAGAACAGAACTGTTACGACGGGTGAATCGCTACAGGATCGCCAAGTACAAAACGTTGTTGATTAAATTCGCCAAAGATGTTCGCTACGACGAAGAATGTGTTAGCACGCATGACAGGTAAGTCTGATGCTACTTCCCCTTTCCAGAGTTAGACAAAATGATAAAAGCAAATGGTCTTACTAGGCATACGGGAACGGCGAGGAAAGCACTCTGTTTGAAAGAATGTCTGGCGGAGTGCGAAGTCCACGACGTTATTGGCATCGACGAAGGCCAGTTCTTTCCCGACATCCTCGAGGTGGCTGAAGCGCTGGCCAACAAAGGCAAGACAGTCATCGTGGCTGCTTTAGATGGCACTTATCAACGGGAGGTAAGCGGATAAACATGAAGGAGTTGAGGGGTTCAGAACTCGAAGTTCGGGAAGAAAGGAACTCCAATATCCATAATGGTCAAATTTTGTTTTGTGAGCACGAGTTGGTTGATTTGATTTGTTTGCTAGATAGTTTTATTTTACGTGTGTTCTACGTCAGGGATCACATGGTTGGTGGCAAACGGGATCCAGCTGTTTTGACCACATGATCTAAGACGTAATGCCGCTCGTTTCTTCGGCGTGGCGTGGCGTGCCGTAAATTTTCTTGTGGTGATGAGTGATGACGTCAGTTGGCGGTTGCCGTTGCCACTCTGCCGTTGCATTCAACTGGTGAAAAAGTTTAGAAGTGGATGTTTCTTTCTGACTGAACTCACGTTTTTTCCAGGGATTTGGAGATATTATTAAGCTAGTTCCCAAAGCCGAGAAGATCGACAAGCTCTCCGCCGTATGTATTATCTGCAACGAAGATGCTGCGTATACGAGACGCTTCACGGCGGAAACGGCGGTACATAGGCCCTCTTCTTGTCCCCGTGAAACCTGTCCGTTGTCCATGTCCGTGTCCGGCCAGGTGTCTAGTGTTGATATCCAGGCCGATATTTCCAAATTTCAGGTGGAGCTCATTGGTGGTGCGGACAAGTACATGGCGGTCTGCCGCGAGTGCTTCCAGCGAGAGATCCCGGCGGAGTTCGGCCATATGACCAAGAGCCAAGTGAAGGAGGTGTGCAGTCCACGCAAGCCTGTCCCAGAACAGGAGAACGGAGGTGAAACTGGACGCGAACCGCCATTCGTCAAACCTATGAAAGCCTTCTGAATGAATACTTTTGTCTGAAATTGCATTTGTGCATTTCGCGACGTTATGATTTGTTTCGTCGTCGATACGTGCATTATTTTCCTCTTTTCAGTTTGAACTTAATTTATTGCATGTAAAACACCCTATGGCCGTTGTTGGAACTTGAGAGCTAATTGTTTATTTTATTCTGGGCTTATTGTTTCTGTATCAGTTGTCTTTTGAAGTCCTGCGAAAGGCTTTTGCAGTTTATATTATTGAATACATCTTCATAAATTTGAAAGCGTAGTGAATATCCATTCTAGTTCCATCGTTTGTTGTCGTGCGCGCGTGCACGGACTTGACGACATCGAAGAGCATCAGTAGTGTCAGCAGAACTCACTGTCCGCACAGGCGCATGATAACACCAAACGAGTCCCTTCGCCTTTCTGAGGATCGCTATTGAGCATTGACTTTAACAGTCGGCTACGGAAGAACGCACCTGCGGCGAAAGAAACCTCAACTTGCAAAGACTTGCCTTCCCCAGTTGCCATTTCCCTGTTCTCTATCAAGTAAGTATAACCAAACCGCGCTCCGCTGTGACGTCAGAGCGGAGGCGTGGCAGAACTCTTCATCCACCTCGTAACACGTCATTATCAGCAATCAAGAAGCATATTCAATCAACTGACACGTGCTGATGGAGATTGGAGAAGACTTCTGATTCTGTTGATCTGTTCACCATTCTTCAAAAGACTGTTCAATCTTCCTGCTCGTCTAGTGGATAGCAATTGTTCTTCTTCCGCTGTAGGCTATGCTGTAGGTTGACTGTAGGAGTAGAACTTCCGGATCGACGTGCACGAATGCAACGCGGTTGAACGCGGCTGGATCGGAGCGCTGAAAGGCGAAGAAGACATCGAGCGGCGTCGAATACCCTACCTCTCTTTGGGGAGGTTTTGTACTATCCCTGCTCCCTTGTGATACTGCAACAAGATGTCGGAAGCCGTGCTGAAATTACTGGGAGCAGACACGATGTTTGACGATCTGAAGCGGATGAACAAACGCCAGGTTTGAATGTCCTCCAGTCTTTTCTAGCTCCTCTCGAACTCCAGCGCTTATGCTCGTTGCTTCTACTGCAGGTTTACTACCAGGTTTTGAACTTCGGAATGATTATCTCCACTGCTCTGATGATTTGGAAAGGACTGATGGTGGTGACGAACAGCGAAAGCCCCATCGTTGTTGTTTTGAGGTAAATGCAAGCTGGTCTGTACCGTTGATTATTGACACGTAGCCTGTTGTATGCGCGTGCGTGTCGCTCGTAATGCATTTGCGCACTGTGGCATGCACCTACAACATGATGTTTAAGCCGGTGCACTGTGCGTCGTGGAATTTTCACTTCCGGTCCTTCTATGATACCATTAACACTTGAAAGACCACGCAATTCCGAGCTCTGGGAGTACAAGGGGGGTAGATCACCTTCCCCAATTTTTCACTGGCTGAAAGCATGGGGTGGGGTCAGGTCGGGCCAGTCACCACATGTACGCTTCGCATTTCTCGAGTAAAATGCGCCACTGAGTGAACCAAAGCGCCAGACCTTTTTTAATTTGCTCTGACCACTGGTCACACAGTATGGACATACTGGAGCGTCTAAGACGGTACCAATGTACTAGCTCTGTATCCAATTTTTAAGCAGGCTTTCCGTCAGCCAGCTCTTGAGCAAAAATTTGGTCTGTCAACTCAAGACATAATCTGGTCAAAAACGAAATAGTCTCTCGAAATTTTCAGAAAACTGCTAGCCAGTTCGCGTCTTTTTTAATTAGAAGCGACAAAGTGTTCGAAAGCAAACGTGAAGATTTGAGACGAAAAGGTTCAACAGTATCCATTCCGCAAGGCTTTTGGGGTGCGCCAGATAACCGGGGTACCCCTTGGTCTTTCAAGTGTTAATTTTGCTATTCGTTTGTGTCTTTGCAGTGGAAGTATGGAACCCGCTTTCTTTCGAGGTGATCTGTTGTTCCTGACGAACCACCAAGAACAACCCATCAAAGTCGGCGACATTGTCGTGTTTAAGATAGAAGGACGAGATATTCCGATTGTTCACAGGGTTCTCCAACTCCATGATGAGTGAGACGCTTTCCCCACGAATTTTGCCGGTTTGAAATGTTAATATTATATCCTTCTTATTTAGCGGTAATAACAACATCAAGTTTTTGACGAAAGGCGACAACAACTGGATCGACGATCGAGGTCTTTACGCACCCGGGCAAATGTGGCTTCAGCCTAAAGACGTCGTTGGAAGAGCCAAAGGGTAAAGTACTCGTATCTTTATCATTTGAACAGCATCCCTCGTTCTTCGTAACAAGTCGAGTTTTTTTGCAGTTACGTGCCATACATCGGAATGGTTACGATTATAATGAACGACTATCCGCGTGTAAAGGTAAGACCGAAAGTTAAGTGTGAGTTGAATATAAGTTGGGTCCGTTCTTGGGAGGGGAAGTCTGACCGGCGTTCTCGTTTTTTGCAGTACGCCGTTTTGGTTGCGCTGGCCGCTTTTGTACTTTTGCACCGAGAAAGCTAAGTTCCCAAACGTTGCTCTTTCCCATCGACACTCTCTGCTACCATTTCCCCATTTTTACTTCTTTCACCGACCTGCAAGCATTTATCTCCCAAACTTCCGTATCTTTTTTTATAGTGCCGATTTATTGAACAAGATTCGAGGCATTCAAATCGAAATCTCTGAATCAGCAACTGAATTCTCACCGACCCTTTTCCAGAAGAATCCAATAGATACATGAAATCGAAAGATAGAAATTTTTCTATAAGTAAGACTGAGAATATCGTCGGACAATTTCTTGCATCCACGTGTTGAAGGCCCATACTCTTGTGAAGACTGACGGCGTTCCCACTCCACAGGCTAAACCCCAACTTACGAGTCCCGTCAGCTCGTAGTTTCCTTCCGTATTTTGACACTGTAAAGAAAGGACCTCCCCTAGTTAAGAAGATATTTCATGAGGAACTTATCTCAAAATTATCAAAAATTAGTCTCAATTTTTCAAAGATATTCCTGATTGTCGGAAGTAAATCAGAATTAGTTTTCGAGTGCCTACAACGAGCGGAGAACCACCATCTCCACGGCAAGTATCCTCATTGGCATTGGCTGCTCCACAAATGGTCACTTCCCGGTTCAGCCGAAAGTTGCTCTGGAGTTTCCCCGTAGTCCTCAACGAAACATCGCAGCTGGTGCTATTCAGTATGGTGAAGTCCAGTTGCGACAGTGTCGAGTCCTGCGTAAAGGTACTACCGTCTGCGGAGCTGAAGCCCGTCAGGGTGCAGCTGTTACCCTGGTACGACGGGACGGACGGTAGACAGGCCAGACAGACTTGGGGTTCGGATAGGTCCGCGGCAGTATCGAGATGGAGCAACGCGATGTTGTTGTCGAGAGTGATACCGTCAAAGTTGGTGTGGACGAAGGCTTCAAGAACTCGGACGATCTGGGGAGCGGGGAGAGGATCGGCAGCGGAAGCCGAGTCTTGTCGACTGGATGGAAGGGAGGTGACGTTGTTCATGCGCAGCGACCACATGCCGAGCTTCACGTAAGTCTTCGCTGGGGAAACTCTGTCAAAGGGATTAATCTCGCTAAAGCCAACGACTGGTAACGTTAGAAATTAGGAAAATGAAGTTCGGAAAACAGTTTCACTAAAGAGAACCGGGACAAGCGAGTTGATGAATATATCATAGCAGGCACCTGCATACAAGTAGATTCAATAACGCGAGGGTTGGGTCTATGGTCTATGCAGGTGTCTGAATTCTTTGACATTTGCCCGAGTTATCATCCAAAAGTTTTCTGTCTCGACCTAACGCTCGAATAAAATCTTCTACATATATTATCATCTGCTTTAGGAACGAAGCACGCGTGGCTTACCGTTTGACGCAGTGGGCAGCGGTAACGACCCATTCCCGATGGATTAACGCACCGTTACAGAACGGCACGTCCTGTTCGTCAAAGAGCGATGCGTGCCAACAAAACTCTCCCGGCATGGTATCATGTGAGCCCAGCAACTTCTCCGTGCGGAAAAAGTTCCCTGAGACTCTCGGCAACGCCCTCGGTTCGATCCCCGTCAAGCCTTTCCTTCCGCAAACCACGGAGTCCAGCTTCGGTGCGCCCAACGACCCAGCCAGAGAAGCGAACGACGCGGGCTCGATTTCTCGGTTGTTATCCGAGTTGGCCTGATAACAACAGAACTCGGTCGGAGCACCGTGCCTCGTCGCACAACCGTACGGTGAAATCTTCCGACCGAACAGCGGACACGAACTGAGTAAGTTAGCCGGTACACACACTCCGTTGATACCGCCACCCAACTGACAACTCTTTGTAGTTAGCGCCAACGGGGAATAATCAGCGGGACTATCCGGTTCATCACTGGAGGTAGGGGATGGTAAAGTGATGGTTGGGGTCGGTGGTACAGGCACCGTGTTGGTCGGCGAGAAGCAACAGACTCGGTCACTTGCACAACTCAACTGACCACCGATATGGTAGCCCAGTGGCGTGCAAACCACAGGAGCAATATCGACTCGAATGCAAAGTCCAGCTACACCTGTTCGCGGCGAGCAAGTGTCCATGCTGCTAGGAGTGTCGAGAGGTTTAAATACTGGTCCTGGTAGTTCCGCAGGAGGAGCGTAAGTCGAAGTGGTTGTAGTCACTTCCGGGTGAGTCAAGGCCGTGCCCGCTTGGCCTGCGTTGTAGCAGCACTGGAAGTTCCGCGTGCAGTCTTTCTGCTGGACAGCTTTGAAGCCTAGAGGTAGACACAAGGACGGTACCAGGTCGCTCCGCACACACATACCCATGGCGACGCCCACACGGCACATCTTCACCGAAGACTTGCCACCAGGAGGTATGTTCGAGCTTGAGCTGGCTTGAGGCTTGGAGTTGTGGGCAGTCAACATGGCAGGTTTGGGTCGATTAGGGGCTCGACTTTTATCATTCGGTTTAGGAGCTAATCCAGGATTGATGTAGGCGCTGAGACTGGCGGGAATCGTAAATTTCCCTGGGTTACCTTCGTTCTTGGCGGAAGTAGGCACACCGGGGATTACTTCGCCTACTGAGTTAGAAGGAATCAGTAGGTTGATGGAGGCAGCGCTATCTGGTGCTGGAGGAGCTGGTGTCGTGGTGGTGGTGGTTGTTGTTGCGGTGGTACTAGGTGTAGTGGCGGTTGGAGGAGAGTCCGTCTTGGGCGCGGAATGACAGCAGACGTTGTCTGTTCCACATGTCCTAGTGTCCGTGTCGTATTGGAATCCAAGGGGTAGACAGACAATGTCCTTGAGGACGCTGGGTACGCATAGTCCACTTTTGCCGTTGAAGTTACAGTCCATCACGGAAGAAAGGCTTTCTGCCATGCCAGGTCCCAGCAGGGCACCACCTGCAGGCAGTTGGGCACAGACCTGAGTGAGGAGTAGGGTTATCCACACAGCTCGCCATGGGATGGTTTCCCGTAGGGTTACGGGACCCATGTTGAACCAACAAGGATGTTTGCTTGATTGAGAATAGTGTTGATTGAGTACAGTGATGGAACGCGGATGTGGACGAGAGATGCCCACCAGTGTGACAAGCGAAGAGTCTGTCTTTGCGGAAAAAGAAAAGAAGATGGTAAGTGTAGTGTGACATACATCGATGATGAAATATGGTTCACGGATGGAGGTAAAGCTGAAGATGATTGAGGCGTTTTTTTCTGGTGGGTTTTTTGTGGGTAGATGGGGAGTGTGCGGGAGACTTTTTCATGGCGGATGGCATGGTTCGCTGTGTCGATCTCGATACATCGGAGATTGAACAGTTTACGTATTACACGGTCTGCTTCACCTTTCTCCACTTTACCGAGAGTGATCTACTTTGAAACCATTCCGTGAGACCGTAAACACAATGAAGCTAATAACTAATGCTGAAAGGAAAGTTGTAATGTTTTTCCTTTTGAGGGTTCTGATTTGCGAGCTATCAGTCTTTCTTTTCAACTGGTGGCAGACTGCACAGAAGGATGGCCGGAAAGAGAAATCGAAACGCCAGATGGGAGACCTCAATGGAAGTTTGACTGCTCGATCGTACTCGTAGTTTGAGTCAAGCATTGGTCATAAATAGCGTTGTTCGAGTTTCATCTTCTCCGTCTTGCCGAACTCGGTTGTGAATCAGATGACTCTTCTCCAACTGTTTTCGAGACGCATGCGTGTGAAGTCGGTAATGCTAGCGTGGGTGTGTGGACAGCAAATATCACTGCTAAAGACTTCATATCGAGAGAATACTTTCCTCTCTCCCTTGCGCACTTAGTGCCCACTGACACTAAGAAGTCCTCCTGCAATTGCTGCACTGGCATGAAAGAGCATGTCTGATTTTCTTACCTAAACCAAAGGATGCTATTCGAGCCCTGGTGTACTCGTACCTTTCGGCGAAGTCAGTCTTCAACCAGAGCTATAAATATCCACACGTTCTCTCCGTCGCATTTCAGCGATGCCACGACGCGCGGATGGCTGGCTTCCGGTGGCGGTTACGGGGAGAAGAGAAGCATGTGTTCAGAGGCTGTTTTTCTTGTGACAAGCCACATGGTCGATGTACGAAGCTTTTCTTTTTGAGGTGCGATATAAAGTACAGCCTTGCTTTCGGCAGAAGGAAACCTCGTCGTGGCCAAGATATTTTTAGACCCCGGCTCGCAGCAGCGTACAGTACAGCTGGTGGGTTGAAGGAAGGAAGGAACGAAGGAACGACTTTGGATGTGTACCTATAAGGCATATGTGTACTTAGCCATGGTAATACATTACGCCATGAGACGTCAGAAGCAAAGGCTGGCGTGTTTTGAGTTTTCGCGAAGAAGGAAGCTGGGGCGAGCTAGCAGCTGGCGGAATTTGTTGTGCAAGAGAGAAAGAGTGCGTCGGGCCAGTGTGGATTTGGAGAGTTTAGTTGCAGCGTCGAGCTTCTTTCCGTCCGGTTATCTCTAGCAGCTCTCGTCTTCCATCCATCCGCGCTCGCCCTAGCCTAGCCGCCTTGCTGCATCCCATCGCCACACTCTAACGGCTTAGGTCTCCGCTGTCCGGCTCATCTCACCTTCCACATTCAACATGGTAAGTGGCCCTGGACTATCGTCCAGTCGACCTTTTGGACCGCGGTTGCTCCACTGATGTCCGCTTTATATTGCAGACTGGAGAAAAGACCAAGAAACGCGCGCAGCGTGCCACCAGTAATGTCTTTGCCATGTTTGAGCAAAGCCAGATCCAGGAATTCAAAGAGGTAAGTGGCGAACCTTTGCGGCGACATGCAACAAATACTTGTACCTTTGCATGAACTTGGACTTCTCCCAGTATAATATTAAATACGAGCGGGGGACATTCAGAGTAACTCCCGGAAGATTGTATGGAGCGCGCTCATTCTGTCGTGGCTTTGAATTACCGTTTGCATCTACAGTTTTACGGAAAATTCTCCTTAAATGTACACTTTTCGAAACTGATTGCTTGCTCGGAGAGGCTTTCGTTTTTCCTGTTCGTTCGAGGACACTTTGATCTTTTCTCTGTGCACACATGCATGATAGTCCGTTTGACTTTTGTGGTGTTTATGGTAATGATTATGATAAGCTTGGATGAACGTGTGTGTGTTGCGGTGTGATCTCCATCTGCATGCCATGAAGAAGGTCGCCGTTAACGTTGCTGGGTCTCCGATCGAGCGAAGGCGTTTCCTTTCATGGGAGTCTTATGGCAAGGCTTCTTCGTCTTGTGTTTGATGTGCTCTAACTGTAGCTCTGATCTGCCGCATGTTCGTGAAGATGAAGTTTAAGCGTCGCTCCTCACAGCATGGCGCATAAGTGTGAAGAGTGTTGGGTGACGTCACGCCCTTCAAGTCTTAAAATGAGTCCGCTGTCGTCTGCGCATGATGACGGCGGTGATTTTTCTTAAGTGCTTCTTGATCGGCGATGTTAGGTAATGAAATGCGCCTCTGATGTAGGCCTTCACAATGATGGACCAGAACAGGGATGGCTTTGTGGACAAGGAGGATCTGAAGGACACGTTTGCGTCGCTTGGGCGAGCGCCGTCAGACAAGGAGATTGACGAGATGCTGGCCGAGGCCGCCGGTCCCATCAACTTCACCATGTTCATTACCCTCTTTGGTGATAAAGTAGCAGGTACACCCATTCGTTCTTCCTTTTTTTCTTCTGTTATCCATTTAGATGGCCGAAATGCTACCGACGGTCCCGAAAACTTGGTCACATCTTACTCTAATCAGGTGTCGACCCCGAAGCAACCATCACCAATGCTTTCAAATTGTTCGACAAGGAGGGAACTGGCAAACTCGATGAGGCCCAGTAAGTCACATCTTTCAGTTACCCTACAGTCGGGAAACAATATTTTTGACGGACAAATCGGGCACCCACTTTTACCGTCCTTTACGACGTGGGCAAAAGATTTCTCCCCGGTTGTTAACTTGAGTGGCGCACGGAACCATTAATTGTGGCTCAGAGCGTGCGCCACTCGAACCATCTGGGTGAATTCAGTTGCCAACGTCCCATTTGAAGTTCGCTTCACGTACTCTACCTGACCTTCATAAGGTGACATTTTCTTTCTCGGCTTTTGTGTAGCCTCAGACAGCTCTTGACGGGAGTGGGTGACAAGCTGACCGACGACGAGCTCAACCAGGCCATGAAGGGCGCGCCACTGTCCAAGGGCCAGCTGGATTACGTTGCATTCGCCAAGCTGATGACACGAGGTCCCGAAGACGAGGCAGGTGGTCCACCCAAGAAGTAAAGACTCAAGCAACCAACTATTATCAACATGGCACTCCATCGACCCGCAAAACAACTCATCTTTTTCACCACACCGAATTTCAACATCACCCTCCAAGAAATCATACGGAAGACCCCACCGGCTTCTTAGCTATCGTTCGTCTTGTGGCTTCGCGCACCCGCTTTACAACACAGTTCACATCTTTTAGTTGAATATAAATAAAACGCAGTTATCTTTCTTCATGTATTATTCATAGATGGTGTAATTATTTACGAGCCTAGATGTATTTCATCATTTTGATGTCGATCCCTTTCTGTGACCTTGGTTCGAAAATATTCATGGTTATGGTGTGTGGGCTTGATTGACTTGACTGACTTACCCCCCTTTATAGTCATCGTTACGCGTACACCGCAGGGACTTCATTCCCGTTCGACGGTCGTGAAGCATAAGGTCGACGCGAAAGTTCCCTTCTGGGGAACTTTTGTGAGGGACCATTGTTTGTTCATCGTCTGTTTGACATTTTCTAAAATTTGATCATCTTTTGCAGTTGCAACGTCATGCTTCGTGAGTAGCGAGCACGTTTGTTCATTACAGCGGTGAATGTGTACCGATGGTTATTCCGCGTGCCTTCCCTCTCATTCTAATCTACTTTTTTCCCTTTGCAATGCCATTGCCTTCTTTACACAACGTTTGGTCGCTTGAACTTCGCGGCTCACTCGTAGATAGTTGGGTTGAGGAACGAACGAACGAGTTCTTATGGATACGCGATAATGGGACGGACAAAGGAAACTGGAGAGAACAGGTGGTTAACCCGAACGCGGAACACTACTACTGTATTCGTACAAAATGGCTGTAGCAATCAAGTCGTTCATTCGCACCATAGAGGCATGCAGGGTTTCGCCTTCGCTCCACAAAAGCCAGGGAACTCCGTGTCGACAGGATCCAAGTTGGGATTGCCGCACGAACAGATCCGTCCCCATCGATGGCAGCCGCCTCGTAGCCCGGTGTGGATTGTGAGGAATTGCTCCCGTTTTACTCGGACTATGAATATACCAAATCAAATTATTATTCAGGAGGTAAAAAATACGAGAAGATCCGTTTATTGGGGGGATTTGTGTAGAACCTACGGTCAGCGTTCTTTGAGTCCGCCATGGCTGCAATCAGGAGCAGCGCTACAGTCAAGGCAAAAAACAATCCAGAACCCATTCTTGATATCACAAGTGAATGAGAGTAATGTAAAGAAGGCTGTCGATCCACTCAACGAAGTAATTGAAAAATTCTGTCTGAATGACCGGAAGTCCTCCGGCTTTATACAAGAAAGCGTGATGATGTTTTGATCGGAGTTACGAGCCGCACGTAATTTCACCTGTTTTTCTTACAGTTTTGTCTTGTCGAACCTGATGCTGTCTGTCAGCTAAGGATAACAGCGGACTAAGGAAGCGGCCAACAGCTTACGTACAAACATTACCTAAAAGCAATAGCAGCAATGTTTTTATTGGTGTCTACAAAGGTTTATAGAAACAATATAAGTCTTATGAGATTGGTATCTTCGGCCCACGCGTCAAGATTTACCTTTCGAACCAATATAAACAAAGTAATGAAACATATCACCGAAAGTCTTGTATTCGAATGCCCAGTCGGGCAGAGATTGTCGCAACAACGGCAACCGGAAGTGAGGCTGTGTGAAGGAAATGGAGACGAGCTGGCCTCCAGGCCGAAGAACATTCTCCACCTAGAAAACGTGAAAAACGAATGGACATGCTCTCCCAGAAGACCCTGATGTGCATCGAGCAAGAGGTTGATTACGAACCTACCTGATGGAGGACCTTGTTGAAGTTATCCACCGTTTCAGATGACGTCTCCCACGGACTCTTTTCCTTACAAAAGAGTACTTCGAAGGTGCACTTCTCCAGCACGCAGTCGAAGCTCTCTTCAGGGAAGTCCAGATGATACATGTCCATAGTTTGCCATGTCATTCCTGGAGCATGCAGACAGAAAATCAATCAGAATGTCAGAGTAAGTGCATCCCTCTGGCCGTGATCAACAGGTTTGCAACCTTCCATCTCTGAGTACTTTTCCGCCATCTTCTGTATGACTACTTCCGAGTAATCGACATTGACAATGTTCTTGTATCCCAACTGGTACAGTTTGTAACTCATCTCGCTGTTTCCGCAACCTACAACAAGAATGATGTTGCTGGAAACAGTAGGTCGTACTGTATTGCGCACACGTATTTCTATTCAAACTGACGCCCGATGTCAGCGGACCAACCGATACATACACAGGACCGGAAGTGATGTCATGAATCGCTATACACTATACCACATGATAATTTACCGAGCACGAGAATTCTTGCCTCTTTTGGAATAACTTGGGTGAGCTGCTGAAGACACTTCTGGACATCGCATCCCCAGTCAAACGATCCCTCATCCTAGGCGAAAAACAGGTCAAAGGAGTCAAGTCACACTTTCAAATGGCCCTGCAAGTTTGGTCAGATTCCCACGCCACACCGCTTACCTTATACCTCTTCTCCCAGTACGAAAGCTTTTCGTAATCCTTGTTATACGAAGGCGCAGCCATAAGACATTCCTAATTCTTGATTGAAGCTGTAGGAAGTGCGTTAGACAGATCTGGAGAAAGCAACAGGTAGAGTCGAAGACGCGAGAATCCGAGACGGAAACCAAAACTCCAAAAGTCTACGTAAACGGTTAACCACGGCGCACTGTGTAAAGCCAATCAAGGTTCTTACTGCATGATCAATCAACCGAACCAGTTGTTCACTTCCGTTCCCCCATCCACTGGTCAATCAGCTATATTAATGCGACTGAAGAGCACACGCAAGTTCAGCCGGTTGCAGTGGAAAGCAGATCGAGATACTGGTACATTACTAAGCTGATGAAACACTAATCACTGGATCCACCCAGTAATAAAACTCGGTTTGTCAGGGCTCGTCGATAGGTTTCTCTGAGTCTTCAGGAAAAAAACGATACTAGACGGGCCGAAAGTATTCAGAGCACGAAAAATGGAACGCTAGCTCTTCATAGCTTCCGGCGCAAGCTCTTTCGGATGATACTCGAACGTCGTGAACAGCTCCCCTTCATACACATGCCCACCCAGCTTCCTTAACGCGTTGGTCGAGTGCTCATTGTCCACTGCCACATTAGCCCAGCAGTGCTTCTCGTCGTTGTCCCTAATCTTCTTGATCAGTTCGATCATCACCACCTTGTACAAGCCCTGGCTGCGGTAGTCTGGATGGACGTAGCCAGCACCCAGTGAGTTCTCCGGTCTCTGGATCATGTGGGCCACGGGGTAATCATCCTTGTCTAGGAGAGCCACGCTGGGGAACCCGTTGCTGAGAAGGTACTGGAAGAACTTCTCGTTGTTCTTGAAGTCCGGGCCCACACCGTACTTCTCGTGCTTGGCCAGCTGTTTCGCGTGCCGAGGCTTCAGTTCACCTAATGCCAGACCTGCCGGTAACTCGTCGTACCTTCGAAGAAACAAAGTTACGCAGTGAACTTTAGGCAAAGAAGATTTTGGGCTCACTCGTAAGCAGCTTCATTCAAGTCATCAAAGATGATATAATGGTAGCTTTCCAAGCAGAGCCTTGCGCCCGGAGTCTGGCCCGCCACTCCGTTCAGCTCGTCGCACCGGTCCATGATTGTCGGCTCGTCATCTTTCTTCCTTATTCCTGTCAAACAAAAGGAGTTTGATCGTCGAGGAAACCAGGTCTCAAGCACGGAAACTCAACGGAAACGATCCGCGTACCCATGAAAGAGATCTTGTTCTCCCAGTCCAGAACGTTCTCGCGTCGCAAAAATTCTTTCAGCTTTCCATCGTCACGGGAGTAGACCATGGCTACGGGACCGTTGTACATCACCGGATATTTCTAGGTTCCATACAACTATTAGAAGACATGAGCTCTTGGTTCGCTTCGGCGACCACGCACGTGCCGGGACGGACATTGGGAGCAAATTAGGAGAAGTCAGCCATGTGCCATGCAAGCCTACCTTCTGGATCTACAGTACGTCAAAGAGCAAGCCTCAGACAAAGTGGAGGTCTTCGGGGCAAGTAAAGCGAAATAAGGTAACTTGGAATACGAAACGGAGCTTGTTGAAGTACCCACGTCTTTGTTGAGCGAAGTCCGTGCTATGCAGACCGAGTAATCAGGGAACGAATCAACCACGAACTCCATCCCAGGCCAGGCTCGAACATGCTCTGTCGTATTCTTCATAAGATTATAAACCTGCAAGAAGAAAAAACGGATGTTTCTATCGAGAAGCTGCCCGTAACGGTCCCAACGGACCGTACGATACCGCATAAAACATTTTGCAGTCCACCGTTGCGCATGACGTCACTGACTTAAATGATTTAAATGTAAACCTGCCTAAGGCTATGACGTCGACCCGCGATTACGGATTACAAGATGCAAGTTTCCATTGCAGACTCCAGGATAAGATAAATTTTACCGGCAATGAAAACGGAAACTGTTGCCTGAGATCGCGTAGAACGTGTGAAAGCTGTTTCTCGTTCAGCACGACCACTTCGGGGATGGAGGACGTCGTGGCTGCGGCTTTCACCGTTGAGCGGGTGGACACACGCCGTCGAAGAAGCAACCTCCACAAGCCTTCCGCTGACATCTGGCATCGGAATATCTTACTGAAATGCTCCATCAAAACCGCAAATAGGCCTCCGAGCTCCCGTGACCTACAAGGGAAATCGAGGAAGTGGTAAAGAAGTCTTATAGCATTAATTCTGGTTGAAGATTTTTGACGCCTTCTTGAGTTTCTTCTGTCTTGAGTTTTGACATCCTTATCTGGTTCTGCCTTCTGACGTCGCGTGGAACCAATCAAGAGTCTTAGCCGTGCCGTCAATCAACGGACCGCGACATTATAAAGTTCGTTTCTGCTAATTTGTTTCCATCAACGTCCATTATGGTTTTTGTAGAGGCTTCAAAACTTCACCCCTCATGAGGTCGTCCTCACTATCTAGATTTGGGAAAAGCAGTTAAACTTTTCGGGAAACGCTGAATAAATCAGAACTACGCTAGTGGGGAATTGTGCACTGTTCGCGTGGCACCCGATCAAGAAAGGCAGAATGATTCTTGCATGTGCTGCCCACTTCGAGAAGGCTGTTTCTTCTTTTTGTTGTTATGAATCTTGAAATGAGGTTTGGCCTCGAACAAAGAAATCACCAGTAAAATGGATGAACCGAAAAGAGTCACGGTCGGTTTGTTGCTCGCGTCGCTCCATAAAATCCAGTGTGGGCGGTCTCTGCTTCCGCATTCCGATGTGCATACATGTTGGACGTGCTTTCCGCCCTTCTCGCCACCTGTTGATAAGACAAGCCGCATCCAGGGTCCTTTGTTTCGGTCGGCCCCTTTCGTGTCACACGCTTGGTACTTCAGCGGGTTTCCCGGGGGAAAGGTACTCACACTTTAGAGATAAAGTCAGTATAACGGCTAGGCGGACGGTACGTACTTATCTTTGACTTCACCATGGCCTCGACAGAGTGGGTATTCCCATCCGAGCTCCCAGAACGACTCAGATGATATAAAAGGCAGCTCGGCACAAGTTTTCTTCAAACGCACAATTTCAGTGTTCCTTCTCGAAGTCTTCCAGCTATTCGATCTCTCTTTTAATTTCTGAAGCTCCAAGAACCTTCAAAGTGAGTACGCGTATACAACAGCCCTTCGTGAGGCTTTACTCCCGAGTGCGTGTAGTTCTTTTCAAGCCTCTTGTGAAAAGATTGTTAACTTTGCTTGTTGTGTGTTCGCAGACATGGACAACAACAAAGCGAACCAGCAGAATCCAAACAACCCCGCCGGAGGAGGCCTTGAAAGTCGTCCCGCAGGATACAATGGAACGGGAGATTCCTCTGACTTGAACAACCACGCCAACCAGGGGAATCCCAATAATGCCAACCACGGAGGAGGCCAAGGAGCCCAGGGCGGACAGGGAGGACAGCAGGGCAAGAAGTGAAGCCTACAGTATTGCTTTATAGCTTTCCTAGCTCCTCCTTCAGCTGATCTTTCTGCTTTTCTACGGGGTCCGTTCGGCGTCATGTTTGCACAATTCTGTACAATATTCTGCCTCTGAAGAGTCAAGTGAAAGCAAAATGACGTGAGAGATTTCCGAAGTCTGGTGTAATTCAGAGACCAGAATCTTCCAAGAATCTTGCTCCAATTCGAAACCCACCTGTAGGATTTGCTCTTGATTAGTAGCAAAAGCAGTAGCCACTGTACTGTAACATGAAGAGAACGCAACGCGATCTACTGGATTGATTGACAGGCAGGTGAATCTCTTGATTGAAGTTACCAGCTGAGCGAAAAAGTCACGAAAAATCTTCTACGTTTCTTCTTACGTTATCAGCTTCCTCTGAGATCTTTTGGACTTCTTACCGCCTTCTCCTTCCGTATCCTTTTTGGGCTTCTTCTTAAAGTACCTGGCATTCTTGTGCTTGTCTTTGAAGAGCTCTCCTGCCTTCCGTTTCCGATAACGTTTGAATTCGGCATCAGCCAACAACTCTTCCACAATCGTCCTCTTCCTCTGTTTCTTCGGTACTCTCGAACTGTAAAAATCAGCAGGACCTTCTACAATCTTACCAATCTGGAAGAACTTCGGGATGCCTTTGGTGTCGGGTGCTTTGTAGAATCTGGAAGGATCGATCGTGTCACGCATCCGAATAGCTTTCAGATCATTCTTCAACTCGTCCGACAGCTCAGGCGCGGGCATGTCGAACCACTGCTTCCCTTTCGTCTTCATCCGCTCCTTCCTTCGTTCCTTCTTCTCGATATCTCGGGACTTGTAATAAGGAGGCAGGGTGTGCTGTTGCTCGAACCCAGGTGTCAGGGCGCTCTTGGCCATCACAGGATCATCCGTACGGCAGAAACGCTCTGCCAGCTGACGAATACTGTCCATCTTCCACTCCGCTACTCAGCACGTTCCGAACCTAGTATGCCGAAGATCAATTCCTCCAACCTGGTTCCGGAGATCTAAGACAAAGAGAACAACGCGCACCGGAAGTTAGAAGACAAAGCACCAGGAAAATAGATCCAGAGAGACTAGAGGGGACTAATCTCCCTGATAGATCCAAATTCCGAAATACTAGAGACTGGAAACATTAAACCAACAATCCCGTTATTCCCGGCAAAATCGCCTGCGCTTCTGGCTCATACGTGTGTCTTACACGTACAGCCGGTTGCTATGCCAAATCCGAAGACGTACGATCCGATAACGCAGCCACAGAGCCACGTGCTAACTGGAAGTCGCAAGCTTGACCACGTGGCGAACAAAAATGCAAAACGCCTCAAGGCAAAATACTGACGTTCCGCTAGAGTACGGAATCTGGCCGCATGCGCTGCTCTTAACTGTAGCTGTGCTCCAGCACAGCTGCAGTACGGAAATCGACGAAATTTGTGCAGCGCAGTATGCAGCAGGAAGCCGAAGACTGCCGCGGAGATCCACGTACTAGTGATGTGGGCATAATGGTATCCCGACCTAATATAATTTTGATTTAATAAAGCCGAGCTGGCAGAGTTCGAATATAATCTTAATATGATATACCGCGACCTCGGGGCATCTAATATAATGTTAATATATCAACTTGTTTCGTCGGGTGCTTATTACAATATATTATAATATTTCTGATCCGTGTGTGAACAGAGCAAGGGAACTTTCCTTCTCAGTCACAACATCGCTTTGGCGTTACCGAAGCCAGAGAACTTTCCTCCTTACATACTTTTACCGTTTAACCAAATCTTCTTCAGCTCCAGCAACAGATAGATCAAAATTCGACGGACAAATTCGACACACAGAGCGTTCGAAAGCGCAAAACAGAGCCTGGAGAAGCAGACAGCATCGCCTTCAGCAATGAGCATTAGAGTATGCAGGTGGATCGCCGGACTCATGAACCTGCACTATCCAATCAAATAAAATTGACAATCAATGTATTGTTCTCAACGCTGATCAATATACGGTGATATGCAGGCGCGTGACGCGTTATGATCCAACCCAACAGCGCACTGCGCGGAGTCGCACGCTTTCGCCTGGCGCAAATCAAGCTTTATTTTGATCAACCGAAGCCGAAATCGCATATTAATAATTTTAATATGGAGCGCCCTGCGAGTTGATTTTAATACAATATATTTGGCTCTGGTTTCCATCTAATTTAATACTAATAAATATCTTGCCTCGTTTGAAGCATCTAATACGTTTTAGTTTGATACAATATTCATATATGCCAACATCACTACCACGTACCAAAACTTGACAAAAATTGGTACTTTTGGGTATTCGAGTTTCAGGCATCTGAGTTTTGCCGTACCGTATGGCCACGTTTGCCCGGTGGACTACCCATTTTGCCGACAAAACTATAAAATACGTTAGTACATCAGCGTGCAGCGAAGTTGCAACAGGTCCATGTGCATCTGCAGCGCAGCTACCTAGCCACTGGGCATGTAAGTTATGCAGCACAGCGCAGCGTACAGCGACCTGGTAGCGTGCGCAGCACAGTTGCTGCGTAATTTTGAACCTGCAGCCCAGTGCTCTACGTTCCGCCTTATGATTGATTGTCAATCAACGATGCTAAAACTTTTTCCGGTCTCTACGAAATGCTGATAAAATTCGTAAAACGCGATATTGCACTGGCGAAGCGGATTACGCAATGGCTGATGCTGATTGAACTTCTAGCTGATCAACGGCATAGTATACACCGCTTCGCTTCATAAAACAGCTCGGCGGATTCTCCGAGGTTCCAGCTCTTCTGTACGATCTTCCATCTTCCTCACTAACTTTCAATACATTCTGCGGACCGCTATTCCAAGCTTCATTCATAGATAAAATGGCAAATAAGGTTAATGGTTAAAGCATGAAGGTGTGGCTACGGTACTGCTACAACGAGATAAAAACGACAAGAAGAGCCAAAAGTAAAAGGAGGCTTCTGGTGAAACGAAACGTTTCCTAACTCTCGACAACATGTCCGAAGGACTGACCACAGAGGCCAAAGTGTGTATGCGTTTTCAGGAAGGTAAAACACAAGAAGCATAAACGTCTGACAGACCATTAGTGGTGGCTGTGTGTGAAGGTAAAACAAGAAAGCCAGGAGACATCTATGGCATGCTTCGATTCATGCACGTCGCGTCCAGATAAAAAAACCCACATAACTTCTGCTCAATTAGGGGCGATAAAACAAGAAGCGTACACATCTCAAAGCAAGATACAATGTGAGTAAGGGATATGGTAAAATGGTTAAAGCTTCAAGTAACAAACAAACGTGTAGTGTCCTGTTTCCGGTTCTTCGTCCGGAGACCAGACGCGGACTCTTCCTTCCTCTACTTTTGCTGCTGGTAGCCACTGTACACAGCAGTCATGTTCTGCTGTTGCTGATTGTTGGAATGGCTGCCGTTGGAGGTGTTCATACCATCCAACGCTGAAGACTGTTGCGCTTCTTCGCCTTGTCCCGCACCGCCACTGGCACCCTGCATCTGGGCCAGTCCAGCTTGGTACATCTGAGGGTTGTAGCCGTACTGCGAGTAGGGCGACTGGTTGTACTACAAGAAAAGAAATCTCGATTAGAAGACCTCTTGAATCAGCTCAAACAAACTAGACAAGATCGCTTTCACTAAGTGGCGCAGACTCCCAGCCAACGACACTGGAAATGTGCTCCACTGGGGGGGGGGGGAGCAGCCAAATTCGAGTAGATCGTTTTTCCAAGTGGCGCACGCGGTCAGCCAATAACACTAACGTATGCGCCACTTAGGACAACAAATCGACAGGTTTCTCTGCCGAGCTCGCAATGAGCAACACAAGCTTGAAATTTAGTTGTTGCTGTTCCGGCTTTCCAAGTACTACGCTGCGGAACTTACCGCTGAGGACAAGCCCAGTTGGCCCATCTGCGCAGCCAGTTGTGTGACAGAGTAGGCCGAGTTGTCCGGCATCATCTGTGTCATCTGTTGGGGCAGGAGGGTGTACTGTGGCTGCCAAGACTGACCATAGGCGCCCAAGGTCGCCGTTTGCGGCATCTGGTACCGAATGCTGGCCATCATCGAATTTGCCATCCTACAAAAACGCGTGACGAGAAGACCCCAGATTAAACATTTTAAAAAACGAAGTTGGTAAAGACCCATGCGATCAGTTTTTTCAGAAGGAAATAGCGGCTTTACCCATTCTGTCCTCCGCCCATCTGGTCATATCCTCCCATGCCGACGTTGTCCATGCGTCCCCAACCACGTTCGCGGTTCTGCATGTTGCGACGACGGTTGCCGCTATCGGCAAACTTGACGACCAAAGGCTCGCTGCTTCCTGTAACACAACCAAAAAACAATAAAATCAAAATTCTCAAACCTTTGAACCTCTTACGGTTCTCATGCCGTCGAACCATAAGGAACTGCTAGAAGCAAACAAGCAAAGCAGGCAACCAAAACGAGCAGTGGGCAGCTTTATTCAGCCATTTTGGTACGAACAGTCCAGTAAACACCTCAATAGCGTCCACCGAACGGAACACAAGCAAACAACTAAAGGTAACAACAATAAGAGATCAAATAATAACGGAGAAACAGTTAACAGCAAGAGGAACATTCACCAAGAGTTAGAATGGTTCTTCGTCGGTTAGATTTTTAAGCCACTCTTCTACGCGCGCTACAGTTCTTTCACTTGTACATCGACTACACTCACAGTACGTACCAGCCAGGATCTTGCCATTGAGGACCTCGATCACCTTCTCGCAGACATCGCGAGTCTCCATCCGAGCAAAGCCGACGCCACGGCTCTTCTGTTGGATGTCGCGGAGGACACGAGTGGAAACGACGTGGCCATACGGCTGCAGCATGGCTTCCAGGTCTGACTCTCCCATGTACGGTGACAGATTGGCCAGGTACAGGTTGGTAGGATCGGGATCCTGCAAGAACTACCACCCAGTTCAATCAGAAGGCTGTATATTCCTTTCGAACAATACCGCCATCAAATAGAAGGTCGGCAATCAAACTCGACCACATTTTTCCTCCAAATGATGCAGGTCTACGGTGTTGATGGCTAAAGTGCACCACTTGATAAAAGGCGTCGGCCAGATTGTTTTTCCAAGCGGTGCACGCGTTCAGCCATCAACACCGCAAACCTGCGCCACTTGGAATAAATAGTCTTTATCGAGCATTTACTGACAAAAGCATGTGCAATGTACCTGTTGTGGGTCTTGTGCTTGACGGATCTTGGCCATCTGCACTTGCATACCACGAGACGCCAGCTCCTTCAAGGCTCGTTCCGCTGAAGCCTGAATCTCAAAGTCCACGAAGCCGTACCCCTTGCAGGTGTTGTTCATCTTGTCGATGATGGCCTTGGTTGAGTTTATGGTTCCATACCTATAAACAGGCAACAACTTCCCAGTCTTTTCTGATTGACAAAAGGGCGAACAAAGCCGAGCTTGAACCGAACTTAACAGGCGTCCTCATGGGCGAACGCAGAAACAAGCAACTCGGCGACGAAAAGAACTGCATACTGGACGATCAAACTCGACAGGATCGTTTTCTCAAGTGACGCATGTAGTTAGGAGTAAATAACTGGAAGCGTTAGAACTCAGCACGATCGCTCATCTCAGTGGCGCAGACTGCAAGCGCTGTTGGCTGGAAGCGTGCGCCACCAGGAAATACGACCTTGTCGAGTTCATTTGCCTAGGTCTCAGTTCACCCAGAACAACGGTAAGTTCCGACTTACACGCAGCACATGTTGTACAGGTCCCGATCCGTGGTGTTGGCCGGCAGTCCGCGAATGTACAAGTTGGTTTTGCTCAGTGGTTCGTTTCCGCCCATACCTCCTCCCATACCACCCATTCCTCCCATCGTCATACCACGTCCCCCATAGCCACCTTGACCGCCTCCCATGCTTAAACCTTGGTGTTGTGCGTATTGGCCCAAGGCTGCCGTCAAGTTCTGGCTGTTCATGCCACTCTGTGCATAACGAGGAGGACGGTAGCCGTACTGGCCAGAAGCGCCGGGCCAAGCCGCGCCACCAGCACCGCCTTGACCACCCAACATTCCCCCACCCAGGCCAGCTCCGCCAGCCTGCATGCCTCCTGGACCTGGAGCTCGTGGACGAGGAAAGCGCTGTTGTTGCTGCTGCTGACCACCTTGAGGACTCATGCCAGTGTTGGTCTGACCACCGTTGATCCCATTGCCTGCAAAGAAACAAAGCTGGAACGTGGTAACTGCCACAACGCAAGGCCGTGCTTAATGACCCTTGCAATACGTCAGTTCTGTGCCGACGCCCCCACAACTATAGAAATTTCTGCAGGACTTGTTAACCTTGACCTGCTTCACGAGTCTACTTCCCATTTCTTCTGCGAAGAATTGAATTCATTGGTAGCCACGATGTATTTTTTACCTTGCATCTGACCAGGAACAGGGGAGCGCCATGTGGTAGCGCCCTGGTTGACAGGCTGCTGGGTGTTGTTCATCTTGCGAGCACTGCCGGGCTGGGCTTGTCCCACACCACGATTGGTCTTCTTGCTATCGTCGTCCTCGTTGTTCGACTGACGTCCACCGATATCGTTCTTTGATACTTCCCCGTCCGTCAGTGGAGAGCTTCCGGTTGATGTGTTATCCATATTCTGAAGAAGGAAAATGGCGATAAAAGTCAGGAAGGCAACTAATGGAATGCAGTTTTGGTGGGTCGTTAGGCGCCCATTTACAGACCACAACACACTCAAAATCCACCCTGCGGTCAACCAAACCCCAGATCACTGCGGCTCATCGGCCGTCAACCAATCAACCGAACCACAATACATGCATAACAAAGGAGCCGGATCTAGCGGGTACAGAACATCTCACTCGCATCTTTCCTTCACAAAATGGAACTTACGAATATTGAGTCGATAATTTACAGATGTAACGAAGACACCAGCGTGGAGTAGTAGTGGGTAGAATTTGAAGGTCAGTGTGCCGACGAATTAATCTGGAGAAAACAATAACACAGTTAGAACCCATAATACAGCCGCCGTCAAAATGGCATATCTCGCCTTACACTCCCCCGATTGCTTTCCTTTCTTCACCGGCCCAACCTAAAAGGCAAGCAGGTTTAGATGTGCTTACCGAAAGAGTAGACTGCTGGAATTGGTGGGATAGTTGGAATGGGGGTATCCTGTACAGAAGCTGGAAAGAAAGGTGTTACGAATTGCACAAGATATCAAAACAAAAGTGGCCGCAACGATGTTATGGCTAGGTGCAAACAAGACTGGACAAGTTGCCGCAACTTGTTGGGATAAAATGGCGATAACAATACAGGAGGATATGGCTACTGCACAAAAGGATAAAATATAAGATGTAGGAATATACCTTTTAATTTGCCATGATGGAATATTTATACCAAAACACCACCACCACTGCAAACCGTCCAATTCCCTCTCTGATCAGAAGCCCGGCCCTGTGCTGACACACATCCCGATCTCATCGGGCTCCGCTGTATCCTTGAGCCTCAAGTACTCCTACTCTTCCCTTAGCACGATCGATGCATGGGCTGTGAACCTACTGAGCCTTCTGAACGAATTTGTCATCGCGCTTGTGATCGGTCCAGGTTACAGCCATCATGCAAGTCGTAAAGAAATCTTGGCCAGCTGCCACTGCCAACTTTCTTGCTGACTGCGTCTGGCAAGTCTGTATCGAAATGAGAGGGACAAACCACGTGTTACAAATCGATGCTTTTGAGCCTCTCGACCACGTGATAACCACCGTAATTTGGGAGCCCTTGATACGGTTGACTGGTTTCGTGATATGCAGGCTGGTGGTCGAGCAGAACCCTGCATTAGCCCAATCAAATCAAGAGGACATTGCTTTTCTCATTTTCAAGAATCAAGATCTCATCGTCTACTGTACTTCGCTCGTTTTTCTTCGAAAAAGATTCTCAAAAGTTGAACAGCTCCTGTGACTGCCAAGGTACAAAACTCTGACATTCTGTCAGAGCAACTGCAATACCATCGGGAGGACGACGAGCCGAACAAGAAGTCCGGGGAAACCTCCTTCACGGTACGTCGAAGTTTTATATGAGAATTCATATCTTATCAGTTACCAGTGTAGCATTCCAGCTCCATTTCGTCGTTTTGAGGCGTTTGGCTTTCCAGGCCTCCCTCGATTTCGTAACTATCCTTCTGTGTTCACAGGGACAAGGGATAGAAGATTTGCGAGCAGCGAGAGAACCTTTGAAGGTTTGTGAAGAATTGGGAAACAAAATTCCGAAGTATTTCCCTTCACGCTTGTTGTATGTGTTGATTGATGATTGACTCGATGAAGCTATTGTTTTTATTTCTGCAGGGTTTTATCGTTCTGTTGAAGCTGCACCCTGGCGTCGTCAGCATGACATATCCTGCTTGCCGCCATGTTTAGTAACTTTAAAAAGCTGTTCCACATCGGTGGCGCCGGTGACGATCGTAAACGACCCGTTCATACCAACATCATCCGTGATGTCGATCCCGAAGAAGTCTGGTCGTTGGTGGGAGAATTGGGCGATGGCGCATTCGGAAAAGTCTACAAGGTACTGCCCAACTTCTTTCTATCACTCGGATACTGTGTTATGTGGTGGTGGATGGTGCAGGCGGAGAACAGGCTAACGAAAGCTTTGGCTGCGGCGAAAGTATGCGAGCTGAAAGTCGAAGAAGAGCTGGAAGACTTCACAACGGAAATTGACATCCTGAGCGCCTGTAAACATCGCAACATCGTCGCGCTGCATGAGTCCTTCTTCTACGGGGGGAAGTTATGGGTAAGTGTCGTTTGGAAAGCTTTTGGGGATTTCGTGAAAGAAACTAATCTTTGAAACGCGTCACGCATAAATATCTGAACTGAGAGCACGGTAGAGAAAGTGGCGCACGCTTCTAGCTAGTATCACAAATGAAGTGCGCCACTTGGACAGACGACCCGGCTTGCCGGACTCCAGATTCTTTTGATGTTCTCGGGCGTGGCGAAAAATATTCCGGTTAGTTTTCTTCTCGAAAAGATTGTGAATGTCGGAAGTAGAAAAAGGGACGCATATGTGGCAGATCGTAAAGCGACAAGCGGATTTCGCTGTTTTACGATCGCCAAGTGAAATGAATGGAGGCTTTTTACAACCTTGACAGTTTAACGTTATTTTGATGGTGTTTGATGTCGCCATTGCAGATATTGATAGAATATTGCGGCGCGGGTGCCGTCGATCAGATCATGCAAGAACTGGAGAAGCCTCTGACCGAAGCGCAGATTCGCTTTGTGGGCCATGAAACCTGCGTAGCGCTGGAATACCTCCACCAGAAACGCATCATCCATCGCGATCTGAAGGCCGGCAATATTCTGCTGACGATGGACGGCCAAGTCAAATTAGGTTTCTAAAGTTAAACACGGAACTCCATAACTTATCCATGATAATCTGGATTTGACGGTACTCCTTCGTTCTAGCGGACTTCGGAGTTTCGGCCAAGAATAAACACACTGCTCAAAAACGGGATTCTTTCATTGGCACGCCAGTAAGTTAAAAAAAGAACTTGTAGCGACGAAATAGACAAACTGTAAAATCTTGTCAATATCATTAGTATCCGTTCCTTGTAAATTTCTGAGTTAAGCGTTTTTGAAGCTCGGTAAACAAGCTCGACAAAACTATTTTCCCAACTGGGGCTCGTTTACAGTGTTATTTGGCTGAAAGCGTGCGCCGCTTGGAATACCAATCTGGTCGTCGTTTCTCCCAAGTGGCGCACGCGTTCCGCCAGTACACCGAGAGCGTGCGCTACTTTAGATGAGTTTGTGTGCCGAGCCCCCGTTTATGGATCGGCGATGGAAGGACCGACTGGTTTTCTGTATAGTACTGGATGGCTCCAGAGATTATGCGTTGCGAGACTTTTCGCGACTGGCCCTACGATTATAAAGCCGATGTGTGGAGCTTCGGTATCACACTAATCGAGATGGCCGAAATGGATCCACCAAACCACGAACTCAGTCCCATGCGAGTCCTCATTCGCATCCAGAAAGCTGATCCACCCAAACTTCGTTACCCTGACAAATGGTATTCAGACTTTAGACTTGCCTTTACCCTTTTCCACGTGTTCCGAACTGTCGTTTTATTTGTAGGTCGTCCGAGTTCGCTGATATGCTCCGCTACTGTCTGATCAAGGAGCCAGAAACGCGACCGACTTCCGCTGACCTCCTCAAGCATCCCTTCCTGGCCAACGCTGTCAGCAACGTCCCCGTTAGGGCGCTCATCAGTGAAGCCAAAGCAGAAATTGTCGAAGTCGAAGAGGTAAGATCCTTTTACAAGGTTTCCTCGTGGGTTTACATACGGTACACAGAAGGCCAATGGTAGGCCGTCGCTGTGCGCGAATCGAAAGGGTAAACTTTCCTGGTTAAAAGTGACGCACTGTCGGCTATGTTTGTCTGGTACTGCTGCGCGATTGATCTAAGTTCAAGTCCAGCTTGTCGAACTGGCGTAGAAAGACAGTTAATCATACGTCGAAGTGCACCGCTCGTTTTGTGCTTTCGAATCTACCGGCTTCGTCTGCTTACAGCACGAGATAATCGACGATGTGATATCGTCCGTCATTTCGGAAGAGTCTGACGAACAAGTGTCCATCGCACCGACTGTCGTTTCGCCTCCTCATGTCCTGCCTGGCCATGTGACGGTCCGCGAAGAACAACCACAGGAGAACGCCCCTGTTAGCGTCCTCGTCCGACCTGAAGAGACATACGCACAAGTCATACCCAAATCATCCAGACAAACACCTTCACCAGTGCCCAACGAAATCGTTAGTAGAATCACCGAAGCGACGCACGTTGACAAAATACCAACTAGAGTCGAAAACATTTACGAAGAGGTCCACCAGGTACAACATTCTTCACCCATACCATTGCACACAGTGGTGCCTTCGGAGTCGGTAGAGGAGTCCACCATCAGGAAAGAGTACTCTGATATAACGCCGGAAGATTTGGTGATCTCGAGGAAGAATTTAGACGCCGAAGAGAAGGAAGAAGCAGTGAAGGAGGAAATGGTGGTTGAGGAGACTGTGGGGACGGAGTCGCCTGTGCCCCCGTTAAAAGTGTTGGAAGAAATGGATGTGGAGAAAGTGGTGAGTCTTTCGCCAGTGCAGAAAGAAGTCTTGAAAACCTTGTGTGAAGATGACAGCGTGACGGAAGTGCAGATCGAATTCAACCCCAATGTGGCTAGCCTGAAACGTGAGATGTCGCCACCGGTGGAAATCTTGTCGCCGACGATGCAGTCTAATAGACGAAGTAGCGAGGTACGAAAGCTTCGAACGTATCTATACGTTAGTTCAAATGAAGGTTCTCGATTTGTAGATTAGTGGATGGCTGCGATGTGAGGAGGAGCCTTCGCCGTCCGATACGATGCAGCCTTCCACGTTGTTCGGAGGCCTCCTTTCGGAGAAGAAGACTCGCCATCCTGAACCCGACTCTCCTGTGGAGGAAGAGATACCATTCATGACGGAGAGTGTGCCGGAGCCGGCCGAAGAGATTGAAGAAAAGATGGTTGTGGAACGACAACGATCGTTTCCCTTGCCATCGAGCATACCTTCGCCGCCTCCTGCTCCTGTTGTCCACCGACACAAGAACAAGGTTGCACCTCCGCCTCCTGTCCAAGCTGAGCCTGTGCACAGTCAGCCAGTCGTTCGCGAAGTGAAGGAGGAAAGGCCAGTCATCAGAACACCTTCACCTGATGTAAGTGGACAAATGGCGCAGTTTTGCATGTTAAGCAGTCTAGAAATGCGCAACCGTAGCTGGATCGGGTTGACGGCAGCCGTGGTGTCTGTCGGTTGTCTAACATAGGGAATCGCGTCGGTTGTTTTTGTCCGAATGGATAATGTCGGCAAACGTTTGATTTGGACGATGATTCGATGTTTATTTACTGAGTTGAAGTTCAAGTTCGGTTGATCGGAAAAAGATTAACGATCATCAAACGAACGCTGTAATGAGTTGACAAACGGGCTTAATTTTGTGGTTTAACGCCTCGTCGGACGACTTAATCAAGTGTGTCGCATTGTTCATTGCAGTACGATCGACCAAGTCCAGCCAAACAGGTCGCGGCTGAGCCTGCGAAGGCGTCACCACCGCAGCCAGCAGCCATGCCGCCACCCTCGGTTGTGCACCAGCAAGCACAGCCTACACCAACAGCACCCAAGCCGGTGCTGGTCGTCCAACCAACTCTGCGCGCCGGCGTCATTCAGAAGTCTGACTTGGTCAGGCAACCGTCGGAGAGTGTCTCCTCACCCTTGTCCCTCGATAGTGGCAGCATGGCGCTGCAAGATAGGTCGGATGTTTCGAGTATCAACACGGAAGACAGCTATTCTGATAAGGTAAGAAAATGTGAGACGTCGACAAATGAATTCACTCCGATAGTTTTTACGAGTGGCGCACGTTCTGGGCTGCTGACTATGTGGACGTGCGCCACTGGGGATCACGACTTGGGTGACATCCCAACCGATTTGTTTCACGTTGGTCTTTTCGTAGGAGAATACGAGAGGACCGTCGAAGCATACAAGTGAACCCGCCGTAATTCTTCGGAGGAAGAAAGCCGAGCGCAATAACTCGATCTCCGCACAGCAAAGAAGCAGGAGGACGCTAAAGAAGACGAGGAAGTTCGTGATCGATGGTGTGGTGGTCACAACGACGTCGACTAGAGTAATCGAACCGGATGAAGAGAGCAAACATAAGGAAGATGTGGAACTCAGGTAAACCACTTCGTCCGGGATTTTGTCGGGGAAGTTCTGTTGCAGGGGTGTTATCGCAAGTGGCGCTTTTGGACTTGATAAGTACAGCAGAGATGCGCCGTGACATCGAGGTGTTCAGCTGTCTGTGTCAAGTGACGCATCCGTCCATGTTGAAAAACACAAAGGTGCGCCAGTTCGACGACGTCACGTTGGCTTGGTTGAACTGGCGCATTGTGGGCGTCTTAAACATGGGAAACTGCGTGGATTGCTGTAAGAGGAATTATGTCTTAGGATATGTAATGATGCGTGGTGGGTCTGTTCACAGGAAGCAAGAGTTGAGGGAGTTGAAAATGATGCAGAAGCAAGAGATGCGGGCTTTCCAGGAGATGAATTTGAAAGCGCAAAACGCGAAGGAACAACTCGAGAAACGCTTCGAGTCTGACATTCAGGTTCTCTTACGGAACTATGAGAACGACCTGGACAGCCTTCTACGACAGCAGAAGCAGCGCGTCGAACGCGAAGAGGCCTTGCAAGAAGCAGACCTGCGAGCCGTCACCAAAAAACTCGCCGCGGAACACGTGAGTCAAAAAGCGTCTGGTCGAACGGGCTGTCTTTTACAAGCGATTCTCTTCTAAGTTTACATTCGGTATGTTTTCAGGAACGGGAAGTCAAAATCTTCCGTGATAACTTGAACCAAGAGAAGAAGTTGCTCAAGCAAGAGATGGACTCGCTGCCAAAGGCTGACCGGAAGGAAGTGTGGAGGGTAAAGAAGGAGAAGCTCGAACTTGACCAGGCTCACAGGGTAAATTCTTCGTTTCGGAATGCCATTTTTTAGAATTTACGTTTGTGAAACTGATCGTTGATGGTTTAAAAATCCTTGGATGAGAGTCCGGCACGCGGACCCTCCGGGATTGTTTTCCGAAGTGGCGCATGCTCTCGACGGTATTAGCTGGAAGAATGCGTCACTTGGAATGAACGTCGACAGGACTATATTCCCAAGTGGCGCATGTTCTCGGTGTTATTAGTTAAAAGCGTGCACTACTCGGGAGTCGATCTTGTCTAGTCCAACTACTATGTACAGTCGTATGTCTATTTTGAAATAATTGTTGGTGGCTGTTTTCCCAGGAGGAAAGGTTTCTGACGACATTGAAAGACACGATGAACCACACAATCATGCGCATGAAAGAGCAGTACCGCGAGAAGATTGCCTTGATGGAGAAGGAGTTTCTCCAACAGAAGCAACAACTCATCCGCTCCCGTGAAGCGGACATCTGGGAGAGGGAAGAACGCCACCATGTCGAAAGACATCAACTGAGCAAACGCCAAATGAAGGACTTGTTCTTCCTGCAACGTCACATGGTAACATGTCATGGTCCGAAAATGGATAAAGTGAAACTCGGCATTAATTTGGATTTTTTCTAGATGTTGCAAAGGTTTGAAAAAGAATCGGAGCAAATCAAGAGGGTGAATGAGTCAAGGGAAATGGAGCTGCAAAAACAGCTGTCAGTCGAGAGGAAGTTGCTGCCAAAGAGAATCAGGAACGAGATGAAGACGCGCGAGCTGATGTACAGAGAAAGTCTTCGCATTGGACATACCACACCGGAAGACGAGAAGGACAAACTCAGATGGGTAAGTCAAACTTCTTTTTCGGCCTTTTGTGAAGAAAGGATATGTAACGGAAATATGTGTAAAACAGCAATTGATCATCATTGTTGGTTCATAGTTTCAAGAGCAGGAAAAGAAACGGTACAAAGCCGAGCAAGTCCGTCAAGAACAGAAGCATGCCAAACGCATCGAAGAACTGCGCATCCAAGCCGAGATCAACTTGAAAGAGCTTGAACGTGATCAGGTACGTCCAGTTTCTTTTCATAAGTTGAGAAAACGAAAAGCTGTTTCCTAGTCCACGAAAATGTCCGCGCGCGAGCAAGATTGCTTTTCCACGATACTTAGCTCGAGCTATCACGCACCTGCATACATGGCTTCGCCATCGTTCAACGGGCGATCGGTATGCAGGCGCCTGTCTGTTGCTGGCCTCTCACGTTTCTATGTGAGTTCGACACACGATAAGCTTTCTGGTTAATATTCTTCTGGGTATAGAACGAGGCGAAAAGAGCTCTGATGGATCAAGAAAGCCTCAAACTTCGTATGCTGGACAACGAACACGCAGAGATTGTCCAGCGGTGGAAGAGCGACCTCATCGTCCGCAAACAGGTAAGGCATTCCGACTTCCGGTAGCATCACCAAGCATGGATCTTCTAAGTTTACTCTTTTGTATTTTCTATCTAGCAACTGGAGGAAGATTTTGTGAAGCAAGCCGATGAACGAGCGCGCTTCTACGGTCCACTACTTTTAGCCAACGGCGATCGCCCGACGGTGAACGGGTACGGTATCTCAGCCAACGAGAGCTCCACCGACTCGCCGGATTTGTCGTCTTCCTATACCAGCACTAGCGGCAGTCGCAGCTGAGACTCCACCACTCCCCCCTTTCACTTGTGATACAGCCGGTGCTCTTTTTCCATTCTTAACCGACCCTTCCTGTGTGTACTACATACAACTACCTACCTTCCTTCATTTCATCCTGTTTCCATTCCATATTTAACAATTCAAATATAATCCTTCCTGCCATCTTGCAGTCGACTGCCAATAGTACGCAGTCAGTGCGGGAGTTTCGCTTAATTTTTTAACCCCCGGTGTGAACGTTGCTTCGTAAGGTGGGCTTGTGTGTACCTTTGTCAACAGTATGATCGATGGTGGATAAGTCGTGAGCTATTCTGTTTTTATTACTCGTTCTCGTTCGCAGACAATTATCTGCGAACGAGTACCGGTACCTGCAGAGGTCCCGTCTCTCATCTGAGGCCTAAGCACCGAATGAGTGAGCCGGAGTGGGACCTTGATGGCCATTCTAGTGCACCCTCGCAAATGTACAGTACATGAAAGTAAACCAAAATAAGACTGTCCAATGTCGATGCTATCTCGGTGTGATTTGCGGACAAGGATTTCCAGAACCTAGGCTAGCTGTCGACGACATCTGAGAGCAATTAACGTGAGTATAGCTGCTCTGTTTCCTCTTTAATGCGGATTGAAAGAGGGAATGTAGTAGTACGATAGCAAGCATGAAGCATAAGAGCTGATTTTTTCTAATCCCTTCCCAAATGAATTTGCTAAAGGCGTCTAGGTGAGCCTGTCCAAGTGTCAGCCCGCTCCGCAGCTGAGCAAATCTTCCAAGAGGCGGACTTTGGCCGCGAAATCGGCTTTCTTGTTGACAAAGTTGCCATCTTGAGTTAACTCGTGGTAGTGTCCTTCCTGCCCAAAATAGGGTCCTTCGTATCGTCTGTAACAACAAGAACTACAGGACATTAGCCACTCAAGGTAAATATCAGTCACCCCATGAGGTGCACATGAGGAACGCTATTACTGTTACATGTATGATGTATCCATGTAACAAGCTGACCCGGTATATACAATCAGATGGACGTGGTCGGTCAAGGCCTCGGACACCGCCTCACTTGCAATGGCTTTCAGAAATGCATGGCAAGAACCGCGAAAGAGGTGATGAATTTGCATGCAATGAAAGGCACCTATTAATATGATTAAGAAGCAAATAATATTGCAACTTTCTGCTGTATAGAATTGTACGAGTATTCAGTATTCGGAATACGAGAAACAAGTGGTGTTTTACCCATCCGTTTGAATTCAATGTCGTAGGAAATCAGGAACATTTGATTTGCATCATCGGAGATGTGGGCGTATAGCATGGATTCTTTCATCGCGGATACGCCAAACATCAAGTCTGATGCAAGCTGCAAAAACACAACCAGCTGCCAAATACCGTGGGATATACAAGGGAAACCTGACAAGAAGATGAGGAGCGGACTCGGTGGTAAGCATTTAGTGCTTCGTCTGACGATACGTTGCCAGAAATATCGTAAAAGTTAAAGGCGGCTTTGGCATTAGCTGCCGCTTGTGGAGGTGGACATCGACCATTTGTTAAACCGATGATGAACATCGTTAGCATTCCCAAAGCCGAAGAATAGGCGTGCGTGAAGTTGTTCGACAAGAGCTGCGGGCAGCAACTACAAAACAAGACGGTAGACTGGACTGCACTTTCCGCCAACTGCAGGAAAGTCTTGAACACATCGACAGAACCAAGAACCTACTCAATGTGTACAGAGCGGCATCTTCCCTCAAATAGCCCGATACGATATTAGCGCGCTTCTTCTCCGAAGACTTATCAGGTGCGCCAGCTCGAGCTCGCAGGATATCTTCCGGTAGCTTCGTAAGATGCAGACCATCCGCGACGGGAGCTTAATACATCGTCAGAGTGGCTATGTCCGTCTGTAAATTACAACAAAAACTTGTGAGCGGAAGCGTCAGAATCAGCAACGACCGCGCCGACGTCTTGGGACTACAGGTGTCAAGTTCTTCAAGAGCTTTTCTAGCTAGACCAACTCCTTTTTCGAGTGGGAGTGTTCCGTTGAGAAGCGTTTCGTATGGCAAAGCTTTCAAGCAAGAGACCGCTTCAGCCGAGGTGGTGTTGGGACAGCCTAAATTGCCAGCTAACATCAGTGTCCCGACTTTGGGGCTTTTTATCACTGCCCATCCAGCCAGTATACTGCCACTGAACGCGATGCCCCCTTTGACTTTTTCTGCATCCAGAAAGCAGGATTCTTAAACCGATCGACTACATCACTACCTTTCGTCGCGGCTAAAACTCACGCGAAACATTCTCGTCCAGCAGTAAGGCCGAAGTTAACACGCCACCGGAACTTTCCCCGAAAATGGTGATCTTGGTTGGGTCTCCGCCGAAGGCTGCAACGTTATGGATGGTCCAGTTCAAGGCCAGCTTCAGATCTCCGATTGCCCAGTTTCCCGGCGCTACCTCGTCTCCCGTGCTCAGAAACCCTATCACGCACTGCACACGTCATACAGCCGAATTGTGACTCGTAGGCTTAGAGAGGAGAAGTCAAATCCGCGAGCTTCAAATACGGTATTTTTTTGGCTCTAGTGAGCTCTGATCCTAACCATCCATACCGAACGCAGATGTCCGATAGTTGACGGCGACCACGATACCGTCTACAGCTTTTGCCAAAATCGTTGCGTTGTGTATGTCCTTGTCGCCCGCCGAAGTCGAAGAAATGTAAACTGAGGCACCAGCACGTGAACAAGAGTAATTAGCTAGTGGGGAATGATTCGTCCTTACTCTTGAAGCCTCCGCCCTAGATCCAGAAAAGCACCGGCCGAGGGCCGGATTTTGAATTGTGTAATGGTGGTACATAGACATCCAAATATAGACAGTCTTCGCTCATACTCAAGATTCTTGTAGGCGAGTCTGCCGAGAATTTTGTCTGGAACTGCGGACATACGTGGCCTCCCTTGACACGATTTGGGTCCGCCAGATAGGAGAAGTCAGCGTTGGGTCTGGCATGCTCGAATCGGCCTGCCACGCCGTACTTGATACCTCGATACGCGAAACCACCTCCTGCCAGAAAGTGCTCGCTATGAAGCTTCACTCCGCTGAATATTGTTACTATCCCTTTATCAAATCTGCCTCCCGCAAGTATTCCCGACAAGTAGAGTGCAAAGGAAAGGTTGAACATTCCAAGTGACAGCACACGTACGGAATACTGCTAAATTTCAGATTACCCAGCGAGTGTAGGATTAATGACGAATGATTACAGAAAAAGACCGTCACAAGATGATTATTTGTGAAGTGCAGAAGAGAGAACAGTAGGTGTACGCCGAATGGGAGGAAAACTCGGGCAATACCCGCAAATAATGACAGTTTACGTTCAACAGCCTTCACCGTTATTAGTGCCACCTGGCAAACACAGTTCTTCGGTACTTAGTGTCGCTAGGGATCAGTGGTTTTTTCATCCCTTTCTAAGTTAGATGGTCCCCTTGTCACAGTCAGTCACCAGGAACGATTTCCCACGGTAAGCATATGGTATCCCGTAACAAGACAAGAAATTATCTAACTCAAAATACAATAGGCAGAAGAAAAGTATATTCTGATCAATGTGAACAAAATCTAGGTCAGAAACGAGTTGCCTGCAACTCGCAATAAAAGCACGTACAAAACACCTAAATGAAACAACGGGATAGGATATCGACATCAACATCAATGTCTCAGAAACGTAAACTCAACCTCAAAACGAAAAAACTCGAAAAGTAAAACAAATTTATTTCCGGAGCTGAGTGATGGAAAAGCTCCGCCCGGCTTTGGGCAGCCGCGTGATGGGTGGCGGCGGTCCGTACTTTTTCAAGTAAAAGTCCGGCATGTAGACGTCCCCGTTCGTGCTAGCCTTGATCCAGTCCTCAAAGAGCGGAACCAAAGTACTGACACCTGGCAGGTTGGCTTCGGCACAGCCGATACCCCAACTGATGACGCTAACGATGGACCAGCGTCCGTCCACTTTCTGTACAATGGGCCCACCTGAATCGCCCTACAGAAAATCACGATACATGCCTAGGGCAACAGCGACCATGAGCAAAGAAAAAGTAGGGACTGTACCTGACAAGCGTCCCTTCCGCCGTCCTTGAATCCAGCACAGATGAAGACCGACTCAATGTCCTGATGACGGTCCCCAGCGTCAAACCAAGTCTCGCAGTCGTGCTTGGAGATGAAGGGAACGTCGACCTTGTGCAAAACTGGAGGCAAAGCACCACCTGTACATTAACTCAGTCAGTATTTTAAGGTACGTGCCATCAGCAAGGTTTACTTCACCTTGAGCTAATCTTCCCCAACCCGTAATCGTGCCTAAAGACAAAGTCGCTGTTGTCACAGCGGCAAAAGAAATTGAGGTTGAGGCGAAAGGACGTACCGAGTGTGCCTGTGTAGTTTTTGTAAGGCGCTATGCATGCCGGGATGATATGCGGCGCTAATTTGACTTGTTCCGTCAGCCGAAGTAATGCCAGGTCGTTCTCGAATGTGAGGAAGTTGAACTTGGGATGGATGATGCGCTCGCTGACGCGCATGTCGATGGCCTGGTATGTGGCGTTGGGATCGTTGGCATCACGGAAGTCCCATTCGCCGATTCGGACGATCATTTTGTTCGTCGGGATACTATCATAATTCATAAGCTTATGAAGATTGGAAATTAGTGTTTAGTTTCTGGGGAGATTGACTTACTCGGAAGCACAATGCGCCGCTGTCAGGACCCAACGTGGATGAACCAAGGTGGCGCCACATCGGTGTGAGCTAATGAAACCGACAATGCGGCGTAAGGACACCTGCCAGGGAAATTCGCCCAACTTGGTTTCTTCTCCGCCGACTATTCGCCTCCATAGAAGTGGGGTAATACCACAAACTGGAATAGAGGAGAATATTTATAGTCACATTATTTAGTCGGCTCTGAGCTCGACAATTGCTCCAGCAAGAGGTTCGGCTGTTAAATCGACAGACATGAGTACCCGGGCATAATTAAGCTCTTTCTCTACAATAGTTTCAGGCATCACTTTCGAGAGCTTACTGTCACTTAGTGTCACGGGTGTCTGTCCATCAGCATCCGGCGGGGGCAACGTGGAGCGCGCTGTTACAGGTAACATCGTTGTCGGTACGGTAATCAGTTCCGTTGTCGTTGTCGAAGAAGTGGTACTTGTAGTCGGAGTGGTGGTGGTACTAGGCGTTGTCGTCGAGGTGGTAGAGGTCGTCATGGTTGTCGTGGTGCTTGAGGTGGTGGTAGCTGGTGTGGTCGAACTGATTGTACTAGGAATGGTTACAATCGTCGTTGGCATTGCAGTGGTGGTTTCGGGTATTTCGGCACCGGGTAAGCGCATACCAGCAGTGAGGTTGCCGATGAGCGTCGCAAGTAGATCACCAAAGCTGACATCGACCGACCCACTCGTGGTACTTCCTCCCGTCGTCACCGCGAGACGAGTGGCGGTAGAGGGCGACACTGTCGTCGAGTTGACGACAAACAAAGGTGTGGTGGATTTCAGTGCCTCGATCTGGATCGTCACGTCCCCTGAAGAGACGTTCAGAACCACCGTGATGTTGTTGTTTACCGAATTTGGTATGCTGAAATCCACTATCTGCCCACTATCCGTCGATGGAGAAACAGTCTCTTCCGTTGTCGAGACTGTCGGTAACGTCGTCTTGATGGTAGTGGCGGCCACTGTGGTACTTTCTGTACTTGTGCTTGCTGTTGTGGTCTTTGTAGTGGTAATGGTCGGTACCGTAGTGGTTTCTGCGGTGGCTTCTGTGGTTGGGCTTGTCTTTTGTTGTCGCAGTAGCGCGGCGTACTTCCGACGACCATCCACCGGTGTCGGTTCGGTTGTGGTTTCAGATGAGAAAGTGTAGGTAGAGAGCTGAGGTTCTTCAGGTCTGCTGGATGGATCGGATGAGGTAAGCTGCAAGTAAAGTAGGGGCCTATTTCAATCATGACGGCATTCGAACTGATGAGAAACACGATAAAGTGTGCTTTTAGTTTAGAGCCAGGTTGATTTTACCTCGGTTTCCGGTATGTCAGTTGTTTCTGCGATTACAGTAGTAACAACCGTATCTATAGTGGGGATGGTGGTGGTGGTGGCGGTGGATTGATCAGGCTTGGGTGTGGTTTTGGTCCGAACGAACAATGGCTTGACGAAGGTGGAAAAGGGTGGTGCAGAGAGGGTGGAGAACGGTGGTGCCGAGATGGTGTTGCGGTCGGGTAATATGGGGAAGACTGGTTGCGGAAGGTTGGCGGAGGAGTTGAGGGATGCCATGAGGGTAGAGTTGGGCAGGATGCAGCAGGAAGCGAAGAAGAAAGACTTGGCACAGGTTCCCATCAGATGACCCTTCATGTCCAGGCAGCTCTTCAGGTACATGCACACACCCACTTCGCTCTGCTGGGTGAGACATAGTGGCGGCCCGTCACTTCGAGCAACTGTAAATAAAAAATAGGGTTGGTGTGTCCCAGCACATCACATGATTGTACTGATTCCAGTGGATATATTTGAACCGCGATTAAATAAAATATTAGTATGGGGCCAGCTCCCCGTCCCAAAAAAATCATGGGTCGCCAGCTATAGTGAGCTCCAGCTATTTTCC
Organism: Ramazzottius varieornatus; assembly: GCA_001949185.1. Lineage (NCBI taxonomy): Eukaryota > Metazoa > Tardigrada > Eutardigrada > Parachela > Ramazzottiidae > Ramazzottius > Ramazzottius varieornatus. The sequence goes on along the minus strand of BDGG01000002.1, from coordinate 2,171,512 downwards.
AGCTATAGTGAGCTAACTTTCCGTTACAGTTTGAGAAGCAGGCGATTCATCTGTCGTACAGGTTGGGTTGTACGTTGATTGTTTCGGTTAAGGTTTGCAGTGGTCTGCAGTTTATTCGGTTTAGGACAACTTACTGACGGTGACTTGAGAGCCCCCTAGTGGTCGATGTGCACGCAGTTGCCGTACAGGTTCTACTTCCGGCGTGATGCTGGGATAGGCGCTACATACGGGGAGCCAACACGTTAGTAGCACGATCAGGACGACCGAACACCAAGACTTCCGCCAGCAACAACCGGGAGCCCGGAAAGTTCTTTGATGTCCCCGTTGCTGGACATTGTCAAGTGCCTCCGGGTAGCTGCCATCGACTGATGGTTCTTCGGGACCCACTCGATAAACTTCTACCGCCAAAGACTGAAACTCCATCTGCAGGTTCGTCCATAGTTCCTGTAGGACATCAAAGAAGTTAGTCAGCCAGACAGAGGCAGCGCACCTCATTGATCAAGCGACTAATTAACTTTTTAGCGGACAGATGAAGAGTTGATGGAATTCAGTGAAGTGAGCAAGTGATCTGCTGCAACGCGTGCGCACACTGCGTAACGGAAATATGATTGGCCGTTTTGGTTCAAGAATTTTACCTCGCACGTACACCTTCGCAATCTTACAGGTTATTGTCGCAGAGGGCCATTGACCTACCATCGTCACAAATCTTCCGCCGCAACACCGTTTTTGATCAAAAATTCCACTCACTTTCATACCTTTCCGATGACAAAATTCCTCGATTTTTACACTGAAGTTAGTTTAAAATTTGGAATACAAAAGCAAATTGAGAAGCGTTTTTTGGTTTCGCTTTGGCGCATATGCAAGCTACGAACCGATAAAAGATCTTCGCGTGCCTTTCCCACAGGTCTCATGTCCACCAGAATACAATCCTCTGTCGAAGCAACCGCCGCGTAATGCAAAGAGACTCCTTTAACGATCTTCGGAATCACAGTAAAATTTTCCACAACATTTCCGCCGGTACGAAATACTTCTATAATGAATTTCAACAAAAGACGCTGATATAACGGGAAGACTATAAACGATTTTCCACTATAGCATAATACTGATAGGCGAACAGTTAACTGCGGATCGACAGACAGACAGCCTTCAAATCCGGAAGACGTCAGAAATGGGGCAATTGAGGCAGTCAATCCGGTTGACGTTCCTCGTAATAACAATGAAAATTAGATTACCGAAAACACATGCGTCGACAAAAGAATGTAAGTGTGAAGCGATGACAGTAAAAGCCACCTGTGCAGTCCAAGAGCGTAGTAGAAATAATTACCGCGCTGATATCGGGCTGCAACATGCGGCTACTGCTGCTTCGGCAGACACTAGCTACCAACAGTGTCAAGTTCGCTTCCTGACTTTGAAGTCTATCGAACAAGAAGGTTTTCCTGATGAAGATGTACCTGGTGTACGTTTGGTCTGATGATCTATGACACCTCTTGTCACCACCACGCGTGAGCCTCAAGCCTTACCTTTTAGCTACTCATCCATCCGGTCTTTCACTTTCACCGTTCGCTGCACACTACCAGTGTCAAAATCAGCAGAGAAGCTTCCCTCCGCAAAAGCAATTAAAGGCGGCCAACAAAAATGGGCAGCTATGTTTGCTTGAGATGTAGCACGAGAACAGTTGGAGATTCGTCTACGAAATGTCAGCCACACGCTAGTTAAACGAAAACCGTTATTCGGACAGGGTTTACTTCCCAACAGTTGGAACTCAAGTTTCACTTCCACGGAACATTCGTAAACTGTTTGATGATCTTATTGAAGAAAGCACCAACTTACGATCAACTTTTATGCCCATCGCCATGCTGGAATTTGGTACGACTTTTATTTCCTACAAAATTGAGTTCGAAGTTTGACCTGCTCTTGAAAGTCGTACTTAGTTTTCCGGGTGTCTGACCAAGGGCAGTAAGCAAAATTCAACTTCGAACCTGTAAGAAGGGGAGAATGCGCAACTTACAGTGGTAGGATCGAAGTCTGGATAGCTATACGGTTGCCTGAAACTCGTGAAAAAAACAGGCAAAACATCTACTATAAACTGCTATATCGGGATAGGGCCATAACAGTGTTGTATTTGGTTACCGTCTACAGGAAAATAGATTCAGTCTTTCCTTCAGTCTTTCCTTCAGTCTTTCCTTCAGTCACAGTTTTAGTTTCGGGACTAACATCTATAGCAAAACTGAAATGCGGGACGTAAACTGAAAAGTTAAAGACTGTAACGGAAAAGCTGAGACGAAAACCGAAATGCGTGAGACGATAATTAAGATGGCGAGACGATAATTCGGAATCGGAAGATTAAAATGTCAAACCTGGGACTAAAACTAAAACGCCGGGACGAAAATTCAAAAGCCAGAGACTAAAATGCGAAACCTGGGACTAGGACCAGAACATCAAGACGAGGAAATCCACACCCGAAGTACCAGACGGTAGTAAATCTAAATCTAGCGGGGAATTTTGCAACTCGGTTACTGCAGGATAGAGCTCCAAGCAGCGTGGTTAGGCTGTACCACGCTGAACCACGCTGGTCGTACAGCGTAATCTAGCGTAATACCTAAGAGAAAAAGACAGCGTAGAAATATTCTTGTCCTGCAGTGCAGGACAAGAATATTTTCGACACATTTTCTACATTTTGGGAACAAGCTACGGCATTCCACGAAAGTCCTGCGCAGTCACATGACGCACCCATAAAATAATCCTCGGGACCTGCTGCCTGAACTACGAGATTTTTTATGGAATGTGGGATCCAGAGCCAGCAGAGGAATCCCCTTCGCATCGAGACTCGCATAACAAATGGACTTTGGTGTCGGTTAGACACATGGCCTGTTAGGATGAAGGTCGTTCCCTATTTCCGACACGTAACAGTTATAGTCCACATTGTGGTCTAGTGGCACTCAGTGGGTGACGACCGTGACGATATTCATTTCGAAGCTCAAATTCAAAAAACGAACAAAATTGAGCCGAATCAAAATCAAAACCGCGATGTCGGGACTAAAATGAAATTTGGAAGACTAAAATGATTTCGAGAAGACTAAAACGACCTAAAACTGGAATTCAAAAGACTAAAATGTGTTTGAAAAGAGTAAAAGTAAAATGGTCGGGACTCAAACTGAATTGCTTGAACTGAGACTGCGCAGCTCAGGAGCAAATTGTTTTCGTCCGGACTTAAACTGTAACCAAATTCAGGACCGAAACCAAATACAACACTGAGCTTTTACGATAATACTTCCTCTGAAATACGAGCGAACAACAGTGTATTGCCGTCCTTTCCGCCTGTCCCATAATTTTTACTGTCCCACAGTTTTTCGTCATTCGTGTATGGGCAGCCCAATTTTGAGAATGGAGATCGCGGGTGACGGGGTTCAGGAATCGACTGCTGAGTTTTGAGACCTCAAGAGCACACTCCAACTAGAAGCGGTGTGTGTTATAGGGAACATCGGGGAGCAGGATGCTGTAGCTCGTTAGCCACGTCAGGGAAGACCTCATGGGGCTTTAATTTTCTAACTGAAAAGATTAGACATCACAATAACGTCATACAGCCCGAAACTGCACTTGCATCTTTTGTGACGCAAAACCCCCATGTGGAGGTATTTCAGCTGGGAACCACGGGTGTACCCTTGAAATTTCCTAGGAATCGATTGCAAGAGGGTGACAAGTTTTGGAAGACTTTGTCCGTAGTGAAGCTTGGCGAAGTGAAGCTTCAAGGTTCCTGAATACTACCAATAAACTTCATCTCGAAAAAGGGTCGTTCGGCGTTAAAAGACCTTTCACCGAAATTGGGCTGCCGATACCCATGTGTACAGTACGAGTACTTGGTAATTTTTTCGCTCCTTGCTTGCATATCCCGGAATGCCTTGAAAAAGCGCTAGACATGCTCAGTATTATGACACGGAAACATCCTTCAACACAAGCGAAAGCTCGAACTTTTATAAGCGAGCCGTTTTCTTTATTGTTGTTCCAATATGACGTTTTCGATTTCAATTGCTATTACGATTAATCGGAAAACCTCAGGTGGCACCAGTTCCAATTAGCTGACATTGAGCCAGCAATTACAACTAATCGTAATTCACCTCGTGACTGCAATTGAAATTAATGTAATTGTTGAGGTACGTTTTTTTGAATTCAACTGTTCAGATACTTGGTTCTTAAAAATCCTGGGTTTCTCGTTCCATGTGCGTGGAATGTCCGTCGGATGTGCGAAACAATGTCCGCTAAGGTGATGTTTCAAGGCAATGAAAACGAATGCGCTGATGTGAGCAGGTACCGGGATGCTTCCTGATGCCTCGCGCGTACCTCATTATGATGGCGAAACGCGCCCTAGGGAGATAATAGTGGAAAATATCAGAACCGGGGTGCAACGTTGCGCGTACGTTGATGCATCGCGCGTCATTCACGAAGCATAAGAGGAAGAGAGAGTCTGACCGTGCCAGAGAGTCTGACCGTGCCTTGCTCCTCTACCTACACGCATACGTATTCGGCCAATCAAGGTCAGATCACGCGGAAACTTCGACAAGTAATGCTCCCACGTGAGTTTTAGTGTTTTACCACCTTGTTAACGCAGATTCGATAAGGCGAATTGCTGCATTCTGTATTCCGATTACCACTTATAACTTTTCACTTTTCGGAATACAGATTATAATGCTAATTGATGGTGGAATTGTCCAGCCTGACATTTTCAATTCTAATTGTCGTACTGGAATTCCAAAACGGTCGGTTTTGGCCATTTTCTGCAGCAATGGGAACAAAACTGGCTTTTCTTGCTATTTTGCCTCTCGAATTGCTGCACGCTAGCTTTTCTGACCGTTCTAAAGTTGGAGTTTAGCATCGTGACTGTATCGGCAACGTCTTATCATGATACAATGAAGAAATTTCATGTCTTCTCTTGGTCATGTGGTGTAATACATCAATCAAGGGCATGATGCACCTCGTGACCACGAAAAGGCATGACCTTTCTTCATTGTATAAGGATGCATGATGGGTACCGCTGGTTGCCTTGTTCACAACATTCCTAATCAAGGAGCTTTTCCTTACTGCAGTCTGCTGAAGCAATCAATGGACTTTCACTTCAGAGTCCTCTAGATTAATCCAGGATCGCCACGGGATTTAGCTACCTGGCACAGATCCAAGAAAGGACTATCCTCTATTGTTCCGCCAGGACAGTTTGATTAAGAAGAGGTGGGGACAGGCATCATCTCCTTGTCAGATGACGGCCAAACACAGAAAAATGTGAGGGGCTGACGTCGAAGCTGTTCCAGATAGTGCGTTTCAACTGCACTGTACATGTACACTAAGAGGGGAAGATCCGAGCTCGTAAGAATTTTACACCTGGCCGTCCGATATACTGGCACGGAAATATTTACGAGGGCAGTCATTTCTAACCGGCGCGCTTTTGATTCCGACAATTATCTATAGACTACGGTTGGGTTTCCAATTCGTATCTTTCGGCCTGGCGCATGATACTTCGAAACGGGCATGATTCTTTCTCGCGGGAGTTTACGCGAAGATTCAAAATTGCGCGTGCATTTACCGTACGAGGTAGAGGTCGTAAACTTAGCCGCCCATACCGGATTTGTAAAGTTAGCCACGGCTGTAGCGTCTATTGCTTGATTGACCATTTGATTGTCAGTCTTCGCTTTTCAACATGGGATTCAACGTTTTCTAATTGCGGATCTCTTGGATTCTTCGAATCTTCACGTTGACTGTACCTAACATCATTCGATAGCCCATTATTTTATCTATCGATCTATCCATAAATGTTTGGGAGTAAGTAGGAGAAAACAGGCGAACTTGAACGGTTAATTTTGCAAAAAGGGTATGGGGTGGCTAACTTTATAACCTTTCCCTCGTACGGCAAAACAGGGATGTCATCCGGTCGTCCTACCGGTTTTTTTTTCCTGCGTCCGTTCCTGCTCTTTTCCTGTTTTGGAAAATCAGGCGGTGACACCCCACGGCAAAAAAACCGTGATTGATCTAGTTAACGGTTCGACTCAATTATCAAGGCACAGTATCCTAGTTTTACAAGGGTACACGCGCCTGGCCTAAATGT
>BDGG01000002.1:2025652-2163144 GCA_001949185.1 Ramazzottius varieornatus | reverse complement strand
AGGGGAAGCAGAGACCTTATCAGGTGATCTCCCCCCGTAGCGGGATGACCGAGAGCTGATCCCAACTTTCTGCAACGGCCATCCGATAGCTCTGATGGACAGATATAGTCGCAGAGAAAGTTCCAGCTCGACTCGAATCTTCTCTGAACTTAAAGAGACGAAATCTAAAAGTACGGTACTCGTGAAACGGAGCTTAGCATCGGGGGACGGACCGTTTATGGCGCCATAGATTCCCAGAACATTATTTATTTCGAGCAGAGGAGGTAAGCTGGATTAACGTCATTATTTTTAGACCAATGGGAAGAAAAAGTTAGATTCTTCCAGTTCCTTCAACGCAGTTCGATGGTACATGATTGTAGAGGTGTAGGAAAAACGTGTCAAGCCGATCTGGCGGTTGAGTACACTTCGATGACTGACCACATTTTGACGGCTAGTGAAGCGCGAAATCTGTCTTAGGAGGGACCCTTCAGACCATGACATTCGCCGATCACGGAACCAATGCTTTTTTTGCATTAGCTGAGGCCCTTAGTGCTCTTCGGCGACTGTAGAATCCGTGTTGTAGCATGTATAACGGTCCGAAAACTGGTCGACTAGCTAAGGAAACTCCAGCTTCACGTGCGGAAGATTTAAAATGATGTTCAGAACCTCATACCAGTAAGGAGCAAACTCGTGGTCAAAGTATCTTTTGTAGTGTCTGACGGGAGCAGTTACAGCGCCGCAATACGTACTATCATGCGCAAAAAAATTTCCCGAAAAGTTCGCCTTTTGTTGGTGGCAGCCCGAATAAAGTTCGGAACATCTTACATCTTCCTGACGTAGATTCTGGAGTTTCCGTAGCTAACCGACCAGTTTTTGGATCGTCTTGTGTAACATTATACATGCTATAACAGGGTTTTTAAAGTCGACGACGCGCCTTCGGGATTCCCTCCAGCTCCAGGAAGTGGTATTCGCCGTTCTTCCCGATACTTTGTAGAGTGCTAAGGGCCTCAGCTAATGCAAAAAAAGCATTGGTTCCGTGATCGGCGAATGTCATGGTCTGAAGGGTCCCTCCTAAGACAGATTTCGCGCTTCACTAGCCGTCAAAATGTGGTCAGTCATCGAAGTGTACTCAACCGCCAGATCGGCTTGACACGTTTTTCCTACACCTCTACAATCATGTACCATCGAACTGCGTTGAAGGAACTGGAAGAATCTAACTTTTTCTTCCCATTGGTCTAAAAATAATGACGTTTATCCAGCTTACCTCCTCTGCTCAAAATAAGTAATGTTCTGGCAGTCTATGTATGGCGCGATGCGCTTATACCGATCAGAGCTGCGGAGTTTTTTTGGCCAGCGGGACACCCGCTCAGTTTTCCCGCTCCGCTCAGTTATTTTACTGAGCGGAGCTCTAACTGGGAAGGCCCCAGCGGAACTGTAACTGAGCGGGCGTCAGTCTTAGCGTAGCGGAGCGGGAAACTGTCTGTAGCGGAACTGGAAAGCGCCGTGAGGCCGTAAAAATACGTTCAATATTAGGTTCACCCTGTGCGCGTTTTGTCCCTAGGTAGTGAGTAGATAGTAGATACTATGCATTCAAAACGATTAATGTCACATAAGGGGTGACTAAGCGTTTTATGATTGGTAGGCCCTTCTGTCATACTGATTGCCTGATTACTTTCAAAGTTCGGGCTCTACTGATAGTTAAACAGTTCTTGGTTTTCCACTTTTCCCCTACAATTAGTTTTCCGCAGCAGCTGTTTTGCCTTCTTGGTGGTTGTGTTACTCTTCGTTTCAGTCTAGTGCTCCTCACGGAATACGGACATGCCTGGCGAAGCGGTGGTGGTGATCGACAGTGATGATTCTCCAGAAATCGAAATGGAATCCACAAAGAAAGTGACCGCCAAGGAGCTGAAGAAGCTTGCAGATGCGAGAGTTGCTAAGGACTTCTTCACGGCCTCTTATAATAACCCGTTGACGGAAAGATCCTCAAAGACCGGTCGTAAGATTACTCTACATAAAGGGCGGTGCAAACTGTGTCGGAAGGAGAAAGTTGTATGCAGTCAAGAGGGCTACAGCAACTTCAAAAATCATGTGATTAATGAACATTACAAAGAAGCAGTAAGTTCACAATACGTTGATTGATTTCTCATAATCTCTTTATTGAAATTTAAATTTATCAGACTGTTCCAATCTTAACTTTGATGGTTGAACGTTTCTTTTGCACGATTTTGTAACTTTTGTCGCAGAACGACCAAAGAAAGAGGATTCCTCGACAAAGACGAAAATCGATGGACTTCTAGAATGAAGAAGCCAGCCTTCCCAAGGAATCATCCGAAGCAACGTTTACTCGACCTGAATGTAGCTCGGATTCAAGTGGAGACTCTGATATGCCCTGACATTCTCGGACGCAGTTCATTTGACCGAGCGATAAAAGGAGCGGATTTCGCTCTAAAGGTATTTTTCAACAGGATAAAATTAGAAATTATTGCTTCATTATCACATACGTTCCACTTGCGCTGATAATCAAATAAACTACTTTTATTTAGTGGCCTAAATGGGACACCATCAGCAGGCGCCTTTTACCAAGCATCTACAAGAAGTTAGAAACGAAAGTACTGGACCTTCTAAAGAGTGCCACTGCCATTGCAATCAATTGCGATATCTGGAGCAGCAAGCGTCAGAGAGGATACCTCGGAGTTATTGCGCATTATATCGACGAAAACTTCAAGCTTCAACATGTCCTTTTAGCCTGCTCGAGATTCAGTAGAATTCACAACGCCGATCAAATATTGGATTTGACTGTGGAGGTGTTAACGAAGTTTGAGATTGAAAGCAAGGTTTGCTACATTGGAACAGACAAAAGAGCAAACATTGTCAATGCTTCCAAAGATTGGTTTCCTGGATTTATCGACCTCCATGATCCAAACAAATTGGGTAAGTCGTCAAACTCTAATCAAGAAACTGTTTAACTGCATTCTTAGTAAATGATAAGAGCTGTCGATTTTACAGAATAAATTAACTTTAGTTTGATGTTATATCGGGTGATTTTTTTGTCGTGTGTGCAGATACCGATATGGAAGATGTCTTTCGTCGGGTCATTTACGGTGACGAGGAGCTTGAACTGGAGCCGATAGATGCCGAAGACCTCGACACGCGCAGTCCTCTGGCAAAAGAAGTGGCCGAGAAGTTGATACAGCGATACGAACTGATGCCAGACCGAAAAATCTTTTTAGTTCGGGCTGATCTTTATGAAATTAATTCAATTCGTTGCATTTTAATCCGTATCTCTACATTCACGGCAAATATATTTTTGTGATATGGAGTCCATGTTTTAGGTAAGGTGTGTTGCTCACACACTGCAGCTCTGCCTGAAGACACCTGTTGAAAACTGTAAGATGCTAAACAACTGAGTCGAAAAGCTCGCGTCGGTTGTGGCAAAGCTGAAGAATTCAACTCAAGGCACTGAATATGTGGAAAAGGAGCTGGGAATGGCACTGAAAGCACGTTGCGCCACTCGATGGAACAGCAATTTAATCATGGCTGAGCGAGCCATAAAGTTAGACTGGACGGCAGCTGGCCTCGATCCCAAACACAGGCTGAGTCGCGAGCACCAAAATATTCTGGAGGACTTTGTTGAAATGACAAGACCTTTTCAAGAAGCCTTTGAAACACTGCAGCGAAACGGAGTGCCTGCTATTTGCCAAGTTCTTCCGTTGATATACGGCCTTCGCATCTTCCTTTAGGGAATCCTCGATGGTGATCAGTTCTTAACTCTTCACAACTACGCGGAGGAACTTTTCAAACAGCGTAATGTTAGATTTTCGTCGCTTGAGAACGACGACTTGTTTTTGGCAGCAGCGTTTCTGGAGCCTGCTATTAAATTTAGTTTTACTCATGGAGCAGAAAATCCGGAAGCCGTGAAGAGCAGAACACAAGCCATCGTGCTGGAAATGATGCGACGTGTCGAGCTAACAAGACCACCACCAGAATCCCGAAGCGAAGAACCCAAAGTGAAGCGTTCGAAGCTCTTTAGCTTCATGGACAAAGAACCTCGTTCCTCAGTTTCCTCGCGAAGAGACACTATTTCGGCAGTCAGTATCGAAACTGGGTTTCAGCTGTATCCGAATCCCAGATGAGATGAGATCAATCCTCTTGAATTCTACGCCAAGAAAGAAAATCAAGATATTTTCAAGCGACTTACAGTTATCGCTAAACAAGTTTTGTGCGCTACTGCGACAACTGCCGGTATTGAAAGAATTTTTAGTATTTCCGGTCAGATTTTACGTGATCGTAGACTCTCAGCCAGCGATCTGAATTTTGAAATGCTATTGTTTTGTAATGTTAATTCTGATCTCCTTACCGCACTTCTCGGTCGACGTATCCTATCCCTTGATGAATAAATCGCGAAAGTTAAATGATTATTGTGCGGCTTTGTCAAACTGAACTTAACTGAGCGGAAAACTGTCAGTTAGAAAGTTAACTGAGCGGCCAACTGAGCGGGCCGGGAGGCAAAAACTCTCAGCGGAACTCTGCTTTCCGAAAACTCCGCACGACTGATACCGATACGGTCGACTTAACTTTGGCCCTTGAACGGTTAACGTCTACGGTCATTTCCAGTCTTTCAGCAACATAAAGTATTTATTCATTGATAAACGCAGTACGATAGGATTTCGTTGGTGTCGACAGGACAAACTACAACGTCAATGACTGGAACAAAGGTTCCTGTTCGTTCCTGGATAAGGGTAATTTCACAAAGAAACCCATGTTGTGGGTCGCGTAATTAGGTTGATCTTCTCCGTAACTACAGTGTGTGTCAGCCAACTTGAGGTCCTGCCGCTTCTCTCGACAACAAATCTCGTCCTGCACTCTCAACGTGCATTGTTTATCCTCGTAATTCGGCAAACAAGATTTCTTCAACGTGAGGAACTGAAATCCATCGAGAAAATCTGAAGTGTTTCTGAAAATTGCTTATATGCTGTGAGGAAAGTGGGAAGTTCTTGAGCATAGCATCTGGAATTTCTGGAGGGAAAGACGACAGAATACAAAACGGAGATACAAGGAGTCAAGGCTACATCGACACAGTACGAAGTATTCAGTTGCGCCCGTACGGAGGAGGTAATGCTTCTTCATGCTGCGTCATGCACTTATCAACTAATACGACGTCAAACCACAACAGTCCATTGTGTTGGAACTTTGCTTTTTGGAACGGCGAGCAAGACAGGTTTTCCCCGGCTTGCTTGCCGAGTTTGTCTTTCTGCCGTCCATTTTCTCACCTGATCACCTCCGCGTTTCTTTCGAGAAAGACAAGCTTCAGTCAAACCGGGCAAGCAGCTCATCCGAATATCCGAAGCTTTTTTCGTCGTCCGCAGCAAGAAATCAGCTGTGAGTCAAACGTGACAAGTATGGAAAATTGCATATCTGCATATGAATCTTCCTCCCGCATTTGCCGCTGTCTTTGGTTCCTGGTCTTTTACCGCATGATGTTTCACAGGTCTAACAATGGCTCCAGTGGAGAATAAGACTTCAGGACCGATGTACTTCATGGGAGTGGAAGGTGGCGGGACGTCGTCCAACGCGGTCTTGCTGGACGAGAAAGGCAAGCTGTTGGCCACCTGCAAAGGCGACACCACCAACATGTGGAACATCGGTATCCCCAAGACATGCGAGAATATCATAGCCATGGTTCAGGACATTCGAAAGACCGCCAAGCTGGATGATTCCGTCCAAATATCCGGGCTTGGGTTGTGTCTGTCTGGCGCTGACGACGTCAAAATGAATAACGAGCTGGTCGAAGCGTTGCGAACGGAGTACGGCAATCCTGCCACGGAATACGTCATCGAGAACGACACCATCGGCTCTATGGCTACGGCTCTGCCGGATCTCGCTGGCATCGTCATCATCGCAGGTACGGGAGAGAAGGGGTTTTTGGAGGAAGTAGAAAAACACCTGCAGTGAACGTTTGCCAAATCAAATGAAAATGTTCAATCAATAAATTCTCAAAACGGATCCGTCAGTTTGCCGTGTTTGAGTAAAGTCCTGACGGAACGGACGATGCGATCGTGTGTTGCGGTTGACTTGTTTGGTGGCCAGTATTCATTACTTCCGCCACCTGGTTTTGTGTGTCAGTGGCGGAGTTGACGTATACCACACACGACACAGTTAACTTAGTACATTGGTGGCACGTGACAGTTGTTTCATTATTCGTTGGGTATTGCCGGTTCAACCGGTTGGATTTTACTTCTTTGTTTGCAGGAACGGGGTCGAACTGTGTCTTGAGCAATCCAGACGGCAGTCAGCACAAGTGTGGCGGTTGGGGACATCTGCTGGCGGATGAGGGATCGGCGTACTGGATCGCCACACGAGCCATTAAGATTCTCTTCGAGGCAGATGACAACTACCGTCCTTTTGACTTTAACATCGACGTCCTGCGCGGACAGATCTTCGACTTCTTCAAGGTGACGCAACGCTCAGAGATCCTGCCGTTCTACTACTCGCCATTTCAGAAGTCGGTTATTGCAAGCATGGCGGCGGGTATCGCCAAAGGAGCCAAAGAGCACAAAGACCCGTTGTGCCAGTACTTGTACCACGAAGCCGGTAAATTTCCTTGTTGCATCTGATCTGGCATGTGCACTTCACGTAACTGTTTCACAGGACTGCGCTTAGCCGAACATGTCAGAGCTGTGACACCGCTGATCCAGAACGAGCTGCTTACCAGACCTGGTGGTTGCCCAGTCGTCTGCGTCGGATCTGTTTGGAAAAGCTGGGATTTGCTGAAAGACGGTAAGGTTCAAGTGGCGCGCCTGGAAGGGTGAAATACGTGCTGAAGTGTGCCAGTCGTGGTCCACTGTCTGCCCCATTGACTGGCGCACTGTCGCGGCACACTGCATGGGGGAAGTGCGCCACTTGGCTCCGATATGGATGCCCATATCAAGTGACACATTTGTTGGGCTAATTTGCATTGCATGGCGCAACATAATGTTTTGCTCAGGTTTCCTAAGCAGCTCGGGCGTTTCTTCGGCTTCAAGTACGAAAAAGTGCGTCACTTGTTGCATCCGCTTCCCTTTACAGGTTTTTTGGAAGGGTTGAACCACTGTGTGCCAGCTTTGCGCATGATCAAGCTGAACGGATCATCAGCCTACGGTGCGGCCTTCTTGGCAGCTCGGAAGATGGGCTTGCCGATCCCGATGGAAGACTCGAAGCAGACCGAAGACTTGTACCAGTTTGATGGGTCGACCTGCACCATCGACGAGAGCAGGAAGCAACGCTGGATGCGCGAGCGTGCTCGCCTGGCTAACACAGCTGCCGGTGACGACATCAAAATTTGAACAAATTTGTGAAATTTGACATACCGGATACTCTAGCCATTCCTTTCCAGTGTATCTTTCATAAACCGCGTTCACGGTGTAATAGAGTTCTTACCGGTATTACGAGCAGTGTTCCACGTCTATTTTATCGCATGATGTCTTTTTTTACTTGAACTTGTGTTTCCAGTTTAACGCACCACGGTCTTTATCGTCAAGATTTTCGGCCTGCGTTTGAAATGGTCTTGGCAAGAATGTAGCTGAATTTGAGATGTTTTAGGGTATATTTAAGACAAATCTAAAATATTTATATGGTATATTTAAGGTATTTTAAAGTATATTTGGTTGCGTCATTTGCAAACTCAGTTTTTCGCGATTTCGTGAGTTGTTCAGGGGACGTATTTCTCGTTGTCGCGCTCAAGTGTCCAGCTGACTCGTGAGGTTTTTTAGGCCAGTCCATAGAGAATTCAGTGCATTATCGAACAAGCCCAAGACATTTTGCGCTCAGCATCTGGATACAAAGCCACGCGAGGAGGTAGGCTGGTGTCTAGTACTGCAACTTTCCACGGGCATGCCGCGACACGTCATGAACACAAGTAAAGATCAGCCTCGGATCGCCTATGATATCTTGACAACCCCCGCTAGGGATCCATTGCGTGCACGATTATGTCATGCGGCATTTCCATGAAGCACAGACTTTCAGCTCGAGTCGGTTCGACTCAAGGGAAAAGGCATGGGGGTATCGGCGGCCCAATTTGCATACGAACTTTTTTGAGTCCCAACGACCCTTTTTCGACATGAAGTTGTTGCCAACATTCAGGGGCTTTAAGTGCCAGCCTCGCTACGTACGCTTCGCCACGGTCCACAGACAGATTTGGCACAAAACTGTTCGCCCTTGTGGGAAGACACTCTAGAAAATTTCAGGGGCAACCACTAAGTCAAATATTCCTTCGAGGAGTTTTAATGCCAGAACGACTGCCTCCACATTTTCATGCTACATGACGTCAAAAATTTTCCAAATAAAATATAGGACCTCCTCAGACCTTCCTGACGTAACCATCCGACCACTGGTCAGACGGCTATATGGGTTTCGAAATCTGGTTCCTCGATGTTTATTACACCAGATCGCAGTAGCAGTGGAAGATTTCCCTTCGGGTTCCAAAACTGCAAACTCGTTTCCTGATCATTTTAGCTAGCAACCGTTCGTACGCAAACTGGGCCGCCGACACCCATCGCAAATAATATAACGCATCGAAAGTCATAGATATGACACAGTAACGAATCGTCCTGTTGCACCATGAGGAATGTGACCGCACGATATTTACATCAGTGGTCCACATGGCTGGTTGTTACAAAGGTCAGTCAAGATTTTAGTCATCTGATACTCATGGTCAGCATTATGGTCAAATGATACTTTAAGCACTGGTACCCGTCAAAAAGGCAAGGTTCTGAAAAATCGCGAAGAACTGACTTTTTAAATGACGCTACCCAATATGCTGCCATGAGAAGACCCGTTCGTCGAAATCTGCTGCGGTCGGCTTTATCAGCTGAGCATGAAGACTTTGATACTGGAAAGGATCAAAGACTCCCTGGCTTACAAGATGGTCTTTCGCAATGTTCCTCTAGATGATTTCTTTTTCCAACTTTTTGAACCAACTTCCGCCCCTGATTCTGTTGGATGGAGCACAGGAGCCTCGGAGGCTCGGACAGCTCTTTCGCGTGCCTCGTCAGTAAGATATAGAATGACGGGAATAGGCAGCCCGAAAGCCTATTCACCGCCGACAAAGTTTTTCTCTAATTCTTAACTCAGTACACTGACGATCTGCTCCCTATGCGTCAGAATTTATTGGGACATTTTTGTGTGGATAGACTGAAAACGATAGACAACAACAAAAACCACAAAACCGACAAAGACAACCAACTGTCTCGTAGTTCACTTCTGTTTTTCTATTAATAGTGCGGTTTTTGGAACTCTCTTGACCAAAGCTAGAATTCGAGAAAATAAAAAGGTTGAAATTCCGCAAACGACGTCAGCGCGTTATCAGGCTTTTGAACGCTTTTCGCCACTCCGTTGACGCCAGCGGATAAGTGATAGGAGTAGTTAGTGGGTTGAGAGCGAGTAAGACCACTGTAGATGTATAATAGGTAAAATCAGCCAAATTCAATGTACTAGCGAGGGCAAAAAAAACCACGTTTGGAGTCCAGAATGCGACAGTTTCCGCCACGAGATATGTTAAGACTTTGAAGTGAAATGTCCGAGAGCCAGACAGACGATTTCCCGCCCGGGAGAGCTTTTCCAGTAGGCTAGAAGGAACATACCGTTCGAGACAACGGTTCCCACACCGACGACGAGAAGTATCCATACAGCGACCTCAACATTGGGGTACAATCCTACGTTGCCAATCACTACTGCAGTATTGGTTCTTGTGCAGTTACTGTCCGTGGATCCTGATGTAAATTGACAAGGGTAGCGTTACAAGCGGCCATGTATCGCTCAGACAGAGAAACTAGATGTCTCGTAACGACTGTAATTTGCACGGGAACCTTGCAGTATTTCAAATATCTTAGGCAGTATGGCATGACCCTATGCATCGATGACACAGTAGCTTACTCTAGAACTCATTCGAAAACTGAAAGTACAAGACAGAAGACGGCAAATAGCGACAGCAGGTCTGAATACCTGGCATGTCGTGGGCGTTAGTCGGTCTCTGAGGCACACTGACAGCACAATTATTGCCGGCACGAGCCCAGAGATTACCGACGAAGGAGTATCATGGAAATCCGGTCAGTCAGCGAACTGAATTTCCGACTTGATTCATGCAACATGCTGTTCGTAAGATCATGCGTCACTCCGTTGCTGAAGAAAAACATAATTACTTTGTTTTCGTTGAATGAAACAGCCAGTCCTAAAGTGCTTGGTGACAGGATGCGTCCTGATGAGTGCAAATATACGAAAAAGGGAGCATCAATTTCCTGATTCACATAATGGGTTTTTAGGAGCAATTTATCCATGGTGGGTTTAGTGCGCTACGACGTATTCTGTAGTCTACAGTACGTTGCAACTCGATCCCCCCATGGTAGAAAACTCCGGCGGCTCGAATGGGCGCCAGGTCGTCCGTTTGCTGATACCTTCATCAGTGGCACCATCTGTAATAATGACTACTGTAGCCTCCTCGATAGCGTAGCCCAGATCCTGTATCCTCCCCGATTCCCTCGAGCCAGATGGACATTCTCGGCATCAGTGAAAAGTCTCACTGACCGAGAAGCCCATGTTATCGTTTTCTTCCAGATTGACTACAAAGAGATCATTCCGCTCCCGTTCAACTGCATTACTTTGTATACGGCGTGATCGCTCCCAGACATCCTGGCATCTTCTTCATCCTCCATCTCGATCACTCCTGCATCCAGAAGACCCTCGATCGACCCATACCACGTTTATCCCGAAAACCTCCATACGTTGCTGAACGTAGTCTAAAACAGACACGAGGACGGTTCCGGGGGCGAAAAGGAGGACAGCGACGGTATCGATGAAGATGTCGACTTTGACTACTGTATATCGATAACTGGGCCAGCTTTAACTCTACACGTACTAACCCGTTACCTTCATTCCCCGACATGGTCATCACCGCAATGTCGCCGCAGTTCGTCGAAAGTCAGTTCCCAGAAGTGAACAACAGGCACCCCGGAATATATACAGAAGTAACAACAGGACCAACAGTGAACAGTCGATGGTCGATGTTCACGGAAAACCAACGACAATCGTAACAAGCAGCTGCATTCCCGTAAGAAGATGGGTACTCCAAATGAAGCGGCCTAAAATAAGAGCACTGGAAGCACGTCTGGCACAGTTGGAGAATACAAAGGAAGGAAGTTCAGTTTCTTTTCGATCTCCTTCCCTCCGCACGCAAAGGCTAGCAACTACTGTGGTACATAGGTATTAATTTTCTTTTTCAGTTGTCTTTTGGGGGAAACACTCTAGGTAGTGATCTCAGCTAGGAAGAAGGAAAGGATCTCCATACCTAGGCGGTCTGGTTGAGAGTAAGCCAGAAACCGGCAGCAATGCAGGAATTCTGATCCCAGCTTACCCATCCTGGTTTGCCTGAACTGAACTATACGTGCAGTGGAGAATAAACGAAATAGGAAAAGAGATCTACATGCTTCGTCCATTCTGATAGTTTCGGGTTACAATGAGCCGCTAGTAGCTGACTTGTGTCCTTCCATTTGTAAGACATGAACGGACAGGCGCTTACCGCAAACGTAGGAACACCCACTATCTTTGGAATGAAAAAGCCGTAAGGTTCAAAATTGTGCAGTGGTATTCCTACCCTGTAGTCTTTTGACGTCGGAAGATTCTAACTTATCACCTTCATCTTCACAGCCAAAGTACTCCGTATCAGACTGGCCATCTGGAGAAACAACACTGGCTACAGCTCGCGAAGTTAATTCTGCCCCACATTAACTTTCCAGACGTAAGAAAGCCATTAAATCCTTCTTTGTGGATTGAAAATAACTGCTAAACATGGCTCTTACAAATCTGGATGTCCTCTGTGTTAAGCTTGTACTGTTTCTGGGGATCATATTGTTGCTGACGAGAGGGGATGTGGAGGGTGCCGCTTGTTCCAAGTATCATACCGTTACGGGCCACGATACGGTATCCAGTGTGGCGGGCCAGTATGGCGAAACCATTGCTAATATTCGCCGATTTAACCCGGAAATCAATGCCTTCACCAAACTGCAGAAAGGGTCCAAGCTTTGTGTCCAACCCAAACGGGGAGCTGCCGGTAATCCTTTCTAACCGGACTTACTTTACCGAACTGACTGGAAAATTCCCCATCCGCTGTTGCGCAGATACACGGCAAACACAGCACGGGGAATTCCATAGAGAGCCGACATAAACATTTCTACGTTTCTCGTTTGAGAATACTAAATATACACCTTCTGTAAATTAAAAAAAAATCTGTACTAATTTTGCCTCTTGTATCAGATAACCAGTTTTTTTGCACGGCTTGATTGGTCTTATTCCGTATCGGAGCCGATCTCGGGAAAAAATGGACTGAACAAAATATGGCACCGTCACCCACACTGTAATATTTTGCCCTAATCCGCGCTGTAGTACATTAGCCCGTACGATGATGACCGAGGAATCTACGACGAATGGGACCGTCACAGGTATGATTTGAACTTGCTCCGCGTCAGGTAAAGCGCGATTGCAAGTAGAAGCGTTTTGGGAATTACTGTTCGAGCGCTGTGTTTTTACAGCAAAACCCGAAGACACGAAAGCGAGAGCGCTGATGTTCTTAAGGATTTCACTGGGAGTGCTCCTTGGCTTGGCATGCATGTTCATTGTATCATATGCTGTAGCAGTTCATAGACGGAAAAAGAATTCTCAAGGAAAACTCATGGCACACGGTGTTATCCCTAAGTATTTCGTAGACCACAAGCCGGTCGCCACCACACCTTCCATCGAAACCAAACACATTCCCGGATAACCACATTTCCTACTTCGCGACAAGTCCACAGAATTCCCTCTCATTCTAAGATTCATAAGTCAAATTAGACAGCTACTTCATGACTCTGGATGTTGTCAGGTGACACACGGCGATTGCTTTAGCAAAACGATAAACGCCCTGTATACGTAACAACGGTGCAACTTTTTTGTGTGCAATACAGCTGTAACTGCTGACTGTACTAATATGAACGAATAAAAAGCATGGTCCGATTTTGTAATATTACCGACAAGTGATTCTGGACGTTTCACGCTGGAGTATGGGAGTAGGGGAAGAGATACAGGAAAGCTTCAACAACGGCATCAACCAGACTGAAAAGCCGGAGGGTGGTAAGTTTGGCCACCTAACCTTCTCGTTACTGTACGTTATCGAATTTTGGTAACAGCTAAAGGCGCAGGTATTGCAGAGAAAGAGAAGGATAACCAGCTGTATTACTGGATCGGAGGGGTCGTTGGTTTTCTGGTGTTGTTCTCCTTGATTTTTGGCTTGTGCTTTTGGTTGCGCAAGCGCCGTCGCAGATCATATATGGACTCGATGGACTCTCGCAACGGATCCTACCAGGCAGGAGCCATGCTCTCGCGATCCGCTGCCGGTGTCAAGAAAGGAGAGCGCGGCCATGACGGGCATGGTCATGGTCATATGCATGGGCCTGGGGAATCTCCCTCGTCTAACCAGCGCCATGTGCCTGGATAGTTCAACCCCAGTCCTAGTCTTTGTGTTATTTCCTGGTTCTTTGGAATTTAGGATGTTGCTGAGCGACAGACGCCGCCAGATGACTCTAAACGTGATGTTGCTACATACACTGTGTATGCGTGCACTCTAATTCGAATGCATCTTCCGCGTTACGAAGCTGGGCATTTTACTTATCGAATATTCGAGTTCGTCAGTGTGTGCCATAATTCCCTGTTTCTCCCGATAGTAAACTCGGTTTCTTTTGCGAACGTAAACCAAAATACCCCAGAATTGTTCGATTGCATACAACCATGTTGGTTATCTTAGTGCGTTTCTGTATGTTGAGTGCGATGCTGTTGCCGTTTTTACGTACAGGTAAAATTCGCAGGTTATTCCGCCTACTTGGTACCGTCTGGGTAATGCACAAAATCACACCGTTTTTGCTAGGTCGCGCTCAGTCATCTCCTTCCCTGAGTCCAGCGGCTGCGCCACTTCAGTGCTACCAGTGCCAAGCTTCTCGTTCCACCTACAAACTTCCTCCCTTGCTGGGCGGTGTATCGATGGCCGCACCGCAACCACCCACGTCGAGCACAGACAACACGACCACCACCACCACTACGGCAGCCAGCACCACCCTTACTCCAGCTTTGCAGGACGAAAGTAACAAGTCTCCGACGAACGACCCCTGCTGGGACGACTCCTTCAACGGTAATGGTGACAGCGTCATCCAACAGAACTGCACGGACGGTGCCGTCTGCTTCAAGCGTCTTGTCCGAAACAGTCCTGCCGGCGGTAAGCTACTATCTTTCCCCATTGCAGCATTGAGCTTTCTTCGGTCGTATGCCCACGGACAAGATGAGCCGTGAGCAAACACTGTAACTTGAACGAGTTTGTGATCTCAGGTGGCGCACGGTCTCGGTGATGCAAGCTGAAGGTGTTCGCCACTTCAAAAAACGAACTGGTTGAAACTGTATGCGTGCCCACGGCAGTGCGGGTCGCAGGAAATCAGGGTGTAAATGTCCGGGATCAGCGCCCTCTACTGGTGCACGTAATCTTGTGGCGTCCAATCAGTACGAGGTAAACGACATGATTCGGGCATGGCGGTTTTTCACTCGTAATTTGGGCATATCTTTACTCAGCTCTTGCTGCGCGTAATGAACCGCTTCTTGTTTCCTGAGATAGACTGATCCCTCTCCTGGAGGTTTCAATAGGTTTCAGAACAACAAAGCGTTTTGAATCACGGGAATTTGGCCTGGAAGAGACATGGGTCTGTCCAATGTTAAAAAGCCTCATGTTGTATCAACAGGCGTACGATAAGAGATGAATCAAGCGTTGACAATAATGTTCAAACTTTTCGCGTTGCCCGAATTATGGTGCGAAAATCGATATGCCCGAATTATGTCGTTTGACTCGTAGGCATATTTGACTGATGGGACGCCGCAAGACCCCCAAGGCCTGCTGAGGGCGCCAGTCCTGCCTTTTCACCCCCTGATTTGATTTGATACTGCGCTGGGCATGGGACACACAAAATGGTACTCTGAAGCACCAGCAATACTGCTTCACCGTTCAGACCCTTCCTTTTCTACCGTTTAGAAACTATTGTGCGCGGATGCATGATAGATCCGAGGTTTATCTGGAGCCCTGCAAGTCGAAACTACTGTAGCAACAATGGCACGTATCATCCTTACGGTACAAGAGAATTTCTAGAACTGACGACAAGTCAGAGGAGCGCCGGAATTGTGGATGTCTTATGTTTCTGCGACAGCAGTCTGTGTAATGCAGCTTCTTCCCTGCTCAGCTTTTCGCCCATGCTTTTCTTGCGTCTACTAGCGTTGACTGTGTTTCTTTTTAATTAGAAGTCGGTTTTCACAATTGGGTTCTTCTGAATTCGGTTAACATGTTTCCAAATGCGTTTATGGTATCGTGCAATACAATGTTTGCTGTTAGTGACGGAGTACGTAATAAACTCGCTTACATAAATAAACAGAGATTACTGTCATGAGAATGTTTGCACCAGTATACAGATCATTTGCCCACCGAAATTTATACGTCGCTCATACTCATTTCGGATGAGTGCGTCAAGTTATTCGAAGTGGCCATGTTAGGCGAATTGGACAAGGGGTAGATGGCGCCTTCGCGGGCGCGTTTTTTCTGCTTCATCCTCCGATTCTGAAACCTGGAGAATACATTCCGTCACGGAAAGCATCTCAAAAAAGTCCTGCCAAGAAGACAGCAGTTTAGTTTTCGAATGTAAGCGATATTTACCATATTTTGACTTGAGTTTCGTTCAGCCCGAGAACGTTGGCGATTTCGATGCGTTTGGCTCGTGTCAGGTACTTGCTGAACTGAAACTCTTTCTCCAGTTCTGTAAGTTGTTTGATGGTGAAGTTGGTTCGACCGGTGCCATTGGACAGGATTTGGATATTCTTACTGCCTGGCATGCCAGCCAGGACCGCTGCGGCTGTCAGTTCCTGGTTTGACGCTTGCTGTTGGCCGTCCATCAAACAGTCGCTGCCGCTCATCGACGAACCGTCGTGAGTATTCCTTATGACACTGCCTTTGCCTCTACCATTCCCGGCTCCATTCTGCATCCCGGGCACTACAGCACAGAAACACTGTATAACCATCGTAGAAAAACACCGTAGAAAAACTCCATGAAAGATCTACGAAACTAAAAGAGTATCTGTTGGAGTTTCAAGAAAACAAACGGTATCTCGTATGCCTTACCAATTTTGGCAGCGCTTCTTTTGACCTGCATCCATTTATACGTCACCGCTTTCTTCGGCGCGGCACCGTCGCCGCTATCAGGTGGCGCCACATGTTGCAGATGGGTGTAGTCGAGTGGTTCTTGACACTGTTCTTCGTGCTTGACCCCTCCATTGCCATAGTACGGAGGTTGCAAGCAGTATTCAGGACTGGCCATATTTTGACCTTTGAGATACTGTAGAGTGGGGCCAGGGCTGAGATGGTGAGTTCCGTCGGGATAGAGATACTGTAATCGTTGAGATCGGTCGGGGGAGGCGTTTGCGGCGGCGGTGGGCTCATAACCCAAGCCACGTGCCGTTGTTGCATCGGGAATATAGGCTGCATTGTCGGGATGTAATGGATGAGTGGTGTACAGCTTGTTGTGCTGGGAATGATAGGCTGGGGAGTTATTGTTGGGACTGTGGCTAGTCACTGCATGACTGACGCCGCTGTTAGCGTTGTGATAGTGAGAGAAACCGGCCTGAAAGGGATAAACACTACTCGTGTTTGACGGGGAGGACGGCAGCGCTGTCACGCCATTGCTGCAAGAGGACGACGACGTCGACGATACAACCGGAAAGTGCCGGGACACGTGGCGATTTCCGCTGTTAGGGCTGCATTGAGATCCTGGACGATACAAATCCGGATTGTGGCCTGCGAAAAATAGAAACATCATAGGAAAGGGCGAAATGCGCAGGGATGGAGATTGTGAGAAAAGCTGACGTTCAAATTTATTCTTGGCATGCTTATGAAGGTTAGTTAGTCTACGATTGAATCCAGCTCAAGTTTTTCTTCTTAAATTGTAACAAAAAAAGATGGATTTCGCATGCTTTGAACGTAGTGTGCTGAATAGGCCGTCGGCCAATGATTCGAACCAGATCGTTCCTCAGGTGGCGCACGTTTTCATTGCTATTGGCTGAGTGCGCGCGCCACTTTGACGACTTCTGGGCAACTCTATTTGCCGATGTCCTAAATAGGCTTCCTTTGCTTCGTTCGAGGATTACAGCAGCTACAGGTAATCACTGACTTTTCAAGATACATGCAAGCTAGTTTGAGCGTATGGTCTTCCTGCCGTTACGAGTGGTTAGTTTACCGTTCGATGCATCACCGTGGTTCACCGAGTAGTCACCGTAACCTCTCGCTACTTCCGTGAAGGGGTAGATCATCTCTGGAGAGCCTTCTTCACCGTAGACAGTGCCCCAGTTGCCAGACTGGATATTAGGACAGTAGTTGGCTTCCGAAGTATGGCAGGAATTCAGGTACGGCATGGGTGAAAAGGGGGCAGCACTGGAGGTATGAGGGTAGTTAAAGCAGGTAGCGCCGAGTGGGGTCAGTGGCGGGCTGTAGTAATGTACAGCGTAACCGGGCGTAGCACTGTAGGAAGTGGCGCATGATCCGGGCGACGAGGATGCAAGGCCAGTGTTTGTGGAAGGGCTCAAGGTGGCCCTAAGCACCTTGAGAGGATAAACCGACAGCGTGGGACTGCTGCTGAGTGGTGAGGTGACGTCGATGGCTGACGGAGCCGACCTGTCGCCGGCTGCCGAGGTAAGGGTCACTTGCGCAGCAGAAGATGCGTAAACGTTCTGCAAGTTGCCATTTGAAGTGTTCAAAGTGTGATGGCTGAGTGTGGCAGGGTTGTTCCACGTGTTCCCACAAAATCCTAATCCAAGTAAAGGTCGTCAGAATATAGCTTTCACATCGATCCAATGGACCATGTCATTTCACGATAAAAAGATTGGCAATTAAAACAGGGTCGAAATTTTCTGGTCTGTTCCTGAAGATATCATCTTGTGTGTCTAGTATGAATGAAAAACTCGATTTTCCAAGTTTATCTTCGGAAGTTGGACAAACGTTTTGTTGCGCATTCGCGAAGGCAGACGGAAGTGTTGGGGCGGAAGAACAACAGAGATAAATCATGCTTGGATAGTTTACCACGGTTCAATGACGGAATAGAGCAGCTGCATTAACATTTAGTAGCGTTTTAGGCTGCATGTTCAATGATACTGTATGATATAGTGTGGCAACGTCAAGGCGTAATGACAATAACTCCGTGGAATGATGGGCTGATTAGTAATGCCTGTACGGGCCGATGTGATATTGATGGAGTAGCTGACACGAGACAGGACAGAATATTTACGACCCATTAGAAGAACATTGGACAAATGAGAGGCCAAACCAGGACAGAGTGGTAGTTGTTGATTTTGTATTATATATTGCCGTGTAGTCTGTCTTCGATGGCGGCTATTTACGACGTAATTAGTCAATCATGCAGGCAACTCGGCTTAGTCCATAAACCATACGGACGTCGTAAATCTGCCGAGTGTTCATGCAGAAAATTCACACTTCCGATGGCATTCCTCAAATAAGCCATCTTCTCCCGGCGTTAACGGCCCTTATCCCTAAACGATAGCCATGAACACTCTATCAATCTTGGGCTCAGCGCAATATGATTACGATGTGCAACGGTTCTGTGATGTATAATTTTTTTCAGCTTGCCTAATGAGTTCTCTAATTTTTATGACTGCAATCGGACCCGGTGATAATTTCGGTACAGTGGCAGCTAATGGCTGTTTTGATCGGTGGGGGCTCACCTGTGATACTTTTGCGACTACGAGCGCCATTAACCGATGATATAATCGTTGCATTCTTCCGCCGAGCGGCCGGTGGTTTACAGGCTGTTAATACTGTTAGCCCTGACTTGCATGGTATGATCTTTATAACATTTTTTCAGCACTATGGTCTGAAAACCGTGTTGCCGATTAAAATTTTTCATAAATAGAACATGTAATACGTAGTGAAGAACCCTCAGGACATTTACTGTTGGCTGGGCTTCTGGAGCGCGCTATCGGCATTCGTTGATCACGACGAACCAACCGTGGATATGCATGTAATGTATTGCGTAAACCACCAGATGTCGAAAACCATGGAAAAGCCGAACCGTCTGCTTTAAAACTACTTTTTGGCCGCGAAAATGACAGTAGCACACCTTGGCTTCTTTTTACGGAATGAAAAGAAACAGGATCTACCCATTAATACTGAAATGTCGGGCTGGGGGGATTTCTAAAATGTGGGAATTAAAAATAAGTGCCCTCAGTTCGAGCAAGCCACGTTTGTTTCTAAAACATGCTAGGAAAAATGTGCAGCCGTGAATACGGCGCGCTTGGGATGTCAGGAATATATAGTCATAAGGTGAGGGGTTACTTGTGGACTTCGTGGCCTACCGTACATACCCGGAAGTAACGCAGACTTGATAGCGGTTATTTCCTGATGAGACTGAAGCGAATGTCCGGCTAAATCCGAGTGGATGGATGGGGTATTCGTAGCAATTGATGGTGTGGAATCAACAAGCGTCGAATCTGTTGAATGGCGCGTGCTCTGGTTAGGGAAGATTAATGAGGATGACGACAACAGATTATGATGATGGAAGATGTGCTGTGTCGTTGGAACAGTTAAAGATTCGACAATAAGAGACGACGATCTGGCTGCTGCTACATTGACACAACTACTCACAGCAGGACCAGTGCTGGTCGCCTTGGCGCTATCAGCACTGGTGACGGAACGGGCCGACTTAACCTGCGTCGGTGTAGAGCATACGACGAAGGAAGGACTGGTCGGCTCAAGCCCCATACGTTTCTCCAGGCTATCCGCCGTAGCCGTCCCTGCCATCATCATCATTAACTTCGTATCCATCATCATCAAGCTGCCAGCTAGCTAGTTTTATCGTAAGACCAGCTTTACTTTGCGAGTCTTTCCTCTTGATATCATTGGCCATTTTACTTAAACCGAGTACGGAAAAGCAATTGATCGTCGTATGGAGATGGATGAGGTGATCGACACAACAGAAACGCCTTCCTGGTTATTTAATCCAATACAAAAACCGGACTCCGCCTTTCCAGTTTGCCCGTATTACCATGTGGTCTGATCAAGCAATTTAGCCCCGACATGTTTTTCTTAGGACCAATGAAATCAATAATAGATATTCACATCAAAGAAGGTTTTTTTCGGTGAAAAAATTAATGGAAAACCAGAAAATGATTTTTTTCATCGAGTGGATGGATGGTCAAGTAGGACGAAACTGAATGAAGTTCCATTGGAACACGTCATATTTCTGGATAGAGTCATTAATCATTCGTGTATCGTCGTAAATGCCACGGAGATTGGCAGATAATTTATCACTATCCAAGCCTAACAAGGACAGCAAGTCAACGCTTAAACAAACCGCCTTCCCGCCCTCTCTAACCATAACTTCGAATCAAAAATGGCAGTAAACTTACGCGGCTTTGAACGATTGATTAATCGCCTTCAGTGTTCAACCTTTCTCTAATTTCGCTTTTCCTTCACTCAGAGATATCATCTTTTCGTTCGTCCGGATTCCATTCGACTCAACAGACCCTTCGTCTTTCACTTAGAAAGCTTTCACTGGAGCAAGACGTGTTCGTAGAAAAACTGGTATACTCACTCTTCGTGCAGTATTTTACGTTACACCACTAGAGCGAGGTTTCCGCAGTGAACCAGATAACTTTGAGCCGAAAACGAAATCTGTTGTATGGTTTTGGATATTTAAATTGAAAAGCGGCGATACTTGGGGAAATTTTCTAAATGTGTTCAAGTGCCTACACCTGCCTGTCGTGCCGCAAAGCGTAGCTGTCAAAGCAAAGCTGAAGGTATCATACTCGACTTTCAATATGGGATTTGTGCCTTTGCCTATGCGTGCTTGAAACTCAAGCTGCTTCACAAGTTTCAAACTTTGGGTGTATTCAACAGCGTTTTGCCATCTCTGCTGTCGGCATATGTCTCTGACAAAGGCCAGCGTGCTTGAGAAGCGCGGATATTTGGCCGGCTAGGATAATATTTAATTTGTGAATTATGACTGTCGTGTTTGTTTGGGACGGTAACTTAGCTTCTGACGGCCGGCCGCCCGTCTGATGCCTCTTACCTTACCTTCAAAACTTGCTAGTCTGACAAATTTCCACCCTTGCTTACCTCAATCAATTTCTTGTTTTTTCCAGCTCCATTGTTGATTTTAACCTCGAGCTCAGCGGGATTGACTGTTCGGCCTCGTAAACGTTTACATAGGCATTGTTTACGAGCCAGACTGGGCTCGAAGCGCAAATATGCACTGCGTTTTTTGTTTGAATATATTGAAAGATTAAAGGTTGTTTTCACTATCGCGCATCCCTAATATTTGGTTCGATCGCCTTTATAATTTCTTGGCATTTGTTCGCAAATTCTTGCATACTTCTGGATTTTCCATGTTGCTTTGAAATCGGATCGAAAGATTTGAAAATTTGTGGGAATGTGACGTGGCCAGTGAATAGTGCCAAACTGTCATGTCAAGTGGCGCATGTTTTCACTGTACTTGGCGGACAGCCTGCGCCACTTGGGAAAACGATATGCTTCAAATCATTGACCCACGTCGCAGTTACTTGTTAGATCAAAATTTGACGTCATTTTGGAGGGTAAAAAATCCATGCAACCATTTGCCATGACACATAGATTGTGTGTAGCTATCAGGGAGGTTCCTACTTCCCACACACCCATTCGAGTATAAGTTTCGACATGCACCCGTTTAGTGCCAAAACCACCGTAAAAAAAGCCGAAAGTGTCTTCTGGGAATCCTACGTGAGCTCACCGACCGAACGAACGAATCTATGAACTACCGCAGTAAGATCCTGAGAAACCAGAGTAATTCTTCGCATCATGTTACTGTAGTTGTCTCAAATATGCCGCAAAGTATACAATTGTAAGATCACGAGAATGTTTGTGGGCGTAAGAGCCGGCAATGAAAGCTAGTAATGATAGGCTTTCATTGCCGGGCACAATGGCGTCGGTCGCAGATATCATGCCTATAATGCCACATTTATCCAGTCAAAAGTGGAAAGAGCGAGGCCTGCGTTTCAATTGAATTCAGCACAGCACAGCAAGGGATCCATGTTAACGTGAAAACTCAACCATAGTCTCGATGGAACACTTTAAAGCTGAAGAGAAGGAATATTGTCGATGGTGGCAGTTTTGTATTGCGTGTACATTGCCAGCAATATTTGGACGTATCGCTCCGCTCGACAAACACTAGCATGAGATGACATACAGGCAAGGCAAATCTCCCGAGCTCTCTTTTCTGCCATCATGACAACAATCATGGCCATACAAGCAGCACTTAATGGCACTTGTAACGAAGATGGATCGCTCCCTGACAAAACATGTTCCCGGTCCTTTCACATCCCCCTCTTTCTTTTCCGCTTATTTTCGATTGTCGATTCGCTGTATACGCAGCAGTCAGCCAAAAACAAACCGTTGAGCCTTTTCTTTTTATTTCAGATCTGAGCGTATTAAAACGAAGGAGGTGGATTGCGACGTAGACAAACAAACTCTACAAGATCAATGTCTCAAGTGACGCGCGCTCTCAGCCAATAACACTGAAGACGTGCGTCACTTACATAGGGAAACACTTGGTGGCAGATAAAGCACCCGCCTCTTTCACTTTAACCAGAGTTGAAAGAGCTCATAGTCAGAGAAAAACTCGTACGTGGGCAATGAGCTGCTGAAGAATACTGTATGGGAAAATGGTGGATGAATTGCCGACGGTGTAATTTGTGGTCGAATCTTTGACACAGGTGGTATTAATTTGCAAGTAGCTCTTTCTTCTTCGGTTCTCTTGACAGTGTCGACAAAACGGCGCGGTTCTTGATGGCGGAGAAACGGGTAGTGTCCGTCAGTTGCTGAGCTCGCGACGGAGCAACTACGCAAGTGCCGCGTATTCATGTCAGCCAACGAAAATGTTGACGGTTGCGAGAATGTTGCCTCTGACAAGTTGAATGTGGATTGTGCTGTGAAAAGGATGATGAATGAGTATGCCGTGCACTTGTGAAGCTGACATTTTATTTGTGCGCGCCATTGGACCTACAATTTCATGACCTAAGCAAAAGACACGTTAAATTATACATTACGTTCATATGGATCAAAATTCGTGAAGTGTAGCTTTATTTTATCTCTTGGAAATTTCAGAACAAATTACAGAAAGAAGTGTGTGTAAGCTCCTCGAAAGGTCGCCATCAGATCCTCGAAGCTTCAAAGTATTCTCAAGGTCGAATGACCCTGAGGGGAGCAGGAATGCATTGGCTGCGAGATTTTGTTTCTGTTCTACAGTTAGCTATAGTCGTGGTGATATGTATAATTCAGAAATCTTCGAACATTAGCTCCGGGAAGACGCAAAAATTCGGCAGTGAAGTTTTGCAATGACATTTCGAATGTCATGTGTGGTACATCAAACTTGGGTGGTTCTTCATGTCGACATGGAAAGTAAACTAGATTTCCGGTTTCATTTAAAATTGAAATGGACCATTCGACATTCTACTCCGGCCACAAAATCAGCCGGTTCAGATGGTGATCAGTTTGAGGGAAGTACGGTCGACGTCGACGATATCAAGATAGCCGCATAGCTCATAATCAGCCTTGGGCTGCTTGGACAGTAGGCAAGAGCGGATATACAGAAGACCCACCAAGAAGCGTTTGTCTAGGCGGCAGTTATGAAGGAATGTCTTTTGGATAATGATCAGTCTAAAGAGCTCAGCTCCTTATCAGCTGCCATAAGCCGGGGATATTATCCTCCCGGCATTACCGCTTTACGCACTCCAGGACGCCATTTTGCACACCAGGAAGTCATTGCAAACGATACCTACTCCCTCCGCCATCAAGCGCTAATCCACCACAGGTATCCATTACCAGCGACGTCCGCTCCTTCAAGGAGCAAGAGCCTCGTTGGAAAGTTACTGTGGCTAGAACCAGGTTCCTCACGGCCGAAAGTCAAAGCCTTTAGTCATGCTCGTCTATCAACTCGCCTGCTTTTTCAAAAAAATCAATTGGCGTTTGCAAGCAGTTATAAAAGGAACTGACATTACTGCGACATTAGCAAATTTGCAACTAGCGAAATTTAGAACTTCATACACCAGTGTTGATTTCAGTCTGGGCATAATTTACGTACTTAACGATCAATCAAGCGACACAAGTCAACTAAAGACCGATATGGAAAACTGATATAAAAACTGAGTTACAAAAGCTAGTTTTTACTATTCAGTCTCAGTGGGACAGTTGTACTTGATTGATCGAACGGCCGGAATTTATGCTCGAGACTGAAATCAACACTGCTTCCTAGTGATCTAGCTAGTACCTGGTAATATTGCCCTTTGCTATAGTATTTCTTTGTTATTGGTGCGGCGCAGCTGCCATGTCTGATCTGCAAATACACGTAAGGAAGTATACAGTAATATCTCTGTCGCCACGTGCACATCGGAACGGTACAGAGGCGGCTTGTGAATATAACCACCAGAAATTTAGATTTTTCCGCTGTTCTGCATCTGAATAAACTCGGAAGACATGTTATCGCATACAACACAAAGTGAAAAGCTGGGAACAAAATACGTACAATGGCGAAAGTCAAACCAGAAGAGAGAGTTGACAGCAGGTATTGGAATAACAAAGCTCGGCAGGACGTTTACCGTGGAACAACGTGTCAAAGCAGCACCCCGACCATCGGCTATTATCTGCCACTTATTAAAGTTATTATCCATCGTCCTGCTGAACAGAACCGAAGGCTCAAGGTAGAAGTCAAGTGTCTCCAGTGGATAATACGGCGTTACCAACAATCAGCGAGGCGAAATACCATTGTGTTCCTTTCGCCAATAGTTCACAAAGCCACTTCAAAAACTCCTTCTCGTTATTTTCTTCTTTGTGATAGCGTTGTGAAAAAAAGACCAGCATGAACAGCTCTGAAGGTTGACTCTGGTATGACGCACAGTAAGGCGTATAGTTGTGCCGGATTCCTCTCCCCAAGTGGCGCACGCTCCTAGCTAACAGCATTGAAAAAGTGCGCCACTTCAAATGCTGATCTGACTCAGTCTATTTGCACTTTTGCACTTTTTTCCGGAGAACTACTTCGTGAAATGCGATTGTGCCGCTCAAACGGCCTTTCAGGTGAAGAAGGTTTTATGGCCTGTCTGGGTAAAAGTTCATTAACGTAAGGGCCGCTGGTCATTCTGGTGGAGCAGCAGGCGGTGCAAGTTCAATTGTCTGCCCATTGTCGGCTGTCATGTTTGTCTGGTCCTCCCGCAGTTATCCATCGGACATTGAGACGCTTACAATCGCGGTTCACCTTCCTTCTTGCATCTACTCCGCACCTTGCTGACCGTCACCTGACCCAACCTGTGAGAAACCAAGCGAGCAACTGCCTCCTAATTCAATTAGACATCACCATTCAATTACCTCCATATTCCATATCAAATGCGCTGCTCTTTTGTGTCGACCAAACTTTCCCGACCACTTGTAAGCATCTCACCGTTCACTTCCTCATAACTTGATTAACACATTGTCGTCGTCTTTTGGCTCAACCGATTAATCCGACTAAAGGTATTCTAACGAGGACCGCGCGAAGGTTGACTCAAGCTGAGGTCGGTCAAGTTATGATCATGCAGGTATAATATGTGTAATTTAGGGATTACCTAGACAGTGGTCGGCATTGTCCTTGTAACCAGCTTAGCAAGTGGATCAAGAGTCAGTTAGTTTTAATAAGCGCTCTCAGGTGTGTTTAACAGATTTACCTGGAGAACAAACTCGCACCAACCGTAAAGGTTGGCCACACACGAACCTTTAGTCGTCCATAATCAGCAGGAACGATTTTGTCTACTCTCAGCAAAAACAACTAGAAAAACCATCCGAAGAACAGTAGTGTTCATTTTCTGAGCAGAAAACTGGAGGAAGTAAAAACGAGTCAGGAACGTTACTGTGTAGCGGTGAAAGACAGGGTATCAGCAGTATGCCAGTTCGCGGCTTCCTCCTCCGGTGTATAGGCAGGTGGCGCTTGGTACTCTTTCTCAGCTTGGTCGTACGAGCAGTTCTTGACTTTCATGATAGCGTAAATCAACGCTTCGGGAACCCACACTTCGTAACAGTCCTTCATGAAACTGTAAACCAATATCATTTTATCTTGTTCTATGTTATTTTACATTCTATTATTTTATTTGAATTTTGTTCTGTTCGAAGATTACTTACTAAACGTTACTAATGTCTGAGCGTCGCCTAAGGACTTTCATAGCTCGATAAACTGCCGAGACCTGGCTATCGCTCACGATGGGACCTGTAGGGTTAGCGATCTCCCGGATGTTCTTCAGGAACTTCCAAGTCTGTCTGGTCTTCAGGGCTCTCGACCTCCACGTATGCCTCGGGTCCTTCGCCTCCATGTCTCGCAAGCTACGAAGATACTGCTGGCACTCTGCTGAGCACACTTTCTCCAGCAGCGCCTCGCCATAGGCTTCTCGTGCTCCAGCGATGGCTTGGGTTTCGCCAGAATCGTATACGATGGTCGAAGGGTCCCGTCGAACTGGCAGAGGAATGTAATCGTACCCGTAACAGTCTTCAGCGGACTCTTCTTCAATGTCGTCTTCCTACAAAATTCCAAAGTTGATGCATCATTTCACGTTTACTTTCGATTAATTTTTCCTTCTGTTTTCATTACCTCGTCGTCCTTCTTGCGTTTTCGGGCCGCGGTGGAGAAGGTCGAGACATCCGAAGACAAGCGCCAGTAAGAAACGTCTTCCAGTTCGGAAAGGTGGGCTTCCCACTCAGCGCACGACGCGGGAGGAGGATCAAGGGTGGCACGAGCTCCGTTCATCCGGCACCAGATTGCGTTAGCGTACCTGCAACGAGAAAACCAAAACTTAAAGGATTGAGTTTTTACCCCACGCGAAAAACAGGCCCAGAAACCACGCTCCTCCCTGTGGACAGAACAAGCAGATGCGTGGAAACCATCTAACTTTGGCGACGGGTTCATCGGACTGTGTGGACCAATCAACAATCAATGGTGAAGCTGTCAATGTCGAATCCGAATTCTCTTTCCTTACCAATAAAGTCCAGCGAGGATATCCAACTTGATCCTCTTCGCGCCTTTCTCTACCGTCATAATCCTGTGCTTGTGCTTACTGATCATCGTAGCCATCCTTTCAGCCAGCTCGAACATGGTATTATCCATGTACGAAGGACAGCGCAGCCAGGTATGCTTGCTACGAGTAACGTCTTGTTCGGGTCGTGTTTCCTCTTGTGGATTGACAGGCTGGGGCACCATCTGTCTCAATTTGTCCATCCTCTTATAGTTTGGGGTCTTGGAGTAGCTCAAGAAGCCCTTGTAGTGTGGTTCGATGAAGAAGACGTTAACTTTTAGTACACCTTTCTCATTCTTCACCGAGCGAAGGAAACACGGCCACCAGTCGAAAGGTTCATGCTTCACCCAGGCCAACGCTCCAACTTTTACCCAACTATACTTCTCAGACCTGGATTGAGTGGCAGCAGTGATCTTGCCGTCCAGGTAGCCGAGGTGGTAGAAGGGATCCTCTTTCCATTTTGCGAACAAACCATCAACGCTATGTAACAACTCGTTTGTAACCGAATTACGATAGACGGTGTTGATGGTGTTGTTGACGGTAGGGTTGGCTTCTTCTTTGATCATGTCGGAGATGAGCTGGAGCAGCTGGTCGGGATCGTTGGAGTTGAGCGTTGGCTGGGACTCTTCTGGAGGCTGTTCAGTTGCGATGCTGCTCTCCTCCTCTTCCTCGTCGCTTTGAGTTTCTTCTTCGTGGCTCGGCATCTCGACATCCTCTTCCACCATCGTCCAATACCTATTCAGAACACAAGCAGAAGGGATGTAGCAGGGGTTTGCAGACACGCCACTACAGAAACGGAGGGAGAGATTTTGATGAGACTGTGCAAGGTGATGAATGATGAGTTTCACATCGGACCAATCAACGGTCGTTACTGGGCGTTCAATCAACTGCTCGATCCACATGGAGCAGGGGCCCTATCGCAGGGCGCCGCGCACGTAAGATGGCGCCACTTTCGCACGGACAGAGTGGGCGGTTTCTCCCTTTACAGTCCAGTCGCTCGAAATCCGTGCCCAAGTTTTGGATCTCAGTTCAGAGCCCGCTATACATTCACCATACAGTATGCATGCTAAATGCCATAACTACATAACACAGGCACTACGCCCTGTCTTACTTGGTGTAATCAAGTAATCAACAGGTAGATGACCAGCTGTTTGAGCATGGCGCGCAGGGTGGTTAACTTTTAATGATTTTCGCGTTTTAGAAATGTGGAAATTTGGTACGGATTTCGAACGACCGGACTGTATTCTGCTGTTTTTGCTGAATACCGTCTCGTTACAATTCAAAAACGTCTTGGGGCCCCTTCGGAGCTGCCATTTAGGAGCTGATATGTTCAGCACTTAGGTACTATTTGGCTAGTTGGTTGCTGTCACACCGAATCACTCCTCACCGCTTCCGCCGTTGAGATCGATATGGTTTCACTCGTAAATTTGTGATTCTTCTGTCCACATGTCCGTGGTTTCGTGCCTGGCGAGGTTCTGAGTTCTGACTTGCTAAAGCATCATCACAGCGTCTAATCTGTTCCCTAGCAAGCCTACGGTTCGCTCACCATCAGATCATCCACGTCATTGCACGGTGTTTCCACTGGTGCGTTTCCTTCATCGGACAGACCCGTCGTCGCGTGCAACCCGTCGGTATCCTTGTTCCCATAGCTATACCGAGCCACAGGTCAGACGGCTTATGTGGGGTACCGAGGCGCTCTGCATCTGATAGTTCTAGTCTGGGCACTGCTTCTGATTGATTACTAACAACGGACAATCTGCCAATAACTAGCTCCCCATCGTACCTCGCATTGCACTGCACTAAATTTCTCGCACACAGTTTCGAATTTCTGCTCTTACTGATTACAGGTTATGCAGTCATATTTTGCCCGGAAGTGTTCGAAGTGTGGTGTAGTCTGCGAAGTGCTTCAGATTTGGCGTGGGCAGCGTCAAAACCCAAAGAGCACACATACTGCGGAAGTGGAAAAGCCGTAAGTGTAGCTGGACGTGTTGAGCTAAAAATCAGCTGAGAGACATTTATATTAGTCCTCCTCACGACAGGCCGTAAAACTCCGCTGATTGTGTTGATCTTGAAAGCGTATTACCAAGTTCCGCTTTCAAGATAAGCTGCCCTCGAGTAGCTTATCTTGAAAGCGAAAACGGATTATTATCTGCACACTTGACTCAAAATTTCAAATTTTCATTTCTCAGCTGATCCCTGCCTGCACAGTGATTCACGTTGCGAGATAGCGTTTCACGTGTGGGCTTCTTGATACTTATTAGTGTCGGGGATATCGACAGACAGACTAGCCAGAGAAAAAACCATGAATTTCAGCCTAGTCAGGAGGCAAAGTTTGTCTACAAACCTACCCCGCAAAACTCACGCATTTCCGCTCCCGTATTCGAGACTTTCGAAAAACGCAATTTTGCCTCACTCACGACTGATTTCAGTTGATCAAGCAAACTCAAATTTTAAATCAACCGTTTGCGACATAAACAGCTCGTCGTGTGGAGGACTATTATCTACTTGGAATTACCTTCCAAAGCGAGTGTCTTTCGTTCGCAGGCACGACGTCTTCTGAGTGACAAACGATCTTGACGGAATTGCTCAAAGCTCCAGCTAGGTGATTCCATGGTTTGCCTGTCAGATTCACTTCACCCTGAATCCAAACACCTGATTCCTGTTGTTTTGGACGGTCGACTAATAACGCTTAATCGGCAGTGAGGGTCAAGGGGATTTCGTTGCTAACGAAATCAGCGAAGGCGCGCCATACCTTGTATCTTTCAAGATTTTACATTTGGATGCGTCCGCTAGACCAACTAAGTTAATTACGTGGTTCTACCTGTCTAGTTCAGAGCCTCGAACATAATCTTTGACTGCCCCTCAGTCTAAAATTTCCTTCGAGACGAACTTTGGATTGAGTGAGCGGTCTAACGTTGGGAAACATGGCGTCGAACAATGCCAATACAACCGGACTATTCTCCGGATCTCATCGTCCAGGACGATCACGTCCACCGAAACAACACGCTTCCAACAACCCAGCCATCCGCCTTTTGATGCAAGAATTCCAGTCCCTCCAGAAAGAAACCAACGAAGGCTTTCAGGTAAAGCTACTCCGTGATGACAACATGTTCGAATGGGACGTGGCCATATTCGGTCCACCAGACACCCTCTACGCCGGCGGATACTTCCGCGCGTTGATGAAATTCCCATCCGAATACCCCTTTAGCCCACCATCCGTCAAGTTCGTCAACAAGATATGGCATCCCAACATCTATGACAACGGTAACGTTTGCATCAGTATCCTACACCCTGCCAGCAACGACACACGATCAGGCGAACTTCCTTGTGAACGCTGGAATCCGACGCAGAACGCCCACTCGGTCATCATGAGTATCATCTCCCTGCTGAGTGAACCCAACACCAGTAGTCCGGCCAATGTGGACGCCGGGATAATGTACAGAAGGTGGAAAGAACAGAAGGATAAGGAATATGAACGGACAGTGAAAGAGCAGGTCGAGGCATCGAAAGCGGATGCCGAGAAGGATGGGGTGAAGGTACCGACGACGGTACAAGAGTATTGTGTCAAGAGCACGTTTCAGGTTAACAAGGAAGAGAGTGTGAGGCCGTCGGGAAGAACGGCGAGTAATGGGTCGTATACCGCCTTCGATGTGACCGATGATGTGGACCTTGATGTGGCCGTAGATCACGATGATGCCTCTTTACAAGTGGTTCGAAGTAGATGATCATTGCTTGGTCTGCTTTCACGGTAGAAACACTACTAAAAATGCCTGTCTTCTTTCTGGTATTTACTGCTGAATCTCAAAGGTCCTTACCTACCATTGTACGAAGAGGGGGCACTAGCAGAGATCAGACTCTGAGCTCTCAAAAAGCCCCTTGAAAACGGGGTATTGGTTGCCAAGTGATGTTGACAATTACGCTTCAGCAGGCTATTATCTTCGCCGTAGTGCGTACCGAATCGTCAAAATCTGAGGTCACGGAATTACGGTTTAAAAGCATGTTTCGGAGAGCTCTGCTCGGCGAAATGGAACTTGAATTTCCGCAATACGGTCGTCCATATCGTTTTTGATCTGAACGTAAGGAAACCGTTCGCCGATGCAGCGGGGCCTTCCCTCTGCGAAGGAGAGGCCAACTTTGTCTCGCTCGTCAGTGATGGATTTAGCATTGCGAACTTAAAAAAGTTCGCAAACCGTTTTGTTTGAATTCTTAGGCGGAGGTTTCGGAGACCGAAGCTTACCTATCAGGGTTATCCCACGCTATTTTGAAAGCGATAGCATATTTTGCCCGGTATATGTTGGTACGAGCACAGATAGCAATGGTCCAGCATGACTAAGCATCTTACGAATAATCAAGCCTCCTCGTACGTAGGGTTCAAAGTTCACAAAATTTTTAGATACTTAGTACACATACAGCACTTCCTCGCAGAACGCCGGCCTCAGCTTTGACGCGAAAGTCTCGTGACCGTAACGCATTATGTGCTGTGATATTCATTATAGTGTCCTGTGGCACACTTGAATTTGAGGAAGTACCATAGCACGCATGGTACTCAGAACATGAGACCTTGAAAACGGGTTCTCTGTTTCTAACAATGGAACTCTACAAGATTTGCGCCACCCACACTAGCCCCTGGCACTAGTGTGATGCTAAAAATTATATTGTTATGGGACCAATTAGCGGAGACAAAAAGTGTGCCGAAACCGTGGATTGAACACGGGACCTTTAGATCTTCAGTCTAACGCTCTCCCAACTGAGCTATTTCGGCTTCCCGCTGTACGAGAAAAGTTAGAGCGCCGCTGAGATCACACTACGAAGTCGACCTTTGACCCTGCAAACGGCTTCCCAAGATTCCCATCTGGACTTTTCGAAGAAACTTCGGTGTACTCATGTGTGCCCGCAGAAACGGCTGACATATACGGTGGCTGAATAAGCAAGTAAAACTAGTACACGTACTTAAGGAAATTTTGGTGTTTTCTTTTGCTCCATTGATGATTACGGATACTTATTCCTCGATTGCTTTGAGACACTGCATATTTTCTTCTGCTTATTCCATTTTTTGACTTGTTCGAAAACTGCCAGCAGATGGTTCGGCTAAATCCGTGGGCCTCCTTTTCCTTCTTGTGATCTTCTGAAATAATCCGTTGTGCCTTGATTTGGCCAGTTTCGCTATCACTACTGTGTCGCTTGCTGATGAGCTCAACAAGATGGTGGTCACTTCCCGTTTTCCTTTTCGCAGCTTCCTCGCTGCAGTTGGTATAGTTTTTGTGAGTCTATTCAGGCCAAGCTACTATGTCCAAGGTCGACGAGCAAGTGGCGATACGGAAGATGTATATAACTCTCGCCCCACAGATACCGGTTATAGAGAAGCAACTTATCCCTCCGGAAACCCTGTTGCCGGAACATATCATCCAAACCGTCGTACGTCTGCCTCTTCATCGCGGCCAGACGACGAGGATTACTCCTACGGTTCGCCTTACGGTTCCTCTTACTCTTCTCGGCGGACTACAACCAGGTACGCATCCAGTGGGAACAGTCGGTCAGGGTGGAACGATGACTATGACGACTCGTACATACCCGCAAGCACGAAGACACCCCGCGGCTCTTCGGGAGGAATATTTCAATCTATCAAAGACCTCCTTTCCCATTCCTCCAGTGGCAGTGGTACCTCCAGCTCAAAATACCAGCCTTCTAGCGGATACGACGATTATTCTGAGCGATCAGTTGAACACCGAGAAGAAGGTAGCTCCAAGTCAGGGCTAGGAGACGCCTTCAGCAAATACGGCAAGTACTTGATACCCGCCTTGACAATGGCCGGCAAGCATCTGCCAAAGCTTCTGGGGAAGAAATTCGGTAGTAGCAACAAGGACGTAACGGATAACACGAACCCGCAGACACAGGGCAGCCACCCTGAAACTTACTCGCCTTCGCAGTCGGACGAGTTTCGCACTGCGGTCAATAGGCCAACTGGTCAATGGAGTAATGGGAAAAGGGTGGTTCCAATCGGCACACCAATCATCCCTACACCTTCTCCAGTAGCAGAAAGTTACCAAGTACCTACTCGGATATGGAAAACTTTTACTCCATGGAAGACAAGAAACGATGTCGAGCGCGAGGCAGCTACTTTACCACCAGTCACTACGGTTGCTGACAAAACCGAGCTTGAGAACGAAGAGGCGTGTAACTTGGTCAGGTGGAACCGTGAAGTACCTTTTACGGAGCTGCCCAGTATGATCATAGCGTTCCTGGCGAATAATAGTGCTTCGGGTACCACGATAGTGAAGAAGGCCAATGCTCTGCGCGGACTGCTGGACAGGACCGAAGAAACTTTCAACAGTGAGGAAGTCCTGGATACGGAGCCGGCCTTCGCTGTTCCGGCTGGCCTGACTTGGCAGACTTGTTTTCATCGAGAGTTCAACACTGCCTCTGCAGACAGACCTCGTGCACCACTCTCCACCCGCTGTCTCATGGCGCAAAGACTAAAAGCCAATGTGAGTTTTGTCTTCTTCGAACTGTTTATCAGCGCACTTAATTGAAGAGTTTTGATTTTGGGTTTTATTTTAGTGGCCGGAATGTATGCCTGTTTCGAGTACCACGGCAGCCACAATTACTAGTCGGACCAGAGAGCCAATGTTGGCCAGTCTGGACCGCCTTCGGTCGATCTACCTTAGCAATGCGGAGGATGGACAGCTGGATCTGGATGGTATCCTTTTCTGTTTGTTCGTCGTTTCCGAGTGCAAATTAACGGCTTTCGTACGGTTTTCGCAGATCTCGTCCAGGCTTCGGCCGCGTGCACCAACCCGAAGGACGACAAGCTGGTTCGGACTAGGCTTGCTAACTGCCTTGACTATTCCCTGCACGCCGAGCAAGTCATTAATGCCAACGTGACAGGGTCGGTGTTTGGGAAGGAGGAAATTTGCAGCAGATTTCTTTCGTTTGACGTCGCGCGGTGCGCCGGCTTGGTACCGAGAAACGCGCCTGCTGACCTTAAACCAACAGCTTGTCAGGTGGATCAGCTGCTGATAATTAGCGCTTTTGCGCGGAACTTCTATTCGTGTCATTACGAAATTGACCCAACAACTGTAAGTCCGCCTTTTTGTCTTTTCAGGCCGAGCGAAGCGAGGCCTTTTTAAGTCTGTCGAGATATCAATGAACGATCAGATTGTTCGAGCTTTCACATATCGAAAACTCTGTACTGAAAACAAATGCGTAACTTGATCCGGGCAACAGAATTTTTTTACTCGCAACTGCAACGTAACGCAGTAGAAATGTGTGGCCTATAATCTTTTGCCTCCTTTGCTCGGCCTTCCCAGTGGTCAGAACCACTAGCTAGTTTAAGTTTCGGTGGCTTCACCTAAAGCTGCACCCAGGTGTTATCTGAATCTGTTGTAGGTGGCGCAGCTGCAACAAGCCCGTAAAGGTAAAACAGTGATAACACCACAAGGCTAGTTGTCGAACGCTCCGGGTCCAAGACTTTCGTCCTCGACTCGTACGACTCGTAATAGCTGTACAAATAGTCCTGACATCGCAGAACTTTCGCCTGTTGTATTTTCTGGTTTGGGTGTTCCTGCTTGCTCCGAATTTACTTCGAAAAATTTGCACAGTTTGGTTCATTAGCTCTCTTCGCAAAAATTTCTCCCAGCACGAAACGTCTAACTTTTGGATCTTGCTTGCTTGAGCAGAATGGGCTGGAGATTTGGTCCAGGCCAGCATACATGTACGAATCTTTTAAACGAGGTATCCGACCTTCGGACCGCTGATCTTGACGAATACTGCGGAACTTGCCTTGGCCATCAGCAGGATGTTCGCTGTTGCTTATCCACATCGTTACCGTGACGTTGTTTCGTTAGAGATCAGCGGTCGATTTTGAGCAGCTGTATGGCTCTGTGGTGTTACGGTTACTTTGTTGATTGGCTGGGGGATTGGCTCCAGATTTCGTTTAGCTCGTCCACCAATCTGCTTGCCATTGGTAACAGCTGGATTTGGCGAGGTGATGGTGTCATGCATTGCCGTGGTACCAATCGTTCTTTATGGAGCCGTTGTCCTCCATACTTTTACAAAACTGTCATCGTTCCGCTGCAAACATTCAAGCCGTCAGGATTCAATCTAAATGTGTCCCAGCAGAAAACTCGTGTCAGTATCATGGCGTTGGTACACGCTATGGTCGCATCGTGCGTGTGGTATTTTCTGTCAACGCTACCATGGAACATATGGGTATCTCCATGCGAGAATGCGTCCAAAGTATTTTGGCTGGGAATCGATCTTTTATGACATGAAGTTGTTCGAAATATCGAACTGTATCAAAGGTTCAATTCGGTGCACTTTGGTGCGGTAATGAACAAACAACGGGTGGTTGAAAATTTACGCTGAAATTCACCCCAAAAGGAAGGGCGTATGCACTGTTTTTTGCCCGTGGGAAGCCGATGCCGCCTTCACATGAAATTTAGTGCAAAATTGGATGGGAAGCATGGCACTAAATTCGGTAGGGAACTGCTGCGCATAACTCGCGGTAGCATTGTTCTCGAATTCAACGAAGATAAAACGTAAGGAGGTGAATGGGAATATTTAAGGTGGCAGGTTATTCAGCGAGGCTGGAAGATTCTATTGGAGACAAACGCGCGAGATTCTATGGAGAAATGAAACTTACGCAAATGTTAAACTACCCATTTTTAAGTAGAAATGCGGTGCAGTAAAACGATGTAATTGCAAGAAGTAACTGAAGCGGGAGAATGCAGAAAAATCGGAGTCACTTTTTTCTTTGACGCTTGGGTGGTGCAGGAACAGAAGGCTGTAACGAAGGACGGGGCATAGGCGGGTTTGGAGGAGCCGGAGCAGTCCTTCGCTTTGGAACAGCAACTGAAGGTGGCGCAGGGGCGTTTGTGGTAATAAACTTCCTCCACTCGTCTTGTTTGTTGTAAGTGACATATTCCAGTAACTGTTTCAGCAGTTCTTTGGCTCTCGTTGCGGAGAACCCACCGGTCTCAAGAACTTTGACGGGAGCTTGTCGTACCAGTTTGCGGGTCCGCACGATGGACGTCTTGTTCTTTGCCGCCTCCATCAGCACTTCGGTTGTTGGTCCTCCTTCCTTGGCACAGTGTCGAAGAATGACACCGCGCTCCTCGTCACGATGAAGCTTGAAGTGGTACGAACCGTTAATGCCAGGAACGGACTCATACCGATCCTCGGCGAAGGTATTTATGTCTTTCCAAATCCATTCTGGCTCGTCGTCCTTGTCAAAGGTGTGGGAAGAAGCTGCCTTAGTGGCAATCTCCGTTTTCATCTCGTCCGGACGGTCGATGGAGAAACGGCGGAAGATACGTTTCAGTAGGCCAAAAAACGCGTATGGTGAGAATTTCGTGTGTCCGGGAGGAAGAAAATGGATCTCTATGGTATCGTAGCGGCCTGTCTTGATCAAGTGAGCAAGGCAGCCCATCGTAAACCGATTCTTGTTCTGGCCGGTGCAGTTGTCCGCATAGATGCAGAGATTACGCTCACCGTTGTCGGACTGTTTGAGGAAGAAATCCAGCATGGACAGCACGGAGTTTGGGCCATGTGAGTACTTGCCGTCTAGGTCGATGCAGTTTAACTCATTCATGAAGATGTAATACACCCGGGAGTTTGACTCGTCGACAAGGCCAAAAATGTGGACACCCAGTGGCGACTATAATAATTGATAAGAATTGAGGTTCCACGTGATTAATTGTGTGAACGGATATGCTTACAAACGTGGTGGAGGTCTGCAGAAAAGGAACTCACCTTGAAGTATATGGCGCCTGCCTGGTCGGTGTGGTGAGGGAGACAGGGAGGCAAAGTCGAAAGAAACGACACGGACTGCAGTACCTATAACCATAGATCAATTATGCAGATACGGGTACAGTTGTTGTTTTCGAGCTTCTGTATTTCCGTTTGTTACTTACGGCCGTCAATTGTTGAAAACTTCTTCGTTTCAGGATCCAGGTTTTTATACTGCAGTTTACTCATCAGCACTTTCTCCCTGTACTGGGCTCTCTGCTGAGCTGCGTGCTCGAGATGAACTTCCCAGTGGGCCTTTGCGGCCTGCTTCGCTGCGTCATCTCGAGGTCCGTGATAAATTCTGCTGATCAACTTATCGCAAACTTTGCACATGTCCGTGTGAGCCCTGCGGATCTTTAGGTGACGCACATACTTGTCCCAAATATTATAAAAACTCTGCTGCTTCACGGCTTGCCCGAGATCGACCATTCTTTCCTGAAACGAAGACAGTTGAACATGTC
Organism: Ramazzottius varieornatus; assembly: GCA_001949185.1. NCBI lineage: Eukaryota > Metazoa > Tardigrada > Eutardigrada > Parachela > Ramazzottiidae > Ramazzottius > Ramazzottius varieornatus. The sequence continues at coordinate 2,125,768 of BDGG01000002.1, read as the reverse complement.
GAAGAGCAGGCCCATCAGCTCTTCAATAAAAAGCATTTTGACACGAGACGTCGATGTAGTAGGGATGGATTGCCACAGTGACGTCACTAGGGCTATCGACGCGTCACGCGTACACAGGGCAGTGCGGACCAACTGATTAGCCGACAGAGCTCAATGTTCACAGTAAGGACCGATGATATTTAGTGACGTCACTGCGGCAGCTTCTTGTACTACTGCCCGAATTTGGTCAGTGAACAATTGGCCAAACTCTTCTTCATTTTTGTCATGCATTTATCTTCGGCTATACCACATTACGGTTGAAGATTACGGTCTGCAATGAGCCTGCGTTCGACATGGTATAACTAACCTCGTATCCTTCCCATAATTCCACCTTCGCGAGCTTGGTGGGAAGGTAAACATTTGGAAGACCGGTACCTGTTCCTTGAACGGTAGGCACAGGCAGTCCATGAAGTGAACCGTATTCCACCAAGAACCTCAGTACTCCTTCGATCTGAGGTTTCTTCAACGCGGAAGTTCCCTTGGCTCCTGCTAGACCATGCTGAAGATTTCCGAAGGACTCGTTGCTCACAAGTTTCCGAGCTCTGTAAAGACGAGATTTCGTAATGTCGTTTGCGTAGACGAAAGCTTCACGGCAAATTTGTCGATCGGAGGAAAAAAGGAATCTGGCGTTCCGCTGTCTGTCCAGTGGGAAAGCTGTCATGACTTAGGAGACAAGGAACACCGATCGGGCGTGATAACCAAGTGAGCGAATAGACTTCCGTCTACCCATGAGTTGTTCCTGCGTCAGGATTGCATGGTACTGTTTCGTACACGCGTGGTGTTTACTGACGAAGTCCGTGTAGCGACTGTGCTCGATTGCTTCGATCCACGGCTTCCCGTGTGATTTTTCCTGATAACATAAAACTATTTTATAGGATAATCTGTCAAACTCGGCTTCACGCCCATCTGATGGTTATTTTACTACACGATGAACATTTATTTCAAATGAGTAGTCAGTCAACAGCGAGCATTACCACAACGCAAACGTTTGGTCAAACGCGAGCACAAATTTTATTTCAGTTATTATACGTGGCAAAGGGAAACGTGATCGTGTTTGAAAGTGCGGTATTTACCTCAGATGAGAACGATGCAGTACTCGGGGCTGCTTTCGCCGGCGCGGTTGAGGTTGATGGTATTTCCGGGTTTTCGTCGAACCATTTCAGTTTCAATTTCCTGCCACCACACAGCATCTGGTCCATCATTGCTGAACACTCTAACATCATCGTTAATATCCACGTCCATTTGCAGAATATCTTCCTCGGTAAGGGTACGGTCAGGAACCGGCTGTCCATCTTCTTCATTCAGTTCAGTGACATCGATATCAGGGAATGCTGGCAGGCAGTATGTTATTTCACCCCATTTTCTAGCCTCTTGTTCCTCCACTGACATATATTCCTGTTCATCGTCGGACGTGTCTATAACCGACAACAGATAAGCGCCAGATAAACATAGTTAAGCAAAAGAAGTACATAAACAAAACACACTTGCGTACAGATCATTCAAGTAACTTTAGTCCGAACAGGAAAAATAATTTCAGTTTCATTTTTTGCGTTAAATTAGTGCAAATCATAATTCCTAGCACAATGTCTACGTCGGCTAACCTTCGGCATCGTCGCCTATCTCGCTTTCGTCGTCGGAAGAATCGTGTCCGTCTTGATCCCCTTCAACCTGCGCAACAAGCTGTGGTAATGTAGTTGTAGTGTCTGGATGTCCTGCCGCGGTCTTTGCCTCATTACTGACTGCGGGGCATCGTTTTAACAAATGGTCCACCAGACGGTCTCCCTTGGCCGATTTGTACAATTTTCCCACAAAACCCGCACTTCACTTCCTCGTTCCCCCTCGAAACATTTAACGATTCAAAATACTTCCATGCTGGACCTTTAACATTGGCCATTATTGCGCGGAACAAAGGTTACAGTTCATGGTTCGCATCAAGCGCTATCAAGACAAATCGAAATCTGAAATCGATTCGCTTTATTGGAATGTTTAAGTCTTCGGAAAGCTGGACACTGTCCGCGAATTCTTATCATGAATTCCTGCTACACAAACATTGATAACTTGCCTATAAAACAATAGTGCTTACGATCATCACTACAGCTTTATTTGTCCTTAGGACTGTTAATGCAGCGCTAGCCGACACTCCGGTGAGGCCTAGATAAATCATGATCAGCATTATCACGTAACATTCTTTGATACGCATGTCCACTGGAAGACAATGCCACTTGTTCGCTTGGTTCTGTGTCCACTGCTGCGTGGACATTTCGTCGTGCGTTTCCCTGTTATCTGGCAGTAAGACAAGATAAAGTGCACCTATACGGGGTCAGCCCACCACTGGTCACTTGTGCATAGCGTCCTTCACCTTGTGCTTTATTTCGAGCCCAGATCACTTTTGCTTTTGCCTTGCTCACTGCTCGCATTCTCCTCCAGTCCACATCATCCCGTTTCATCCTCCTTTTCCGCAACAAAGACCTTCAAAATGGTTTTCATCCCGCTGTTCATTCTTTTGCTCGCCTTTGGGTCATTCTCCACGAATGCGCTCATGATGGACAAATTGTTGATTGCGGTCAAAAGGCTGGCACCAGCCATCGTCACGGAAATAGCTCCATTCGGCAAGCAAGTCTTTCAAGTAAGTTTACCTCTAATAAATTATCGCGATTTGGTGTTCCTAAATATTTTCCTCCTTTCAACTACGTCTTTAAAGTGTTCAGATTAGTGCACTGACGAAATACTACCATTTTACCGATTTATGCTGACCATGTTTCCCACGATATACGCCCATCTTAATTATTTTTGTCTAAACGCCCACACTTTTTGCAGCTCTTCCAGCAATACACCCGCGACCATAACATGGGCGAAGACCTCCTATCCCAGCGTTTCGTTGATGTCACGATGGAGCTCTACGAGGATCTTCAGAACAAATGCCACATGGAAAATGTTCCCCTGAACAAGGCCATCGAGGACCTGGACGACGATATCCGAATGCTGTACATCGCGCTGGGCGGAATGATGGTTAGCCTCATCATCGCCACCTCCTTCTTCCTCTTCGCCACCCGCCGTCTGCACCGAAAAGCTGCACGAGAGCGCAAGGCCTACCACGATCTCCTGGCCACCATCAAAGCAAGCCGAAAGTTCGACGATGACGCTGTCTAATCTCTTTTTCTATAGATAACAGCCAGACGCTTTGTTTACTTCCTTCTCAACCATCACCATCAGTTCCTTTCTTTAGCATTTTTTATTCTCGGGATCTTCTCCACCTTTTCTCGATAAGCTTTCCAGCATCTGCGCATTTCTTCGCGGTCGAATATTTTCTGTTTGTCAATTTAAGCTTGCATTGTTACTGGTACTAGTCACCCTCCAGTAAAATATTCGTAACTTATTGACCAGTGGTCGAAAGTCGATTCGGACTTCAGATTCGTGTTCCTTAGACTCTTTTTGATGTTGGTACAAGTTCCGTTCAAGTTTGCCCTTGGGGTCCGAAAACTTAAAACTGCGCTCCTGAAAAATTTGGTCAGACATGCTTTGGACACATTCTCGTATGGAGATACCCATATGTGTACAGGCTTTTCCTAAGCTGTTAGTGACACAATCGTGGTTGAGCCAGGCTTTTCGACTCCTGTATGCAAGCGATTACTCTGTCAACTCCGCCGTTTGTAGGGTCAAAAATATCCCTGAGTGTCTGTTATCTCTTCGGTGACCATTCATATGGTCCATCTGAGCACAACGCGACTGCCACCTGTTGGACACCTACAGAAAGCTGAAGCTGATCTGCTGAATTACCGCACGACGTTGCTGTATCTCATTCTTGACAGTGCGCCGCAGAGGATCATCTTGCTGTATAAAGCCACACGGTTATTGCCAGTCGCTATGGATGGAATAATACGCTGAAAGGAGTAGCCTGCCAACGGAGTGCCGATCGTGGCTTAGGCCCACCCTATCCAGAAATTCCCAGCGGTGTGTCGTACTGAGGCGAAGTACTTTCCATTTTATACTTCGCCTCAGCTCTTACATTCGCGGGGGGCTTTTAAAGACTCAGCCGGAGCTGATATGAAGCTTAGTCGAAACTCAGTCGAAGTTCAGTCGTTGTTTTATTCAGAGCCCAGACGAAGCTTCCGAACAGCTGCCAGTCGAAGCTGAGGCGAAATTCTGCTTAGACAACAGCGTAAAAAAGTTTCGGTTTTCGAAAAAAATCCAAGCGAAAGCAACCCTAGTTTCTGGAAAATAGAACACAGCAATTTCAAAACAGGACACTGAAATCAACATACCAAAATCAAGCTCAAAGGATACCCGACGTCCAGGAAAACAGTGTCGCGTCGGCAAAAGAAACACTGAAGAAAACACGGGAACGTTCTGCTGTTCAGCGAAGGGATACTCGTTGGCTCCAACGACGCTGACGGTGTTCCAGTCTTTATTAGATGTTCCCATGTGCCGAATACGCGACCTAGAACAAGCCTGTCGTTGAGCGAAGATCGTCTTATCATCAGAGGACTGGGAGCATCAGGCATTGACTTACCCGTGAGTCAGGTTGGGAGTTCCCTTTCCGGTTTTCTACACATCCTCCATCCATCCCCAAAGCACCCTGTAGAAACAAAGACGAAACAGTTTAGCTGTTAACAAGATAAACAGGATAGACTGCCACGTTCCACCAAGAAAACGATCCGGGTCGAAGCTTTGTCGGGTTGACAGGCTGTGTTGAACTGGGCACGGCCTCGTCCTGCACACATGTGTGCGGCCAAGGCCGTGCCGCTGTTGATCACTCTAGACAATCAACAATCAGCCGAACGAAATTTCCGAAAAGACATAAAGCAGATCTCACCTCTTCCTCCCACTCCTAATTACGGTTCACCGGGAGCTTGTGAGAGTTGCCCGATTAAGGATGACCAGGAGGTAGGAACAGAGCTTTGTGGTGGGTAGTAAACCACGTATCACTTCCTCAAGGCCTGCAAGAGAAAAATGCTAGGTGACGCACCAGCCCATGTTGAGACTGTCCATTTTGCGCGAGTTCGGCAAGTTGATCAAAGCCGTTGCCGCAGCGGAAAGATGTCCTTCCTACCTGGATTCGGCTAACTCCACCGACATAGAACGCACAAAAGATGCGGAAAGGGAACTCCCCTCTCACCTGCAGTGACGATGCAGAACCTGAAGCGGCAGACGTTCAGCTGGCAGCTTCAATGTCGAAAGAAGAATGGCCGGCCGTTGTAGACTTACCTTAGGTGAATCCAGAACACGCTTCACTAACAACGCTCTCCCAGCTGGATTCCTCTCCATTAGCAAACAGGCCAGTAAACCTGCCCATCAACATGAGCACAGAACCACATGGATATGCAAAAGCTGAAACGTTCTGGAAGGATTACTTCAAAGGAGCGAGATAAAGCGACCGTTAAATCGAAGAAAATGAAATTGCTTTTCGAGTTGAAATTCGTTCAACTCGCGCGGTGAGTTGATTGCCCAGCTTGATTGATCATCGACTGCGCTCAATCAAGCCATAACTCATTGATTGGAGCCAGTTCGCCCCAGCTTCGCCGCGTATTATCGTGACAGTGACCAGTCGGAGCTGGCTCGCAGTAGAATGATGGATTTCAGACTTTCTGGGTAGGGAATTCTCCAGCTGCGTGATCTGTTGAATGCCTAGTTCGACGTACATGCTTAAGAGCATTGTGTATCTTTCGCTCCAGTTGTCGCAAATTAACCCGACTTTTCTCGATAGTGTCCATACGAGACTCCTCTGAGGCGCGAAGACCGCTTATGCACCGAGTGCCATAAAGTTTGTGCGTGCGCGGTAATCCATGTTTCCGCAAATATGAGATTACGAAAGATGCCGCAACCGGCTAGCATTTAAACTAACCATCAGATCACCTCCAATTTTCGACCGTGGATGCGAAATTTCGTTCCCCACCACAAGCATCCAATCCAGCACTTTCGGTCAGCCATCGTTTCCGCAAAATCAGCTTAAAAAATATTCAAAATGTCAGTCTCACTGTGGTGGTACGTTTCCATAACGGTACACAGGCACACGCTGATATGCCAGTGTCAAGGCTTCATCGAGTACATACTGCGCTTGTTTACACTGTACACTGATAAGCAATTTACTTGGCAAAAGCTGATCGGCATGTTAGATACCGTTAGTTTTCTACCGAGTTGCAGGCAGTGATAGACACTGCACCCTCTTACTCGCTTCTGACACCTAAGCACTTCATGGTCGTATATCTGCTGTTCAAAATTGATTCACCAACATCTTACTGCACCGCTGAAATGACATTCTTGGGTACTCTCCTCGGACCAGGGACCACGCTGGCCATCCTGGTGGGCGCTTTTGTTAGCTGGCTTCTTCTGCAAAAGAGACCGCCGAACATGCCGCCCGGGCCGAGGCTAAGTAACTCCCTCACACCTTCTTTCTCAATTGCCTTTTCACGGCTGAGTTGTTTTGAGCAACGCATTGGGAAACTTTGACAGGTCCGAAAACTCTGTCCATTTTAGGTTTGCCAGTTTTTGGTTACGTGCCATTTCTGGGCCATTATCCATGGATAAGCCTTGCAAAAATGACCGAAAAATACGGGAATATTATGACAATGCGGCTGGGAACGCTGGGTTTCAACTACGGGACCAAGCTCAGCGTGGTTCTCAACGACTATGACTCGATCAAGGCAGCGTTGAACGACCAAGCGGATGAATTCGAAAGTCGTGGACCAGATCCCATCACCGAGTTTATTTCTACCGGGAAAGATGGCAAGATACATGGTAAATTGCCTGCCGGCACAGAAAGATGTTGAACAGGTTTCTGTTGTATAGACATCAAAAACTGTGCTGTCAGTCACTCTACCCATAAAATACGTTTATTCGACAACAACCACAGGCATAATCATAAGCTGCCGCTCACGCAAGATTTTACTGATTTTGGCCAAAACTTCTAATTGGCATGGTTATTTAGCAAAATACACATAAAAGTAAATTAATTTAGTGAAATAAGCAACATGGTACAAAACGTAATTTTTTCTCTGCGCAGGTATCATGAATATGGAGGGAGAAAAGTTTTACGCCCAGCATGACTTTATTGTCAGGACATTGCGCGATCTGGGCGTCAATGGCGCCCGAGTGGACGAGCTGATTTTGGACGAGTTTGAGCAACTGTATGACGCTCTCGTTCAGCACGGGAAGAGCGGACAGCACGCCATGATGCCATTTTACGACATCAAACAAGCCACCATGAACATTCTGGGCATGATTCTGTTCGGTAAACGGTACGATTATGAAGAGAAGACCCTTCAGTCTTGGCCGGTTTTTGTCCGATTCGTTATGTCGATCCTCATTGGAAGCAAGTTACGTCAGTAAGTACGGTGGATCCACCCTTCAGCTATCGTTTCTGATTCATAGATTGCCTGAGTAACAAAAATGTTATTGTGTACTATTGCAGGATAAGCGCGGTTCCCGGGTGGGTGGTCGGAAAGCTGCATGGTCTAAGCAAAGTCCGCACTGTTCTGGAAGAGTCGCTGGAGAGCCACATCAAGACCTACCGCAAGGAGGACTTGAGAAATTTCCTCGATGTGTACATCCGAGTGCAAAAGGAGAAAATGGACACGGAAGCCCTTTTGGCAATGGCTGGTAAGTCGACCGTACACTGCTGTCATACAGGGTGATTCCACTTAACTCGACGGATTTTGAACAACGACTGAAAATTCTGCACTGATTATCCTGCCCTCAGATTTAATACGCAAGTACAGTATGCGTCTAAAAATCGTTTTCTAGAAATTTTGCAAAGATCAGGTGTATCCCAAAAAACAAAAAATTCAACACAGACTACCCGGAAAACATCACTCAACTGACATACGGATTCGGTAGCTGCGCTCTATCTGAATTGTTTTTGCTGTGCACTCCCTCTATCAACGGGGCAGTCTCTAGGCGTTTGATCGCGTATACATCCTGCGAGCAAGGCCTCCTGTACTTGGGCTAAATAAAATTTTTAGTAGGTGGCATTTCTCGGTCAAAAACCCATAATTTATTTCAAATATTTATTGCTGAAACGCACGACAAGTGAGACCAGTCGGATCACTTTTATTTCATGGATACTTACTCGTGCTTGTAATTGAAATATATTTTTCATCCTTTTTAGTTCGCATAAAATTTAAGAAAGTGGAAATAATGAAAAAGTTTTCACTGCAGTCGGTGCCGGTCACCCAGTTGACTCTCGTAGAACTCGCCAGTGTGGAATATCCCAACGAGGCCAAATTTTATACAGTGGCCTACAAAGTTTCAAACAACATAGCGTTAGCGGAAAACTTCTAAAGGTATTCGTTCGGCAGCGAGTTACGCTCAAGCATGCGGGTATACAAGTCTAAAACGAGACCTCGATTTCCGCCTTGTTGAAACTTTCTGCAAAGAATTTTTTGGGTGACGCGCGATCTTCGCAAAAATCTAAAGAAACAATTGCAAGTGTTCGAGATATCTGAGGATGAAATACGACGGCAGGTGAATTGGTGCGGAATTAGTTATAGAGTCTCAAAATCCGTCGAGTGAATTGGAATCACCCTGTATTCCATCTTATACCTAGCATAAGCTAAAATAATTATTTGTCTGTTCAGATAAGGAGGACCTGTTTTCGTGTCTTAACGGCATGTTTACTGCTGGCCCTGAAGCAACTGCTATTATCCTGTGGTACTCCATATTCTATCACCTGAAGTTCCGTGAACGGCAAAAGCAATTACAGGACGAACTTTTTCGTGTGGTCGGAAACCGGAAGCGTATCACCTATGCCGATAAAGGTAGCAGTGGGACATAATAAATATTAGGGTCCGTTCGGGAAGTAGCACTGTCTGTTTCATGGGCACCTCATATCAATATGTAAACCATCAGCAAATGCCGAGCATAGAGATCAAAAAGAATGTACTTTTTTCTGTTACAGAGAGTCTTCCCTATATGAGTTCGACAATGTACGAAGTCGTCCGAATGTGCGGTGAGACACCACTGGGTCAATCTCGCGAGAACCCGAAAGCAGCAAAGCTACTCGGCTACACGATTCCGGCGAGGACTCAGATCATTCCAAATTTCTGGGCTGTCCACTACAGTGCGGAGTACTTTCCTGATCCATTCACCTTCAAACCGGAACGGTTTCTGACAGATAACGGGAAGTCATACGCTCTGCCACCGCAGTATATTCATTGGTCTATCGGTAAGCTCTTGTCGTCTCTGTCGGCAGACTTATCACATGCCTCCGCCTCCAGGGTACCAATCTGCAAGGGATTTTGTAGGACTGGGTCGCCGAAGTTGCCCCGGTGTGGAGTTGGCACAGCAGATGATTTGGGTCCTGATGGCCAATCTCTTTCACCGGTTTGAGTTCAGTGTTCCGGACGGTGAAGTTTTGCCCGGAATCCATGAGTACAGTGCACTGCTGGTGGCTCACCGACCAAAGCCTTTCAAGGTGTTGATAAAGCCCAGGCTCAATTAGGAAAAAGACGTAGGACATTCACTTTCAATTCTAAAAAATACTGGCGCCAAGTGGTTATGCCTTCTTAAACATAAATAAATGGGATAGTTTTCACGCACAATACATGTTATTACGGTGAAAAGCCTGGAGGTTCCTGCTACACGTTCTGAAACCTACTGCCCTTTACTGGTTGCATGGTACACATCTACCCTCATTGGAAAGCGAAAACAGAAACCTACGTAAAACGTTGGCCAGTGCCTGTAGTGCGCAGTCTCCTCGACACCGTGTATCTTCGAGACACAGCCTTTTGGCGAATCAAGTTTATCAAGCCATCATACTGATCGCGCTTCTGGCGTCACGTCTGCTGGCTCAGCTTGCGCAAGTCGGGCTGCACTGCTGTAGCCTGGCTGAATTTGAAAATTCATTTTCGAAATTTAATTTCAACGGCTGAGCCATAGTGTCTACTACTGCGCCCCTTCGGGTTGTAACCCGTAGGAGTGACTCGTATCCCACTGTGGCTGAGCTTTTCGTTTATTCTCGTTTGCTTCTTGTTTCTCCTTCTTCTCTCCAAATTATCTTGCCACCATCGAAAGCAGACAACTTGGAAATGGAGACCAATGGTACAGAAGAGCTGGAGAAACTGTTTTTGCGAGCTGAGGGGATCGCCCCAGATGGTACAGCTGTTGTCAGGTAGGACTATCTGTTGGGATTTGTCTAAGAATGCTAGCGCTTCTTGCGTGCGTTGTCTTGACCTGTCTGTCTTGTCTTGCAGAGTATGTTCGCCCGATTGTCGAGCTCAGAGCAGAGGAAGAAAGCAGCCATAGAGATGATCAAACCAGCCAAAGATGTCAGAACCAAAAGCGAGCGGTGAGAATTCTCGGCACAGCCTTGCCAGGGCTAGGGGGGTCACGCGTCAAGTCCTTGCTCGCCGTGCCATACTCTGATCTTGGTTTCTCTCCTGCAGGCCACGGATTGCTGGTCAGAGACTAGCAGCGGAAGGGAAGAACTAACGCAGATACTCGAGAACGGGATGGAGTAGTGAAGAGTGGAAGCTGCCGTCGACCACATCATGACATTTTCATCCGGCAAAGAGATCGGTGAAGATCGGTGTCGTCGGTGCTGAGGGGCTGATGAAGTGTTGCGTTTAGTATGATCTGCTAACTCTCAACCTGTTGTTTTGAAGAGACTAGATCCACGACTGACACTGAAACGGAGATTTCTCGGTGGAAGAAAGTATTTTCTGGTGTTTTTCTTTGTCAAAGTACTTTTTTAACAGTAACAACATCTTCTTTCGAAAGTTGTTTGTTTCTTGCGGTCTGCGCTGGCGTTTTCACGAATTCTGCCTTATGTCTGTATCATGTCCATGTCTCGGATAAAAACGTCCAATCCTTGTTACACAAGCGGCCAGTTCCCTCACGCGAACAAACGGAGTCCTGAAGACGTGAAGCACACGAACGGTTTCTAATCCGCCGTTCAATCCGTGTTCGCTTCCAATGAGGGCTAGATGATCATCCTGATATTCTGAGACAAACGTATCAGACATGGTAACTGTACCCTTGCGCGATTTAGGGTTCACATTTGCGAGACGGAATATAAAAGAACCAAAAATTCATAATTTTATGAGGACGTGGTGGAAGTACATTTATTTTACGAGCATTTGCGGTCTTCAACATTATCTTACCGTGGTGGCACGGATGTTTTTGCCGTTCGGTCTTGACAAGCTGCTTTGCGTGGTCGTTTTCTGGAACAAAATTGAACCAGGAACATGGCCAAGCCATGTGATCCACAGCAAAGGATAATTAAGATGATTAGTCCTTCTTGGCCATGATTGTCTTTTCCGAATATTTCGCACAGGCTGATTAGCATCCACGGAATGCCTAACGATACGGTGAGTGCCAGGCACCATCGCACCTGTAGTTGAAGTCCTTCTTTTTTCTTGGTGGACCGCAGTTCAAGTTCTGATGTCTTGGTGGACTGGAATATCTCTGCGGAAAACGAGGACATATATATATATATATATATATATATATATATATAAGCGTAGGGGGACTGAGAAATACGATATGTGTTCGGTGCTCCGGTAATAAACTAACCTACCTTTAAGAACGCACAAACAGACTATCAGGTTCCCCGTCAGAACAAGGCAGCGTGGCGCCAGAAACAGCCCGTAGAACTGAGCGACGTACTTCGGGCCGAGCCAGCACCTGGGTCTAAAATAAAAAACAATCCGTGTCAATACGACGAATCGGAAATCGGTTGTGTTTTCTAAAGTCATGCTCACTGTACCACAGACTTACGGATCACCGATGTAGGCCTTTGCATTGATGAGGAGACTGGTGCTGACAATCAGAACTGATATACCCCAACAAGCCAGAAAGGACTTCAGTTTGAATCGAGTGAACGATTTTCCGAATTTCAAAAAAGCGTTGAATAACAGATATCCCTCGGCAGCCTCCCATATGAACGAGGCCAGCCAGAAAAAGTGAACAAGGAGCCCAGCTACTAAGCAGGAGTTGTCATTACTCATGGAATGGAGTCCTGCCAGATAAGACGCGTGGAACAAGACCAAAGCCACGGCTAGGTTCACCAGAACGAAATCGTTGTCGGTTATTCGCCGAAGTACCGGTCTTTCCGAGCACACCCTGTAGAGTGTAGACGATTGGAAGATTGCTCAACGCAACATCACTTTAACACACCCGTTGTCTCAACTTACCATGGGTTGGCGCACAGTATGATGTACAACGTCCCGATTAATCCAAGAATTGAAACGCTCAAAGAAGCATACGCCAGTGTGTTCAGATAATCTAATTTGGCGGACGGTGGCTCATCAGTGTCTGCATGTCTCTCAGTTGAGTACGACTCGTCCTTGCCCCAGGACTTCTCGTCATTCATTCTTCCAAGCGTTCCAAATAAGATACGGTCGGAATTCGCTTTCCAAGACTTCAGGTACGACAAATTCTCGCTTCCATGAATTAGGGTGTTTTTCGTAGCATTTTCCATGTGACACGCATGAACAGGGCTACGGGGAGAGCCTCACGGCAAATCTCTCTACAATTCAAATAATTCAAACAAGGTAACGGATGTAAGTGCTCGAGAAAAGTAAACCTAGCTAGTGCTGTCAGTCGGCTTTTCGAACGGGACGTTTGTATGCATTAGGACCATGTTTTTCCCAAGCATATGGGGTACGTCTGAGTCTAGTGTACCTATAATTACGTCACGTTCCGAACCATTAAGCTGGGAAAACACCTGTTGTTTGAGCAGTCAGCAATCATAATGATCAATATCAATACAGTCCACTCGCCCGAAATGCGTTAAAAATTTGCTCTTTCTAAAACGTAAAAACATGCAAAGTCAACGACAGTTACGACTTGACTAGATGCGACTTGACTAGTTGATTACTTCAGTTAAAGGGTAGTTCAATACAGTATATGTGTTATGTAATTTTGGTCCATAGCCGGGCATGCTATGTGGTGAATATTTAGCGGGCCTTGCATCGAAATCAAAAAAATTTTGTACACGTTTCGAGCGAGTGGAGTGTACGAGTACTGTAATCAGTTTTGTTAATAGTAGCGTCGGCATGCTTCTCGGTTACGTAATCGTCTTTCCCAAACTTCTCGTGAAACACTGCTCCAGGTCTACCCGAATGAGACTCGAAGGAACCTGCGCTTTGAAAAAGAATGCCCAACACAAGTTTCCAGTGCGGCAAATGTTTCTTGCTTGACGTCTCAATTTAACGCGCAAGAATAAGGCATTACGTATGCGTAGCTACGAAGATTCGAAGGCAGCTTTAGGACCAAGATCGTTGCTGCCCAAACATATACAATACACGGTGCGTACTGCGTAGTAGGGAATCTGCGAGTCCAGAAAGTGTAAACCCAGCGGTACAGTAGCATTGTTCCGACACAATGTATTTTAATGCATAATGCAGAATTCAATTCCGATATGGCCCGCTGTAGCCATAGACTTAACATGGGCGACCGGATTCGAATTTGTTCCGCTGTCGTATCGGAACAACACTGTCCAGCGGCTTACGTATACCAGTCGGCTTTTCGGAATAAACGGCTGTTCCTATTGCGACTGCTGTTTCGATGATAAATCACTGTTAGTCGAGTTCCGAACCATTGCGTTAGTACTAAAAGTGTCGTTCGTGCAGTCAGCAATCAATAGATTGCTGACTGGCTGTTCTCTGAACGGTAATTTAAGCGCAAAAAACCGTCCAAAAAATCTTCATGCACGAAAAAGGGAGCTCTGAAACTTTTACATTCGCTTGGAAGTGTGGTTATAGCCATTTTAAAAATCAAACAAAGTGGGTGAAGAAACTTAAAAATGCAAGTAGCATATGTTTACCTGCAATTCCAGCACATCGTAGCTGGGAAGTTATAGTCTTCTCAAAAACCAGTGTAGTCTCCTATCTCGCCCAGGCCTGGCCTTCTGTCCGCCCGCCCGCACCGGCACTCGTTAGTGCAGCAAGCAGAATTATCTTAAGCTGATGCCGAATGCGAGTCTAAAGACTTCACATCGACATCATGTGACTGAATATTTTTTGTGCGAGTAACTGTGGTTTGCCTGGCACGTTTACGGATCAACAACGCGTTTACCGGCAGAGGTCTTGGTCGTTATACGTAGATTCATGGATAGACTGTTACAGATATCTCGAGCTTAATTTCTGGATTCTCAAGCGTGATCAATGTTCGAAAATGATGCTGTTATAAATTTATTTAATGCCAGTATTCGAGATAAGAAAAAGCCAAGGTTGTGGGCAATGATGATTATAATTCTGGTATGATAGACAAGCTTTGTCTTTGCGCAGTCCATATACGGAATTCCAGTTCTACCTCGGTGACTTCAACCAAAATTATCTGGATTTTTTTGCAATTAAGGCCTAATTGTGGCCTAATTACTGGACCCTTAATTAAAGAGATCAAGTTGCCGCTGGCCCATTTTCACGCCGCTTTGGGACCTCTCCGGGCACCACTGTGTGGTCAGCGCGGAATGGTGAACAGAGACAAAGATTGGGAGGCCAAAAGGTAAGACATCGGTAACAGGGATGATGCTAGCGCATACCACCAAGCATAAGTCGCCCCGGTCCAGATCTCGAAATCTAGGCGACACAACCTCCTACGTATACCGGGACCACCGGGAGCGCTGTACCAATTTTTTGCGGACCTGTCCGGCGGACTTCCAGCTAAGGTTGTGCATTGCTAATTCCGTTCCTTTCCAGGAATTCCTCTCCGTTCCAAAGGGGGGGGGGGATTTGGAACGGAGGACTTCCTATTTTGGAAAACTGGCAGTCTGGAAAACTAGTAGGAAATCCGGGAGGAATTCCGCTATTTTTCAGATCTTGCAAACATATTAAGCATGTCACTTGATTAAAGGTCTGTTGAAACCCCAGGAAGACGTGTTTCAAGGGATACACGGTCAGTTCTTTTTGTGTTGGTGTAAAATCTATGAGTTGGCAAGGCATATTTCGGGCTGGGTAGGATTTCTTCCACATGGCCCAACATTATTCGCGTAAAACGATCTTCGTCTCGATCACTTTACACCACAAGGTCAGGCGTCTTCTCATTGTTTTGAAATTCCTAATTTTGATCAGAGAATTTTGGAAAAGAAATATAGGAATATTAGGAATTCCAGTTGCCTTCGAAGGTTGTAGGATTATTAATACCATCAAAGCGTGACGCGGGAGAGGGGATTTCATATCGAGCGAGGTGTAAGGCTTACCTCTTCGAACTCCGAAGTACAAAATAACGATCAGTACCTTTTTGTGACGAACACAGCTGAGGTAAAAAATTGAAAGAAGGGTTTCAAGTCAAGTCTAAAAACAGTTTTCCGGAAGTCAACGAACATAAGTGCAGGCGCACAGCGGAATGAACATCCTGTCATTTACATATCACTCCATAAAACCACCTTTTTATTTTTATCACAAGAGAGAAGTTGATTGCCTTGAGGATGCCATGAACAGGCTGTAATGGTGTCTTTGTGACCTTCTTTCAGCACCTTCTCCACGTTATCGTGCCGTCCAGTAACCAGATTCCAGACATACAAGACGCCGTCATTGGAACCAGCCATGACGTACTGGCCATCTGGACTAAAGACGGCTCGACACCAATCACAGCCTATCTTGAACCCTTCCGCACTACAAAATCATAAACACTAATTTCTCATAAGTTCACTTTATGCATTGGTTGATCAACTATGTCCCACTTTGAAACCGTTGGGACGTCTTCCCCATGTTTTTCAGTCACTTACTGTAAGGTTACCGTCACTTGGTTGTTCCTTATGTCAATCACTTTGAGCGTATCGTCTCTTGAGCAAGCCAGCAGGTACAAAGAATCTGTAGAGGAAACACGGCAAATAAATACAGATGATACCAAATGGGAGCTCGGCAGGCGAACTCGACCTAATCGTTTTCAAATGGCGCAAGTCTTCAGTGTTTTTGGCTAGAAACATCCGCCACTCAGAGAAAAACATCTTGCCCAGTTCGATTCTTACCCAAGTAGCGCACGTTTGCGGTGTTGTTGGCTGGAAACGTGCGCCACTTGGGAAACATATCTGAGCGTGATTGTTTGCCCAACTCTTGAATAGTACTCGTACTCCGAAAAATGAGTAGGATGTGTGATTACCAGGGGAGAGATCGAGGGAGGTGATGCGACCAAAGAGCAGTATCTCATTGACGGCATTCTCCGTCCTAGTGTCCCAGAAGCGAATCTTCTTGTCAAAGTGCCCACTGATGATATTCTGGCTGCCGTAACAAACCAAGTCATTACAGCTGGAACCAGCAAAGATGGTCTGCGTACAGGCCCGACTTCGGAGATCCCACAGCTTCAGGGTACGGTCATGGCTACCCGACACCACCCGGTTGGAGCCCGAGAAGAACTTGCAGGCCAGGATCTTACCGGAATGCCCCGTCAACGTATGCTGAAATCATAACAGTAAATTTGCATTGCAAATGGAAAGTGAAATAAGATACGTGAAAGACTAGCTTACTACCCTCAGTCGTTGGTCACTAATGGTCCACACTCTGGCGGCAAAGTCGTTGGAGGATGCCACGATCAGGCTTTCTGCCGAATCGAACTCGACGGACATGACAGCGGCATTGCTTCCCGTCAGGGTACCTTTCACTTCCGGCAAGCCAGAAGGACTGAGTTCCCATAGCTTCACTTTGCGATCGGATCCGCCAGTGGCAAAGTAACGACCGCTGGCACTCCACCGCACAGCGTTGACTTCTCCGTCATGTGCGTCCTAAAAGGGAAGAGAGAACGGAGAATGAAATGATGGGAAATCGCACTTGTCATGATTTATATCGTCAAAAATGGGATTACGCCACTCCGTCACTTTACTGAATAAACACAAGCGGAAAAAAGTCACAGAAGAAATAATCGATAGTAAAAACGAAAACGGAATATTGTGATGGAAGCCTATGCGAAGAAAACCGCGGCACACCAGCACGTTAAATCCTACCAGTCAGTGCGCCATTTGAGCAGGGAGGTTCAGGGAAACTAAGTCAATTCAATTAACGCAAACCTACGGTTAATCCAACCGACGACCTGCGCCGCTTGATCAGGAAACATTCGATTTTGATACCAGTAGACTTCAAGCATTCTTTTTTTGGAGGAAAGTCGAACAGATCGTTTACAAACCATTTTCTGACGAGCAGTGGAAGGTATAACGACACAGCAGATGGGTGGCATCGGAAGATCGTCGTGATTGAGCAGCTTGTCAATGTTGATGGCAACCTGATCCTTCGCCGCTTCCAGAATGTCCTTTTGAAGTGAGCGTTGCTTCAGCTTACTCATGTTCTCCGTCTCGGCATTCATCCGTTCTACTTCCGCAGCTTTCTGTTTCAGCCATCGGTCGATCAACTCCTGGTTCTCGTTGGCCATTTTCCTAAACTTCTCTTCGAGGGAACAATAGGCCATGTGCAGTGCCTGCTGTTCATCTTTCATCAACTGATTGCTCCGCTCCAGCTCTAGGACAGCCGCTTCTGACTGCTTCAGGGCTTGTTTCATCCCGTAAATGGTCGCGTCTTGGTCCTGTATCCTGAAAACAATCGAGAAGCTGTTGGAAGATACAGGAAATGATCGGTCTTGAACGTTGCGCACAAACAAGTTACATACGACTACATAGTGCGCCACTTGGGAAAAACATCTGATGAAAACTCCGGTATTAGAACCGAATAGCGCACAGCAATAGTAACTCAACTGTGAACATGCGCCACTTGACCGAGCCGACCATATGACACTTATAACGGTTGCTTCAGAAATAGCACAATGACGTCACGACTAACCATGATAAGACTGATCGTACGTGACGCCACACGGTGTTTTACCTTCTCTCTTTTTCCAACAAGGCAATTTCTTTATCCTGAAGAACATTTTTCAGATCGACGATCTGTTGAGCATTTTCCCCCTTCCTTCTGTGCATTTCCGTTAGTTCTTCTTGCAGTTTGTAGACCTTCTGCTCCAACAGTCCGACACGTTCCAGACTTCTGGATAATTGAATAAAGACCAACGTCAAACATCGTAATGATATTTACTTACGTAATCGAATAACGCCGTTATAACGGTAATAAAATTAACGGAAGCGTGATGAAGTGTCTTGCCCGCCGTTTGCTCCATTTCCTCCACCTCGAATGATGTCCTCCTTGAGCTTCTCCACTTGCAGGTTGAGGTGAGCAGTCTGGGTCTTCAGCGAGTCGGAGTAATCAAAGAGCTTTCCATCTGAAAAAGAAATCTGGTCAATCAACTCACCAATCAAGTCGTACCCCTCAAAGCAAATAAATTATGCATGGTAGGCCGCGGATTTCCAGATCGTTGTATAAACCAACAGGCAGCTGGAGCAAACAGCCACCGAATGACTTGCCAAATTTCCCTTACATGCTTCGAAGACAGGCTTGAAACAAACGCTTTCCGTGGCATTGCGTCGATGCAGCTGCTTCAAGATCTCGAACTTCCAGTCGAAATCCCCAACCGTCGGACTGGTCGGAGAAAGTTTCGACGGGCTCAGCATGACGACGTATGGATCACTGCAGCGGTTAGAGTAAGTGCGTGTCGCAGTTCTCACAATTCCTGCGTGTTTCACATGATCAGGTTGTATACCGACGTTCCAGCCGAAACCAAGTGCGGCTGCGCACCGTTGAGGACTACGATCAGGTATCAGGATCTAGTCTCAGGAATGAAACGATAGTCTGGGAAGAAATCTTGGACTTAGAAGTTGGAAACAGCTTCGAGTCATCTTGAATCTTGATTCTTGGACAGGTTGGATTTATCGCTGGCTATCAAACAGCCAATCAAGCGGACCATCTGCCTGCGATAAGGCCGTGCTTTGTCCCCTTCTGTCTCAGGAAGGCAGGAATTTTATTAGCCTCGACAATTCAGTCGACGACCTCCCCGATGTTAAGAGGATAAAAGTTTACTCAGCACGATGATGGAAAAAGTTACAGTAACTAAAACGGAGTCACCCGGTTGATCAGGAACGAGTATCGTTATAAAGATCGATCCTTCAGGTACAAGACAACAAATAGATCCGTTTGGAGTGCCAGCTAGAGAGACTAAATGAGAATTTAAAACACACAGCGAGAAAATTTGGTTAGCCGTTCGGTTCACAGTTATAGACCGAACTTCCAAGGAGTGATGCGGATGTCGGACGACCAGTTCTCGGCTTTCAGGAGAGCGTCTCCATGACGTCAGTGCGAGTTTTTCCACTCCCACTGCCTCCAGTCCCTCCACTCCCACTGCCTCCAGTCCCTCCACTCCCACTGCCTCCAGTCCCTCCACTCCCACTGCCTCCAGTCCCTCCACTCCCACTGCCTCCAGTCCCTCCACTCCGCTGCTGCGTTCAGGCACGGTTCAGCAGGTGAACCCCTACTAAGCAAACGTCTGTACACGTGTCCGCCAATCACCGCGCTGAAAGAGCTAGACGACCAGATCTTTTGCCAATCCGTTCTGTATTTCGGTAAGGGTTTACCTGCCGAGAACATGCCTCCAGGCTAGCTTCTGCCGAAAAGCCCCGGTACGCGGCCGACATCACATTGTGCCATTTGTGTGGCTCATAGGATAATATCGAAGATTCTTCGTCTTACAGTAGGAGATAGTTAAACTGTTGACGCGTTGCAGACTCGTACCACATGACATTGGTGCCTCAAGGCCAGAAATTCAAAAACCACCAGACTGGACGATTTCCGAAGGGGATCTCAGTACAGTGAGAAAAGTGGTTGAAAGATGGACGATCAGACGCACTGTGCGCTAGTTCGACGTTTACTGACCAGGAAACTGTACTGCACCACTGTACCAGAAATATCCATAAAGCCCTCAAGGATACGTCTGTGCTTCCGCCTGATGTGAAACGCCATATTGAATTTTATCTTGTAGATGGTGAAATAAGTGGCGAAGAGACGGCAATGGATTGCGTTAGGTTGTTCATGTATCCTGGCTTCCTCCGGCAACTTCTTCTCCCAGGTTCTTAGTCCACACAACCGGCGTCTACAAGGAAAATCGTTCGCATGTCTGGGACACAACTCCAGTACTTCGAATGCTACAGATGTTCCCACAAAGAAGAAACCAGATCATTGTCTGGCGCTGTAGAGCACTGAGTACAACGGCCTGTCCACCGCGACTACCTATGCTACCGTGGTCTTTGCGGTCGGCACTGCGTTTGTCCTTGAACAATACAGCCGAGAATGGCTCATCTGGTCTGCGGGAGCACTCTACTTTGTCGGCGCATGAGTCTTCCTATTCAGAACAAACATGCAAGAGTGCACCTGCCAATAGTGCTTTGTTTCATGTATACGTAGGTTCCTTTTCGTTGGTGGAGCGTACATCACCGGTGAGAAGTCGGCCTTCGTGATACTATTGCTCGGAGGTGTAGTATTCGGAATGGGGAACGGTATCCGGACGACAGTTTGTGCGCGTCGCATGAACAGGCTATGAGTTCATAGCTCGCGTTTCAAAGGTTAGCACACCACAGTAGCCTGAAATTCATGGACTTTATTGCCTTGAGCGCTCCTCCGACCCCCTTTATAATTTAGGCTCGTATATCCTCTGTGCTCGGATGGGTTCGGGTTGCAGCTACCTGCTAAGCGGTTCAGTGCTGGATGCTATCGGGATGAGAAACGCCATCTGGATTTCGGTAGGCTTGATCATTGTGGGCACATTTGCTGCTATCGTTCAAGGAATTATTGACAAGGATGACAGCAAAAGCGATTCCAAAAGGGGTAGATAGAAATCAACGAAGAAGGGTGTCTGCCAGTTCACCTCCAATGTCGAGGCGGTTTTCTGGTGGTTCTCCTTATCTTACTTCCTTGTTCATTCGGCTGTCCAAACGTACACTACGAGCACGCCAGCCTTACTCGCCGTAAGTCTCTTCCAATCTTCCGAGTACTGTCCTAAAATCCATGACACGTTTTATCCTGCTTTCTGATAGGCTACCCAGCACTATACAGAACAAGGAGCAATCTGGATCGCGGGTGTAGTCTATCTGATGAGTATCGTCATTCCATTCACCGGCTATCTGGTCGACGAAGGTGGATATCGTGACTGGTGGATGGCCGCTGGTGCCGCTCTAATCCTGAGCCCATTTGCTGCCTGCCTTGCTTTGACGTCTTTCAACAGTATCCGCATGTCGGCTCTCATAGGTTTGGGCTACGCCATCTTTGATTCGGTTTCGTCCAGCAGCACCAATATTGTGGCGCCGGACAACACCAAAGGCACGGCGAACGCAATCCTAAAGTTCTTGCGGTACTTCGCCGTGGGTTCGTTTGCTTTGGTCGCGGGTACACTTCTGGATCAGCAGAAGAAGAAGACGGAGGGCGGAACAGTCTGGATAAACTTGCTCACTCGTTTGCTGATAATGTCCGTGCTGGCTACGTGTGGATCCTTGGTTATGGTTTGGGCGAAGTTGAAAAGTAAAGAAAAGCCTCTGTCTCTGAAGGAAAAAGAGCACAGAAGGCACAAAAGAGAACAGAAAGCAAGAAGCAGAAAGAGGATAAGAGCGAAGAACTACCCTCGCTACTGGAAACAGCGGTCCTACAAGTCCCGATACCCAAAGATCCTACGGACGCTCTAGATCTAGTGACATCTAGTTAAACCTGCGCAGCCGCTGCAAACGTCTTGTCTCCACGACGGGATTTTTTTCAGGACCAAGTAAGACGTCGGTTAATCACTTGAGCATGGCTGTTTCTTCGATTAACGCACAGTTCCAGACCATAACTCTTGGAGCTTCGGTCGAGTTCGGCATGCCTCTACTGGAATAATTCTGCGAGTGATATGAAGCGGAGTGCGGAAAAACGTATTGCCTCATGGAATGACCCATGTAGCGTGAATATTAGTACCAAAAAAACAACAGTCTGCAGACTCTGCACAGCGAAAGGTTTTGCGAGTACGAGACAATGAGACACGAATTTCGCGAAAACTGGTTTCTGGTAGACGTCGTTGTTTGCGTTACGGATAACGCTCGTACACCTGCACAGAGCCATAAGTACTCCACGTGCTGCGCTACACCTGTTACGTTTCCGCAATGACTCGGTCCTCGTCGCGCATGGTTTGATTTGCGCCTTCGATCGATCGTTGGTGCTGTACGTGGTTTCGGAACACAGTATTCCGCATCGCATCAAAAAGTAGAAACATTAGTTGTGTCGGAATTTCTCCCAGCCCTGTTTCGGTGTGAAATTTTCATGGGCCAAAGAACCAGTATGGTGGTTATTCTATGAGAAGATACTGTGGAAAGTTAACCCATCATTCGTTGTCGTTCGTTCTGCCGGAGGGATATACGTACCGCGAGCTGCAGGCATGGCGCAGTCATGGACGGAACTTTTGATCCGGTCATTGAGCATCATTCTTGTGGTGGTACAAGCCGGTCTTCTTGACTGGTATCTGGTATACTATGGTGGTAAAGCCGCTCTGGGCTGGATCATTAGCGATGTCTGGGTTCTCATTGCCTTCGTCGCTTCGTACATCTACGCCGACAGCTACTTCAAGCAGAGCCCGACGACCGATGAAGAAACTCCCCCACAACCACCTCCAACGACCGATAAGTCAACCAGGAAGAAAAAGAAGCTTGCTACCGATCCGGATACCAACAACAGGGACAATAAGACAGACCCTATAGTCAAGCCCAAGAACTTCCAGCCGATGCTCGCTGTGCAGGACGAGGATATTGACTCCCTCGACGAAAACCTTCAAAAAGACGCAAAGGTTCAAGATTCGAAAGAGGAAGACAAAACTGAGGAAGAAGATGTCGATGAGAATTCCGAGTGGGACAAGTTCGAAGGTTACCAGGATCTAAAAACCAAGGAACGGGAAGCCGAAATACTCGAGCACGAGCGCCTCAAGCATCTGCGAGTTGGAACCATTCGTACGAAATACAACCTAGGCGCTCTTCCCTTGTCCTACATCAGCTGGGCGTTGTATTCGACCATCCTCGCTTCAAAGATGCTGGTCATATTTCTAACCTTCGGAGACGATCTCGATGCAAACCTTCTCTTTGGTTCTAACATGTTGGAGCTGGCCTTCGTCTCCACTGCCGCCATATTCGGCTTGGTGGTGGCTAGTCATCGCAAAGTACCGAAGTCCCAGGTCAACCAACGCAATGTGATTAGTTACATGCAGAACCAGGTCTTGATGGATATCATCGATTCCGTTGAGCTGTTGGAGTTTCTGTACGAAGACGAACCGCAACCGGAAAAGCACCCGAAAATGGAGCTGCA
The DNA here is from genome assembly GCA_001949185.1 of Ramazzottius varieornatus. Classification (NCBI taxonomy): domain Eukaryota; kingdom Metazoa; phylum Tardigrada; class Eutardigrada; order Parachela; family Ramazzottiidae; genus Ramazzottius; species Ramazzottius varieornatus. The sequence continues at coordinate 2,102,612 of BDGG01000002.1, read as the reverse complement.
TGTACGGAATGCCATCTTGGCTTTCGTAGTGATTCAGTTGGTAATACCGACACTAAGCTTCTACCAGTTGAGCGCCACCAACTTTGCCGATCAAGACCCAAAACTATTCTGGAGTATGTTGCAGCAGTTTTGTAATGTTTTTGGAGAGAATATTCCTTTTTTGGTGATCCGAATCCATATGTGGAAGAATAATCAGCATACGGAAAGTACCTTTATTTTCATAACGAAAAATGTAATGGAGATTTGTACTAATCAGTGGGAATTTGTCGGCTGGGGTCGAGCGCAGGTTATGAAGTGTTGTGGGAAAACCAAATCCGGGAAAGCTAAGAACCGCGCACAAAATATAAAAGTAGTCTGATTTCCCCACTGTCGAACATTTCCTGCTCCCACCTTTCGAATTTCAGTTCCATTAAGCTTTCGATACGTGCATGTTCCTTTGACTCGATCTTCGTGGTTTTTTCCATCCAGTACGTTGTCGCAAAGATCGTCAGACACTTGGCCTTCGGTTGACAGGTCCAAAAACCCACACGCACGGGCTCTCAAAACCGTATTTCACAGAACCGGTGAGCTTTTAAAGAGCTACATGCAGCGGAAGGATCTCCACTCACAAGCGGATTTTTCACCGCAAGCTCGTGAGATACCGAAACTACGGTCTACCGGTGAAGCGTGCTTCGTTCAGAACAGATACTCGTAAAGTGAGCATTGTGGCCCATGATTTTCCCATCTCTTAGCCAGAACTCGATTTGGGATGTGGAGTTTTATACTTATCGTGATTCGGTAAACGGACCATGGTTTTTCGTCTAATAGCTCACTTCCCCAGATCACGGGTGACGAATTACGGAGTAGGAATCGAGTGCGGAGACATGTATAATGGAATTATAAAACCATGACCCGCGCCGTTCGGCATGCATATGTGAACTTTTCGACGTGGGGTAGCGCATCGACTGAATTTTTAATATGGATTAATCGGACGGAAAACAAGGAAGCACCACCGCACGCTGACTATACACCGTATACGTAGTAATTGGTCTCGACTACTGTATAAGATCATGAAACGAAAGTGTTTTCGTTTTTTGAAGATGGAATGCATGGTTTTCCGAAAACTACGCATTCCATTTCATAACAGCACGCATACACAATACGAAAACTATTTTCATATTGCTGACCGCGTGCCAAATCTTCGGCATTTTGCTTTAATTTAATTAAACTACAAATAAATTAAGGTGAGGACTGCGCGGGCGGAGAGTTTTGACTGCGCGGGATAGATCGCTCCCGTAAAGTAAATCAAGGTGTAATGGCTATGCGGGAGAGACCGGAGGTTCCATATAAACTTTGAGAATATGATCAAAGTATTCCCAAAGGTTGATGTTCTTCCGGACGTGTTTACTCCAAAGACTCGAAGAACTCTGTTCTTACCATTATATGGGAGAAGTGTTTGGATCGCCACCTATCATACTTCAAGATAATCCGTCACTTGCAATTGCATCACCAGTGCCAATTATTACGTTTCCGCAACTTTTCGCATCCCGGGATATAGCGAAATGGGAGATAACAGCGGTAAACGCGACCGCGGCCATTGTTGCCCAGGAATCGTGTGCGGAGACATGGGCTATGATGCTTACCTAACGGTGACCATCGTCCGCCCAGAGAGTCTCTCTGGTCCGCCCTTTCCCCACCCCGGGGTTACACCATTTTCCACCGGCTGAGCAGAAAATTGACGGATCCATTATTCATTTTTGCTATGTGCTCTTTGTGTCCTCGCCTTCCGATTTCTTTTACGGAGTTGTCCAGCTCCCCACACTGTAGCTATAATTATAGCTCTTCCCGTTTTCAGGTTAACCAGCCAATCTCCAATCTCATCCTACGCCAGGATCGGTAAGGAGCGGAGGACAACTTCAGATGGGAACTTGAAGTTGGAATCGTGACACCTGATCTTTCTTTGAAGATCAGCGAAGATCGATCAAGTCACATAGGGAATTGGGAAGAACATGTCATTGTTGTTATTGCGTGCTTTGGCAAACTTGGAAGGCATAACTGTTCAAGGGAGGGAATGAACGATTATGCTGAGGAGCGCATTCAAGCTGTATGCGAAGCGTTAGTGGCCAGCTTCAATGCGGCCATTAATTCCAACGGACTGTCCTTGGGCTTAAGTGACTCTTTCGAAATTTTGGATTAGTAAGAACACCCTGTGGATATTATTCTCACTTCTAATTTAAGTTCTGTCATATGTTTCGTCTTTCACAGTTTAATGGCGACGGTAAGACATTTTATGACGAATATGTGCTAACCTGTGTTTTATTTTCTATAACAGTGACCCCCAGTCCATATTGGTCTGTGTTATCCCGTATGTCAAGGAGCAGACCGATCCGCTGAAACATGTCCACCTGTTGCTCATGGAAGCGTTCTGCAGGGAGAACAGTATTCGCTTACTCAAGGTATAGTAGCTAACTAACTTCGCTCTATTGCTGCGATATTGTGATGGATATCTCGAACACGTCCGTGCCTGGCACAGCCCTGTCAGCCATTTTCGCAGGAGAAAGGCATGCTCATCAGCTTAACCCATATTTCCAACCCGCTTAGAGTACATTGCGCATTGTTCACGGCGAGGTTTGCTGTTTTAGATGGCCTCCATGGAAGGGTTTTGCTCGCTCCTGAAGATCGTCCAGATGATGGACCGAAGTAATCCATATTCGGTTGACACCAGCAACACTGACGCCACTGATTTGATGATCATTAAGGTTCGTGGTGTCGTTTTTGAAGAGCGTGCCTGTCCAGAAAAGCAACTGACATTACAGTATGTCGCTACTTGCCTGCTTTTACAGAACAATGTCAACGACTGCAAGCAGGACGAAAATTTCCGCAGCTGTTACGATGCGCTGGTCAGCACCCGAAGTGGACCCACCGAAGAAACCGAAGAAGCGGTGGTGACGTATGGCTCACGAGGCAGTGTTGTACCTGTCCTGCCACCACTCTTCCCCACATTCTTCGATACCACCATGTGGTCGACCGACGTCAATGGACGCTGAGGTCTTATGATGATGGACGGCCAAGGACTAAACTCTGGAGAGTTTCCAGGACGAATCTCAGGTTGTACGGCTCATTCCTCAGTCCGTTTTTATTTCTTGTTCGAAATACCAATTCTTCTTATCGGTCTTTCTTACTCGCTCAGCCGAATTTTTGTATTTTTTACACAGTATTTTTTGTATAGTTTTTGTTCTCGCTTAGTACGAAGTCGCTTTTACGCTTCTGACTCGTATTGCTGCACTTTATACTGTAATTCGGGGGTTTCTTTTGTACTTAGGAAGCTTCGGGATGGGTGAGGATATTGTGTAAAGTACACTCAGGGTATCGCGACTGATCTCAATGGTTAAAGAAGGCAGGCACTCTGGTCTCTCTCTCTTGCACGGGAAACCACGTAGGGTTGGCGTCAGTTAGCGTATTACTTTTCGGAAAGATAACCCAGGGAATCAGGGAACCGACAAAGTACATACCATGGACGCCATGGAAAGTTGCAGAAAATGAAGGATCATTCCGTCAACAGAGCTTTGCGGAAAACAGCGGTTATCAGGGGGGCTCAAGCCAGCAGCCACGTTGGGGGAGAGGGGAAACTCTCGTAAAAACATATATTGGACAGTACGAGCAGTCATTGCCAGGAATATTCAACAATACCACCTTTCCTTAGGAAAGTCTAATTCGCAAGCCTTTTTCTACGTGAAACGGATGCTGCCAAGAAAGAGGGGGAAGTTTCACGAGGGAAGGTTCAATGACGTTATATTTTTTGGTTCCTGACCAACGAGTACGTCACTGCGAGCTGTACACGGACCGGAGAGCCAACGAGGAAGTAAGCGTGCACTTTTCGTCGCTTGAGCATCCACCTGCGTGGAAAACATAGGTCACCGTAATACTGATTTCCAGATGCTGCGTGCTTGAGAGGCCTTACTTTCAGTACAGCAGACGCCATCGGCAGCGCAAAGTCCCTTGTTGTTGATGCCGCAAGCCGTCCCACGGTTGAAGCATGGCGTTCTGACGTAGTTTTCCTTCTGGCAAACGGCGCTCTCTTCCGTGCCAATCAGGCATCCGAAAGACGCTCCACAGCAGATGCTCGAGCCGAAACACTGACCTTTACCGTTAGGCCCACAGGACATGCACTACCGATTAAAATGCTCACCGTCAGACGCTCACAATTCATACACTACAAATACACTATAAAGTACCTCACCTGTCGTGGTGAGGTTCGAAGAGTTGGTGCGAAATTGAATACTGATCGTTTTCCACCGGGGGGACAGTTGGTCACGAAGCAGGCCGTAATGCATTGAAGCGAAACAATGGCGGCAAGTACGACAACGGCAAGACTGCTTTGGGACTGCATGGTGGCGACCTGGAGCACAGCGAAATCTGTAGAAGAATCTTTCGCTCCTGCGGCCTTCGGGTTTGGCAGCGTCGATTCAAATTGAATGAAACGAGACTCTGACAGAATTCTCCGCGACCAGAAAGGACACGACGTGGGAGAGCAGAGAAAGGAACTGACGACTGGTTTGAGGAACGATTTCTTCCTGCTTATATGTGCACAGAGCCGCGGCTAGAGATGGGCTTGTCAATGTTGGTTTTGATTTAATAAGTATCCCCTTCGAAGAGGATTGAGTGAAAGGGGCCCAATCTGGCGCAGGTTCCACTCATGAACCCTAGATTTGTGAAGGACCTGCCAAAGTTTTCATCAGCTTGTTACAGAATGTCGTCTCTCTTCGTCATTCGACTGCGCAAAACAACAGGCTTGTTTTAATCAGACAATGTCAACACGGCAGAGACCCAAAGCTTCGGTAGTGGCGTCAATTGCTGCCGGCGATTTCAGAAAAGCTTCTCGGTCAAAGCAGTAAAATAAACAGAAATCGGTCCACCTACCCTCGAGTGACCAAGAATCAAACTCACCTGGTTACTCGTACTCGATTCTGGTAATGATCGGTAACGGCGAATACTGTATTAAGATATTATAAAAACCACATACATTTGAACACTAAAAAATGGCATTTACGTAATATCAATCAGTATTCCAGTCTGTCGTTTTTATTGGAATTATTTCCGTCCAATTCCCTAACGTCTGCATACGTGACTGGTCGACAGTACACTATGCTGCCGGCTAGGTGACCATTAAGGGCGAAGGTTTAGCACAAATTCCCTCTTTCATCAGTCGGTAAAAGATCGGAGGTACGCTTTGACGAGATCGATACTACTTCGGAACGCCGCCTGCTGGAACTTGCTGTTCTTGGGTACACCTTCTTGGGACAGGTTGATGGTGACGTGTGGTACCTTTCCTCCTTGAGACGGATCCGCGTCCTGGTAAGAGTCGCCGGTTGGTGACAGTGCGCCAGCCCCATCTGCCGCAGCTGCAAGTGGCGCTGTGGTATCGCCAGATCCACCCGGTGTGGGAGGACTCTTGGAAAAGTTGACGACCGGAACACGCTCTTCATCGTTCTTCTTCCAATAGGTGAACAATTTTACGATGCGACGCCGAATAATAATTAAGAATAGGAAAACGAGGATGCCCACGATTATGATTCCAATCATTAGAATGCCTTGATAATTATGGCTTATCTAGAATTCACACTGCATGTTATGGACGAGGCAAAAAATTTATATAAAGGGACTCCCCAGCAAACTGAAATCCATGCCCGTAAGATACCACTGAGTATGAAAAGATGACCCGAACTTCAGAAGACTGAGGTGTCATTTTTAGCAATAGGCATAAAGTCTTTCGGAAAGGCTCGTTGGGTCGGCGTCTTTGTGAGATTGTGCAGAAAAACCATGGCTCGAAATCTCGAAATCGTTTGTCCTGCGGCGGGCAATACGTGTCTTGTTCTTTGCTCCAGGCAAGCTTGCAGACAAGCTGCCTGATTTCATGTTAATTTACACAATTGAATGCATTATCAGGGAACTTTTGTTAACTTTTTAACCTGCCCCGGAACAAGATCGAACCTGAAAGGCGGTAACCCAGCGGTTCCGAAAACCGAGGTTTCGGAAAAGGAAGGTCCGATCAGCAGAACTTCCGGTTGGGTCCTCGACTTCTTGGTACGCCGTTACACTAGGTACACTGTCCGCTCGTACAACAGTACTGTCGTCCCGTGCGAATGGTACGGTTCGGTCTTCGGTCGAGTGTTAATTAACTCAATTTGTATTAACTTGAATGAGTTGCACAACTTTACAACTTATCGTTAGAATTTTTGACTCAAATTGTCTCGGAATTCAAAAGCAGTTTGGCCAGTTTAGCCTGACGCAAACGCGTGTCGAGGCCCGAAAATCTGACGAACCGGACTATGTGGCCAGGGAAGCCTGAAAAAAATTTCATGGACCAGCTTGAGGGCCCCCCTAATACCAAGGAGTCTGGACCCCTATTATAAATCTGGACCCCTGTGTTAAATTGCCCGAAATCTATTGGACAGAGACTTGCTTTTACCATTGTGGGCCGGAAAATCTCATGGACCATTGGTCCACAAGGAGACTGGCTGACGCGCGCTTGGGACCTGACGGAAACCTAGTTCCTCGATCGAAATCATTTATTAAATAAAATAGGCTCTTTAAATCAATGCTAAGTCAAGCCATGTAATTTGCTAATTTTGTTTTCTAAGCAGCTAATCCAGTCACTGGAATTCGTCACGGATGATGTTACCTCTATACGACTCAGCGCTTCTGACGGGCCATTCTATGTTTCACGTACAGTAATGTTTACCTGCCGAACACAGTGAACACTGGTCAAAAAGTCAAAAGCAGGAGCAGATTTGTCCCCAGGAGATGACGGAAAATCTCTGGCCATGATTTACTTCTGCTTCCATTTTTTCGTTCTAATTGGCACTACCTACTCTGCCGCTTCCTTTGGGGATGATGGCACCTACCGGATTACTATTGGACCGAAGGAAAAGACGATGCAGCTGGTCGGCGACGTTCAGCACGTGAGTCAGTCCATTGATTGTCGATTGATGCTGACGTGTACGGATGTTTCTACTTCTGGTTGCTTGTTTTTCTCGCGATGGTCAAAGACTCTAACTTTTTTCCTTCTAGAAACGAACTGTCATTATGCAAAACAAAAAAGGCCAGCCGTTTGTTTGCTCCGTCCCCGAAGTACGGAATCAGTCGGTGAAGGAGGAATTCAATATGACAACAGCCGAGGTTGTCACTTCGCTCCTGCCTGACGGAGCCTCTGTCCAGTCCCAGATGGCCGCCAGCGACTGTATCCGCATGGTAAAAACTCCCCCAGAATTTGATATGATTTCTCTGCAGGGATACTCGCTCTCTTCATCTTTGAAAATTTTCGACAGCCAACAAACGGATGGTGGCATTACGAATTCTGTTTCCACAAAGATATCACTCAGTTCCATGTGGAAAACGGCGTTATCAAGGAACCTGTCATTACACTGGGATACTTTAATGAGGAGTTCAACTGGGATAATGTTACCGCCAAGGTTTGTTTTTCCTTTTTATCCACAGGAATGTTAAAATTACTAACTGGCTGCTTTAAAGATGGAATTTTCTTCGTGAAGAGTGCGAGATATTCCGAAATTCTTTTCCGAATATTGTTTATTGATTGATTGTTTTGGTTGGGCAACTGAGTTGATTGACGTATCGTGATTGACTTCCGTGTTTGCAGGAAGCGCTGAGGAAGCCCGACAGGCAACACATCCAGTATTACCGTAACGGCGCCATGTGTGATGTTATCGGGAAGCCTCGAGAGGCTAAAGTAAAGCTGTTGTGCAACGCCAACATGGTGGGTATCCGTGATGCCATCCTGAAAGTGGAGGAGACCTCGTCTTGCATTTATGAAGTGACCATCTTCACCAAAAGACTCTGCCGCCTCGACTACTTTAACAAACAGCCCAAGCAGATCGGCCAGATCGTCTGCAACCCCAAAGTGGCGAAGAAGACCGTGAAAGAAAAGAATGCAAAAGTCGAAGCAGAGATTGCCAGTAAAGCAGAAGCGAAGAAGTGGACGGAAGGACAGCCACCAAGCCAGATTCCAGGTGCGAAATTCGGTAGCATGTTGGTTTTTTATTGGTTTGTTGCTCACGCTGCTGTGTTGGAGTCTGCTTATCTAACGCGTGTTAGCCTCAGTAGTAGAACCAATTGTGTGACGTCCTCTTTTGCGTGGTATGTCATTACGTCAGACAGCTGATTTTGCCAAAGGTGTCCTCACTGTTTATTGTCTGCAGCATTGGCAAAGCCGGGTTCAGCGATGGCTTTCAAGCCTCGCATAAAGCGTCTTTCATCTTCCACCGTCATCAAACCTTCCACGAAACAGACCGAACAAGAAATGGCCGATCTGATGAACTCCATATTCGGTCAGCAGCCCAGATCGCGCGCACGGAACCTGGACGACGTCTTGGCCGACATGAATCCCGCTCAGCGACGACGACGTGACATTCAACGGAGCATTGAACAACGACTGGGTGATATGGGTGCGCCGATCAATGTCCAGATTGTCGGCGAAGCAGCGGGTCCTAACGCTGCACTGCTGGAAATGCTGGAAGCGCCGGAAATCGCCAAGCTGAAAGAGATCGTCTTGGAGGCTGTGGAAGGCGAGTTCCGAGACATGCAAGAACAAGAGCAGGTGCTCAGCATGGAGGAAAGCTACAATCAAGAAGATGTGGAAGACCCGAAACAGAAGCTGAAACCGTTCAAGAAAGCCAGAGTTTATAAAATGGAACTGTAGCTGCACACTTGATTTTATGATCTTCCGAACGTTTTGATCAATATAGTTAGATCTCTATTTTCGCAAAGTATACCGGTTGTTCGTTTCTGTGATTTCGAGATACTTCCTTCCTTTGCTCAAAGTGCATTCCCCTTCCGTTGAAGATCCTGCAAGACCCGAACTTGTTGCCTTTTTTATGACCGCTGAGTTTTCTGAATTTGTTTTCGAAGGACGGAAAAAGGCGTCGTTTTATTCTCAAGAAAGAACTACCATCAAACTGTACGTCGAAAGATCTGGAGTGAAGTTTTTTCGAGCTCGTTATGGGATGTTGATACAAATATTGGAAACTGCTAAAAATAGAAAACTGAAATGAGCAATGGTTCGAGCTCCCCGATTGCCAGAGTTCTTTAATGGGACATGTCAAAAACATCTGGCGAACACATTACGACGCGTTAATCAACTTTGACATACGCAGAATGTTGGACAGAACCGCTGTGGTAGTCACTTCGGGAGTGAAACAGCCGTTAGCATGGCTCACCATCACGCTGACTCCGGCCGATGAACCGAGGGTTCCTCACAGTCCAATGATGGTTTCCCGATGACTGTGGACGGTTATCAGGCATAAAACCTGAAAGAAAAAACAGCCATCAAGGCGGGTGGACAGTGCACCTTATCGAACTAAGCGTTGGTGTTCCTTTGTTTCCATTTTACACATTTGGGAGCCGGCGAACGAGACGTACATAAGCGTTATCTCAACTGGCGCACTTTTTCGTCGTTACCGGCTGGAGGGGTGCGACACACAATGAAGGTCATGTACGTTTCATTCGCCAGTATTCCATTTGAGGAATCAAACTCACGTTCAGGAAGACTAGCAAACCATTGACGATGATATTCGACAACATGGACGATCGCACCACAACTGGTACCTGAAATAGTTTCGACAGTCATGTACTCGTTTGGGAAAATTTTTGCTGTACGAGATTTTGGTCGCAAGTCCTTACCGGATTGTAGGCATCCGTGTAGTAGTAAATATTCCAGGCTATCGAGCTAACTTGATAGATGATGAAGACGCCGAAAGCCAAAATCCATACGTTGTGGAGCTGTCGAGAGTTCTAAATGGAATAATCAAAAGTTTATATAAGGGACTAGTTAGTAGAGATTCTATGTACAGTATATGGCACAAAACAAATTTCTTTACTCGGTTGAGGCCGCCAAGGAGACAAATCGCGGCGAAGAAGAGTACCACCGCGAAAACGAAGCTGATAATCCTTGACCAGACCATGTATTGGCTGGCATAATAATAGTCGTGGGCGTTTAGCGACAGCAATAAAATTGCCAGAGCCTGTAAGCCAACAAGAACTGCTCGGCGAAGTTCATTCTAACGAAGTAAATACGGAAACGAAAATTTGGAAAGGTGGAATCAGCGAAACTTACGAAGGTGTAGAAAGCAATGAGGAAGCAAGCCGTCCGTAAGGAAAGAGGTCCACACGAGCGGAAGATCGGTGCCATTTCATCCAGCAACGAAAATGCTCACCGTTTTCGAGACCGAAACCTGACACCACAAATATTCACTTCGACAAGTCAGAATCGGAATTCAATAACCAAGACTAAGTACTCGCAGTACTTGGTAAGCTGGGAAAAAAGAGGAAGAGTGGGGGACAGAGAAGTATGAATGGCAGAAGCTGACGAGGAAGCTTTCGACAAACTAGTGTGGAGAAGCTACGATTCCCAGTATCTGTTGACTCTTTCATCGACAATAAAAGCTGAAACCGTAAGGGAAGCTTGCAAGATTGTCGGAATGTTACTCATTAGTGGTACAAGAGGATGTTTACGGACAGATAAACTGTTCGAAGGATACAAACAGCCGCCCTGGAAGTCTCGAGAAGCATGATCCTGATCGAAGTGTGTACTGTACTGTACTGTGGCCGATTCATTCTATTCTTAGCTGGGCCTAGTTTATCATTATCATCTGCGAAAGCTGCTGGTTACTCATTGCTTCTCCGTATGAACTGAAGATTCCAAACATACAAATCTCGTTTTCGGTGTGTACCCTTCGGACTGAAAACGACCGGTCTAACTCGCGCAATTTTTCTTCCGAAAGGAAAAGTCAAAAGTGTCAACCACCTTTTGAACCTTCGGGCTGTTATTATGAACACACCGGTAGAAAACGTAGGTACTGCAAATCAGTATATCGGCATCAGGGTATCCACGATTTACGAAAAGCCGGTCTGATTCCGCTAGGTGACGCTTTTCCTTTCTGAACGGCGCCACTTGAAGGGTAGCATATCGAAAGTAGAAAAATACAGTTTGGGGCTTGGGCGTTTTTGAGAAGCTAATCTTGAAAAGAGTTTCGCATCGTTCTCAAAGTGTCGCTTTCAAATCTTCTCTTCATCGCGTATACTTTTGCAAGAAAAGCTTCCTCTGCTTGGACTACAATATGCTTTGTAGGTGGCATTTTTCGGTTAGGTCATGAGCACCGGGCGGGAAACTCACTTTCTTGGCGCACATTACTTTGTATGTAGCGAGATTCCAGTTAAACTTTTGCTGCTCGATTTTTCGCGCTGGCCTGAAGAATCAACTTCCCTTCAAACTGCAACTAACGGTCACTGGTCAGTAGCTCTACAAAACTGTCAGGGTTTTTTTTCCGTTCTTGATCGAATTTCTCCGTAGCCAGCCGACTGAATTCCCGCCATGATGTCGGTTGGTCCGGAATTCTCCAAAACAATTGTAGCTTGGGACCAAACATTTTGCATGTTGGGAAAGTTTCAGATTCGTGAAAAGATCTGCCCAGTGGTCAAGACAAAATCATGAAGGTTCGCCGTTTAGACTCGGTAGGTGGCGCACTTTACACCATGTTCCCAAATTCTAGCCGGTCGAGTAGGTTACGATTGGCCCAATTTGGCACCGTCCCCTGGTTTTGACCAATTAAAAAGAGACGAAAGTGACTTTCCCACCTCGTATTCTCAAAGCCTGAAATAGCGTGGTGCTCAAGATGTTAAAAACCCTTATTTTATTTCAAATATTTATTGCTGAAACGTCAGACTAGTGAGACCAGTCGGATCATTACTACCCAACTAATACTTACGCGTGCTTGTGACTAGAATATAGTTTGCCGTCTTAGGTTCGCATAGTGAGAATAAAGGAAAAAGTTTCACTACAGTCAGTGCCGGTCACCCAGTTGACCGTCACAGAACTCACCAACGTGGAATATCACAATGAGGCTAAACTTCATCCAGTGGCCTACGAAGTTTTAAGCAACATAGCGTTGGCGGAAAGTTTTTTAAAGTTTTCGTTCGGCAGCGAGTTACGCTCAGCCATGCAAGTATACCGGTCCGCAGCGAGACCTCGGTTTCCGCCTTGTCGGAACATTCTGCAATGTATTTTTGGGGTGACGCGCGATATTTGCAGAAACGTGAAGAAAAAATTGCAAATGTTTGAGATGTCCGAGAACGAAATCTGTAGGCAGGAGGACTGGTGCGGAAGTAGTAAATGTTACAGTTTTCAAAACCCCGTTACCCTGTACGGTTAAATTTTACGTTGCTGTCGTTTTCGCTTGGCCCCGACTTTTAACTGGTCCAGACTTTCACTTCGTGCGTATACCTACAAAACCTCATCCGTGGACATCTACGCGCTGCAACACAAGACATAAAGAAGAAAGCGATAAACCTTTCGGCTCTCGAGGAGTAAACACCAGTGGAAAAAGGAAGAGGACAGGCACTGGCGTAAGCACTGTAGCCAAAGAAAAAGCCAAAAGGAATGCTACGGCACATTCACCAGCGCAGCTGATGTTTACTCTTCAAAACAAACTTATCGAGGTTTTCCCACAACTTGAGGAAGCTGGCCCGATCCAGGTGGCGCTTGGTCCGACTGAGGGGGACAACTTGCACGTTCCATGAGCCCACATTCTTATCCAACGGCATCTCTTCGTATTTGATATGGAAACCCTTGACTGAAACACCAAACACACCGTCAGATCAGCAATCTAATTCGCCGAGAAAAAAGAACGCTTACTTTTGTCAAGGATATCAACGATGTTGGCATTCCAAGGCCAATCTTTAAACTGCCAAGCCGGTCCGTGGACAAAGACGGCCACCACTCGGTCCCAGTCTTCCCCTTTCAGCTTGCCAACAGGATTGTCCATCACACGGATCGGCACCACCGAGCCATCGGCCTTCTTGCGCTGAATCAACATCTCGCTTTCGTACTTGGTGCCAGATTTTTTCTTTGTCTCCGAATCCACAAACCTGCAGAAATATCTTCCTTGATACTTTTACTGTACGAAATCTCGGCAAACCAGCTCGAGGAGAAGGTTTCTCTGAAGTGGCGCACGTGTACAGCTAGTGAAACCGACAATGTGCGCCACGTGAGAAATCACTCAAACCGGACAGAATCCTTTCCCATGTGGCGCATGCTTCCAACCTGTATCTTCGAGAACGTGCGCCGCTCATAAGGAGAAATCTTGTAGAGGTTGTTTGCCAAGCTCTCGTGTATTCAAGTTTTGCTTTAGAACACTTACACATTGCCTTCCAGGATATCTTTACAATTATACATGGTAATCATGGAAGTAGGTGCGGAGGGTACGACGATGATAGGTGTTCTAGACACACGCGATTTTCTCTGGGCATCGACAGCGTCTGTTGCGCTGTCGGTGGCTTTGGCTGGTTCAATCTTGGCAGCTCGATACGAACTGCTGGTGTTGATTCCAAAGTCCGTCACCGTCTCCTTGTTGAACTGTTCCTGGTCGTACCGACTGTACTGCGTGGGAACCGAGGACGTCTTGGCTGCCGGAAAAGATGGCTAAAAAGAAAAACCGAAGCTGTTAATCAAAACCAACCCAATCAAGTTCTTTCAGATCAACCGGAACAGTTTACCTTTACTGAAACATTCTTGATATCGGTCTTCTTCCCTTCTTCTTTTGCCTTCAACATGGCGAAAATGGGCTGAAGTCTGGCTGTTAGATCTTTTGGGCCTCTAGTAACATCGTTTCGAGTCCGACAAACTCGTTCTCTGGCGAGAATTTCCTTCAGCCCGTCGGATTCACTGTCAGCCAGGGCGGCCAAGTCTCTGTTGGCCGTTACATCATCGTCAGCTCGGATACGGTTTCGTTTCTTGTTCAAATACTGAGCTTTTAAGGCGGCCAGCTTCTCGGCATCCATGGCTTGGGCTAATGAGGCCTTGTTTTCGGGGTTGACTGTGATACGCTCGTCTTTGCGTGCATCAAACTTGGCTACGATCTTCTCGCGCTGGTTCAGTGTTCGCTCGTTCTCCACGCGAGGCCGTCGTGTAGCGGGACGCGACTCTTCTTCGGCTACTCGCTTAAAGGACACGTCGTGGAGCTCGATGGGCGCTCGACGATCGATGCGTTTAGTGGTGTCGATCTCACCGGTCAGATACTTGAGCAAGTCTTGACGATCGGGACGCTTCACCACTGTCATGTTCTCAGCCTAATACAAAAACCACCTCTTGACGTCATCACCCACGTGATATGAGTACGTTGAATATGCGCAGATAAACATCTGACCATGACGTCATAGGTGTCATTTCTTACCGTGGCTTTCCGAACGTATAAAGGATGGCTTAAAGTTTCTGCATGCTTCAGGAAGAACACGAGGCATTCCAGCGTGTAATACTCTTTCTCCTGCGCATCCTCTTCGTGCCTGGAAGATAAAGGGACATGCAGGAGAAGATTAAGGGTAACGAAGGGCAGGAGGACATACGCACCCGTAGACAAGGTAGTTGGTCTTGGCTGTCTTCTTGAAGGCGATCGTGTCGAAGATGATGAGATCGTCGCGCTGGATGATATCCTTCTTGGCCAAATGAAAGTCTCGTAAGACCGATAGAGGGTCCGCCATGCTGAAATCCTAGAGGAAAGATGCATGAGCCACGAGCTAAGCCACACGGAATGATAATGATGCCATTCGAAGTCAGACAGAAGTACGGAACTGAAGTAGCGTACAGTACCTTGATGTCCTGTACTCCCCCTTAGCTGGCCGATTCCTTCTGTCCTCCCGTCCCAGAGTCCTTCGTGACTGCGAATTATATAAAAATAGGCTGAGCCCTAGACGAGAGACATCCTAAGTCCTAAACATGAACGAGCAATCGGAGCCAATTCCCAATGGAAGAAATCCAAAAATGTGGCCTGCGATAATTCTGTTTAGTTGTTCTCACGATGCTTTGTCTACAGAGGGTGAGTGACGGAATAGTCCTCGTTACCTCCCCATGGCTGGAACTTGAGTACCCTCTATATTTCATAAACCGCGCTGTGGCAATCATTGCGTTTGTCATGACGTCATTTCGATATTTCACTTGATTGTCAGGCCTCCGGAAATCGGAATAGCAGTCTGGAGTCTGGACGTTCTCGATTCTCATGAACGACTGAGTGTACTCCTGCCGCCCAGAAACCAGTTTATTTATGCCTATCCTGCTCTGCTTTGCCTCCGGGATGCAACCGGTTGAAGGATGAATCCTCTGGAGTGATATAAGCTACGAGGCTACGAGCACGATGATGGGATCATTAGGGCGACCGTTGTCGCGGTCGGGTTCAACCGACGAAGCTACGGAGCTTAACGGGCAGCCTTCCGAGCGCATGCGAGCTCGCTCCAACTCCGCCGTCCGTCTGGATTATTATCAAAGACTTGTTTATAAATCTATTCTCCGTTACCAGGTATATCGTGAGGGAATCGTGGAGCGACAAAATACATGATTAATTTTCCGTTTCACCGTTTTTCGACAGGATCCAGTCAGTGGACTCTTCCCTGGAGCTTATGAAGCCACCAAGCAGGAAAACAATGAAGCGTGGATTCGCGACAACGTCTACTCTATCCTGTCAGTGTGGGCGCTAGCTCTAGCGTACCGGAAGAACTCGGATTTGGATGAGGACCGAGCAAAATCTTACGAGTTGCAGCAGGTAGAAATGCCATTGATATGCTTAGATGATCCGGCTTTCGATGCCTGCTGCTGTACGGTTAAACTTCTAGCACCCGAGAATTTAAGGCTTGATTTACAGTCAGTTATTGATAGATCATGTGCGACTACGGAACTGCGGCTGGAGGTATCAAAAAGGTCCGCAGTTGGGCCCTTTCTCTGAACTTTTCAGGGATTATCGGGCAAGGTTGTACCGAGCACGGACCTGACCAGCAACTTTGTAGAAAAAGGGCCAAATTGCGAACCTTGTTAGCACTTCTAGCCGCCTCTGCTGCCCGCCGCTCCATAGCTGACTGTAAATTTAAGGTACCAGAAGTTTAATCGTATCGGGCATCGCTGGCTTCGGCGCACTAAAAGTACAGTACAACAGCCTTTTATTAATACGCCTAATGTCGTGACGTCTTTTCTTCCAGCGATGCATTAAGAATATGCGAAGCCTTCTGTGTTGCATGATGAGGCAAGCGAACAAGGTGGAGAACTTCAAGCGTTCGCAAAGCCCGACAGACTCACTGCACGCCAAGTACGGCATTCGCAACATGAAGACTGTGGTGGGCGACGCGCAGTATGGTCATCTGCAACTGGACGCCGTGTCGTTGTACATGCTGACACTGGCCCAGATGACGGCTTCCGGTGTGCAGATCGTCTGCACGCTGGACGAAGTAGCCTTTGTCCAGAATCTGGTCTTTTACATCGAAGCGGCCTACCGGATACCGGATTATGGTGTGTGGGAAAGAGGAGACAAGACGAACAAAGGCGAAACCGAGCTGAACTCCTCGTCGATCGGCATGGCCAAAGCCGCGCTGGAAGCCATCAACGACTTAGACTTGTTTGGAGCAAGAGGCGGCCCGGGATCTGTCATACACTGCATACCTGACGAAACTCAGAAATGCCAGGTATGTAGAAATCATCTACTTATCGCTAAACAATCGGGCAAAATGAAGATATTATCTATTTTGTTCTATTCGGGAGGTCGGCAGACGCACGCGACCAGATCGTTTTCGGAAGTGACGCACGTTTTTGGTGTTACTGACTGCAAGCGTGCGCCAGGTTGGAAAACGATCTGTTCGGGTAATCCGAAGTAGCGCAGTGTGTTAGGTGTTATTGCCTAAGAGGGTGCGCCACTTGGGGAAATAATCTCGTCGAGTTTGTTTGCCGAACTGCGTTTTTTACTTGCTCTGTTGTTTCTCTTCTGGCAGGTGGTTCTGCAATCTATGCTGCCGCGAGAGTCCAACTCGAAAGAAGTAGACGCCGCTCTACTGGCTATCATCGGTTATCCAGCCTTCGCGGTGGAAGACTCGGACCTGATCGAGCAGACCCGTCAGACGGTCATCGACAAACTGCAAGGTCGCTACGGTCTAAAGCGTTTCCTGCGCGACGGCTACCGCACCTGTCGCGAAAATCCGGACCGCCTCTACTATGAGACGTGGGAGCTCAAGCTCTTCGAGTCCATCGAGTGCGAGTGGCCCGTCTTCTTCTGCTACCTCCTCCTCGACGCCCTCTTCTCCTCCCACTACGACATGGCCGAAGAGTACTGGGAAGCCCTGGAGGAAGTGGTCATCCGTACCGACGACGGCCTGAAGCTCATCCCCGAGCTGTACGCAGTCCCCCACGATAAGATCGAAGCCGAGTGTGCTAACCCACACTCACAAGAGCGCATCCCCATCGGTCGGAAGCCCTTCTTATGGGGCCAGTCGCTCTACATTCTCTGTTGTCTCATCAGAGAAGGCTTCGTGGCCATAGGCGAAATTGACCCGTTGTGTAGACGATATGTAACGGAGAAGAGACCCGACACTGTGGTACAGATTGTCGTGTTGGCAGCCAACGAGAGTGTCCGGCAGAAAGGCGAGAAGAACGGCATCACGGATATCCAAACCGTCCAAGATGTCTCTCCTATTGAAGTGTACCCAGCCAGGGTCCTCAGTTACATTTATGGACAGCTAGGCAAGAGTGACAAGCTGAACCTGACCGGTCGCACGTCGAACCAAGTGGGGGTGCTGAGTACCAGCACGTTCTATCAATTACAGGATCGTATTATTGCCTTTACGCCACAGTTCCTCGATCAAGAATACTTTTACCTTGCCAGTGACACCTACCTCTTGATCGACATGTTCCGGTCAGATATTGCCTTTTTAAAGTCAAACTGGAGCATGTTGGGTAGACCGACGACGATATTAGAAGTGACGGATCGGAGCTTTGATGAGAATGGGGTGCTGCATCCGGCGCTGGCTGCTACGTTCCGCAAGTGTAAAACGGGCTATCTGCATGGAGCTCGAGTAGTTTTGGGGCAGCTGGATGACTTCCTCAACACTTCCTGCATGTATACTCTGCAATTTCTGGACTCCTTTAGTTCCTTCACTCAAAAAGCAAGATCGCGAAGAGGTAAGCCAGACGAGGAAGTCATTTGCCGCCAGAGAAGCCCACCTAGACTGACGCACTTGCTAGTCTAACACCAGCGCGTAAATGCGTCATTTTGGATGGGTGAATTAAAGTGGCGCGTTTTCCGATGCAAATCAATGGGACAAATGCGCCATTTTGTATTAGTCAGCTGTTTGGACGGACGGATTTGGTTATCTTTTTGAGGTGTGCTTTTCGGACTTAGGTTTGTGAAGAGTCAAAGGGAACTCATGTTTTTCAGGTACGAATATCTCATCCGGAGACGACATTCGGACCTACCTGGACCGCTTGATGCAGCAGAGAGCCACCAACAAGCCCCAGCTGCCGATGGCCAAACCCAGGAACGACCCCACCAAACGCCGGCTCTCTCGTGACGCTCGTATACGGACAGGCTCCATCGCCGGCATCATTCGCCGCACTCGCTCCATCCAAGTGGATACCACCGACCCCGGCATCATCGACATTCGTAACCGACACCAGTCGGGTTCGGGTGACTCCAGTGGTGGGACGCTAAGCCCGCCTATACAAGCACGGTCCAGAACGTCGACGGCTGATTCAAGCGCTCAACAAGAGTTCTTCCACTCTAGCGCCACCGATCGACCCATCTTCAGCCAGACGATCGACGAAAAAGCGGAGCGGAAGAGCGTGGTGAACCTACCGGAAGTGGATGTGCCGGAACTGCTGGAAATGCTTACGCAGACCGAGTCGCTGGGTGAACAAGCCGAAATCATCCACTACCTCTACCTTACAAAGTAAGTTCGGCGTGAATGTCAAGCATACTCTCACCGTTCGAATATGCTGCTGGTTACCTGATTTCTGTTTACAAGCCAGTATACATCACATTAATACACGGTTAAAGTATGGTATATGTTAAATAGAAATCAAGTTTTATTCTGTTGGGTATCGGGTTTCTTTTTTGGTGGTATCAGAATTTATATTGAGGCACTGTGACCGTATGGTACCTGGCAAATTGAAATCGGGTGGTGGAACTACATTCGATCGGTGGGACCGTAGTGGGCTTTTCATGGGAATTCATAGTTCCTTTCTTTGTAGGGGAATGACTTTCGAAACGAAAATGCCGGGGAAAAACTTGAGTTTCGGCAAAGCGACCGTGGGGGACTTAGTGAAAGAGCTGTACGATAAGGCCTGTCAGATGAAGAAGTGGTGGCTGGTGCGGCATTCGGCAGGAATGTTGGCAAAACGCGTGGAAGACTTGGCCAATGTGAGTGACAGCTTCCGTTCAAGTTTGCTGGCAGAAGTTTTTAACGTTGTGGCGATTGGTCGGTTTTAGGCTGTGTCGGATTTGCTGGTACACAAGAAACAGATTACGGTGGGCATGCCGTCGGATAACGAGATTACCATCACGAGGCCCATACCGCCCGATGAGCTTCAAGCTGTGATACGAGATGCCTACAAGCTGGATACGAGTACGGCCATGTTGACCCAGGTAAGTCTCCCGTTGTTTTCGGTGGTGGATCTGGCAGTTGTTTTCAACAGGATTTGTCCTTCAGGAATTGCTGATGTATCTCGCTATGTTTATCCGGACTGAACCCGCCCTGTTCCACGACCTACTGAGGTTGAGGATCGGCCTAATCATTCAAATCATGGCGGCGGAACTTGCAAGACACCTCAAATGCAAAGGTAAGTAAGACTGCGGATTTTTGACTGCGTTGTAGTTGAGTTCTGTAGAGTGGCGCAGTTACTCCTCGAAGTACAGTGTACATTGCGCCACTCTTTTTTTTCATCCAAAGCGGCGAGGTTACCCCCTCGATATGCATGGTGTTGTGCGCCACTTCACCTGACTGCTCCAGAGCGGCGCAGTAGGTTACTGGGAATACATTAGAAAGTGCGCCACATGAAAGTGAAGCGTGCATTTGCTGACAGGCGAAGATGCGTCGGAATATTTGCTGAACTTGAGTCCATACGAGATGAAGATCCTGCTTCACCACATTCTCAGTGGCAAAGAAATTGGCGTTCACGACGACGACGACGACGCCGAAGAAGATGCTCAGTTGAAAATCACACCAACGCTAGTCTCCAAAGTTCGACGCTCGGGTATTGAGCGTCTGCGGAAATCCATGAAAGTCAGCATGGTGAGAGTCTCCTTCTGGTATGTCCTTCTATGCAGTCTCTTTGATCATGCTTTTCTGCTGCTTTTGCAGAATAGTGCCAACTTGATGCTGATGTTCAGTGGGCAAGATGGAAAAGTGTTGGGCAGTGAAGACTCTCTTCCGCCGACCGCCAACGGGGCGGCGGACGCCGTCCAGGTCTCACCGGTAGAGTTCCCGGAAAAGACGGGTCGTTGGCTGAGGAGAAGACGGATAGACGGAGCGTTGAATCGGCTACCCGAGGACTTTTACCCAAGGATCTGGCATTTGCTGGAAAAGTCCCAGGGCTTGACTGTGACTGATGGCATGTTTCTCAGTCCTAATCTCACCAACGAAGTAAGTCACTCTACCTTGACTTTGAGTTCTTCTAGGAATCTCTGTTTGATTTTCTGTAGCACTATTTCTGGCAAAAGTGGGTGATGATTGTTTTTTTTTGCTAAAGATGACAGCAGGGGAACTCAAGTTTGCCCTGCATGTGGAGAATATCCTGTCGACGGTTTCGCAGCCAGAATATCGCCAGCTTTTGGTGGAATCACTGATGATTCTGACCATGCTGGTTGAGTACGAGCCGCGCTGTCGGTTTGACCGCCCTGTCGACATTCGTGCGCTGGTCCTCAAAGCCTATGGACTTTACCTAGCAGACCAAGTACGATAGTTTCATGATGAATGTTAGGGACTCTAAACCTCATGAAATACTGTATCGGAAACACCACGTGAAATCAGAAAGCAATCAAGCAGAAAAATGTCACCGAATAGTATTTTCGATTCTTTTTCTGCATTTGTTTCGCTGATCTTGTTTTCGCTTTTCTGTGCCCATTATTGGAGTGCAGTGCCATTTTTTCCTGCGTTACTTTACCACTTTGTGTTATTGTAGATGAACAACGACGGGGACAGCACAATGTGTTGTGCCGTCAAGGGAGCCCCCATGCCCACTGTTTCACAGTGGACGCCGGCACGGTGTGGTGGAGCTGCAGGTATCTGTCTGAACTTTTACGACACGGCACCCAGTGGTCGCTTCGGCACCATGACGTACATGTGCCGCGCGGCAGCCTCCGAACTGCCCATGTTCATCCCTTCCGCCATTGCCGGCGACCAGTCCCAGTTGGAGTGTAACGTCATGTAGCCTGTTATCAGTACGCTACCTTCTTGTGATAACGTCGATGATGTTTTACTCATTGTTACCGTCTTTTTCCCCCTGAGAGCTTTCCTGCAGCATTGCCCGTGAATGTCTGGAATGACTTTCCCCCTCCCCTTTTGTTGAAGTAGCTGTACTGATCTGTAGTGCCTACTTTCTGAAAGCTTCTTCTCGATGTGCGGTAGACTCAAGTGTTTCTCTACGTCAGTCTTGCCTTCGCATCATAATGAAGTGCGAATGGATGTGTGTTTCCACGAAGGTTTCCGGAACGGTAAAACGAGACCAGGAAGAAAATTGTACAGCTGACTACATGATTGCAAAAGTGAACTGCGACAGGCGTGCAGTTCACTCTTGCAGACTTTCGCCTGTGCTTTTGAAGTATCAATCAAGCTTCAAGCTTATAAGTTGCGATAAAAAGCCATTTGTTTTCTTAGGGGTTTTCCAGGCACGAGACCGACTGGCAACAGCGGCTGTCGCTAAGTTAGTACATATGTACGGGTGTCAGAATAAGTCATGTGACTTTGCGGCGATCGCTTTGCATCAGCACGTTTTCGGGAAATTCACGATGACCCTGGTACTCAAGATCAAGTCTGTACTGATTGACCATCTTGATATAGCTAGCGTGCTCTTCCGCGTTGATGGATCGGCAGCATAACCATGGTCCAAAGTTCATAAAAAAAATCAACTCCCGAAATCTACAGTAAATTCTTCTTTCCACGTACAGTACATAAGCCCGAACGTACTCTAACCAGACCGAAACTCAGTCGAATTTTGTTCGTTCTGGCGGTAGAGTGTCGAACTGCAGGGTGATGGCGAACCTATGCACAGTGTTGCTATCCGTGGCAGCGTTTCATATTTCGACAGCGAGGAGTTTTCCCGTGCAAAGTTTCACCATCAGTACGGACCGGCTGCTGGACCTGACACATCCCTTCAATAATGAGACCGTTTACTGGGTGGAACACGACAAAGCAGGTTGGAACTTTGATCTGCGGACCATCGAGGAGAATGAAAAACGAGGATTTTACTTTCGCTCTAATCGCTTCCATGCGGCGGAACACGGCGGGACGCATATCGATTTACCCTCACATTACATTAAAAATGGGTATGTAGACGCAGCCCACCGTTTTTCATTGTTCTTCGCTCCGCGGCGGCAGGCTTTTGAGAAGAAAAGAATTTAAAACTGGCACTTGAGACGCCGTGAACGATATCATCCATCTCGTTATCCCAAGTGGCGCACATTGTATTGTTATTGGATCGAAGCGTGCGCCACTTGGAGAGAAAAAATTTGATACTTTCCTTTCCATTTCGAAAGAACGATACTAGGTGAACCTTTTCGCAGAATAATCTATTAGACAGGGTATAATTAAACTAATGATATCAATATTTGACAGAACTGGTAGGTGAAGAAGTGATGTTAAAATGTTTGCAGGTTAGATGCGGCTGACGTCAAGCCGGCAGATCTGATCGGGCCCGCCATCGTCCTCAACGTCACAGATAAATGCACAAAGAACCGTCTCTTCGCACTCGGCAAACAAGACATCCTCGACTGGGAAGCTCAATATGGCCAGATCCCCGACGGAGCGTTCGTTTTCCTGCTGACCGGTATCGGTCTTCGCTGGCCCAACAAGCAGCAGCTGTTCGGTTCGGACAACATTTACGACGTCAAGTCTCTCAAGTACCCCGCCTTCTCCGAAGAGTCCGCCAACTTCCTGATTCACGACCGGAAGGCGAAAGGCATCGGCACTGATCTGGGTTCCCTCGAGCATCCGATGAACCTGGGAAAGGAGTTCGTCCATCGTGTTGTGGCGCATGCTAACAGGATCGGTATCGAATTCGCAGCTAACTTGGAGAAGCTGCCGCCTACTGGAGCTTTTGTCATGGTGGCGCCCATGAAAATCACTTATGGTACTGGTTCTCCCTCTAATATCGTCGCTGTTTTACCTGAAAATTTTAATATTACTTCCGCACAACCATCAGGATAGAATGTCAAGTCTTGCATGTATATATTTTGTGTGTACCCTGTGTTTTTTGCCGCGGCAGCATAGCTCTGAACTGGTTGATGAAATCGGCATGTGGCAAAGAAACCGCTTTACAGCGAAGTCAATGGATCAACCAAACAATACAGTTCAAAGTCTAGTTTTACGTGACAAGCGATTTGCACATACCCTGTCTCCGCGCACCGGCACCGCGTGTTTTCCATTGTTATCAATAGTAACTTAGCTTGTATGCTTAGCGATCCGTATGACGTCCCATTACTAACCCACCAGCAGTCACTAGAGTACACGCAAGAGAAGAAATTATGGTATAGTAAAAATTATGGGACAAGCGGAAAGGACGGTGAAAAGGAAATTCGACGGTAGAAAAGCGTCGAAAAATATATTACTGTGAATCGGTCGCGTACGTACGTGCTCCCGTACCGCCGTAGCGAACTTTAATGGAACTGGCCGACTATAGATGTGCACTCAGGAAGCAAAGCATCGTGAACTCGAATGTGCGTAGATCAACAGCGGCTGAAGTTTCCGGGTGAGGGTAAGAACTACAGTTCGCTTGACATCTTGTTTTCACTGCGAGCGTTATGGAGGTCCTTTAGTGCGCTTTCGTTCTGTCAGTGGCGCATGCATGGTCCATTACCACAGTATTCGGATATCCAGTTTACCCCATCCTGGCTGGATAAGTGCTCGAGGCTCGAGATCCCGAGACCGAATTGTCGAAATGTTGCACAACTACGCAAGCGCTGGTGAGGATGAAAAGCATCAGCATTCTTCTCGGCAACACCGCAAGAGTTAGGTCGATCGGAATATCGATCCTTCCAAGCCTCGGCCGAACGTCTTGATTTCCATGGCGGATGACCTGGTCTGTTTGAAACCTTTTTTCAGCACACCAGGTGCTTTCCACGATTATTCACATCACCTATTCGATAGGGTACAGGAGATCGGATGGGAGTTTTACGGAAGGTAATCTTCAGACACCGACACCCAGCATTGACAAGTACGCCTGGGACGGAATCATCTTGGACCGACACCACGTCAGTCCTGTCTGCATGCTCGCCCTCCAGAGCCTCTTTCCTGACGGGGAAATATCCATTTCAGATCGGCATGCAGACTGGAGCCATCGCCGATGGACATCCTTATGGAGTGCCTCTGCAGTTCAAGTTTCAACCCCAGCACCTCAAGGAGCTCGGCTATTCCACCTACGCCATTGGAAAGGTAGCGCTTTTGACCCCTTACCTGAAGCCATCTTTTTCTTTCCTGATGGTCGTTTCTTCCATAGTAGCATATGGGATCTCACACGACGGACTAGTTCCCAAGTAAGTAAACTCACATTATATGCTGACAGTGATCTCAACGGAGGAACAATCTGCATGTTTCGCAGATGCGCGAGGGTTTGATGATTGGTTCGGTTTCGCTTGTGGTGACACCATCTACTTCAACTACACCGCTGGCTGATACCTTCCCATTCTCGTGTCAGGCCGCGCACTGTGACAGAATGGGAAAAGCGTCCCGGAAGATATGGTCAACGGTTGGTACTCTTCGGCCATGTTCACCGCCAAGACCACAACTCCACGCCATTATACCTCTACTTTGCCTCTCCAACTGTCCATACCGGCTTTAAGAACTACAAAGCTGTGGTGCAAGCTACACCCGAATACGATCTTCGGCCTGCTGTCATGTCTTTTCCCGATTCACTGCCTGGTCGGAAAAAGTTACGAAATAATCATTTACCCAACTGGCGCCCACGCACAGCTAGTTTTAATGGAAAGGTGCGCCACTGGAGTTAACGATCGTGTTCATTTCATTTGCCGATTTCCCCTTTTAGACAGATAAAATTTCCAACAAGAATTTCTAGGAGAATTGCTAGATCTTGTCCAAGCAATGGATGAAAGTTTCCGAAACATCATTCAGGCTCTGAAGCACAAACAGCTTCTCGACACCATCATCACTGTCTTCCTCTCCGACAACGGTGCGTCCGTTCCAGTCAACGGCGATGTTGTTCACGGGCACAACTTTGGCAGCAACTGGCCACAACGTCACGGCAAAGGTTCGCTGTTCGAAGGTGTGGTATCCGCAGGCCGCGTTCATTTGGTCGCATCACTTACGTCGTCGCGGCTATGCCTACAAAAGCTTGTTCCACGCTTGTTCCGACTGGCTTCCTACATTCTTTGAAACTGCCGCGTTCCACTTGACCACTTCGGAGCTTTGTGAGATATCCGGCTTTAGTCACTGGGCTGCCTTCTTGAAAGGGTCCGGCGAAGGTCCGCGAAGCGAAGTGGTGCATAATATTGACACACTGGGCAACAGCTACTCTATGACGATGCAGAGTCCTGCGTTGCTGTATAAACTGCTTGGAGGCAACGTGATGGACAATAGTTTTCTGGGGTGGTATCCTACGGAAGGAACTTCGGACCACAACCGGATGCATGGTTGAGAAAAGTTCCGTGTCCGTGGAGTGCTTCAACGAGGGTTTCTTCTCTGAAAAGGAGATGGAACTGATTTCATGCGTGCCGCAAGAAGCTAACTGCCTGCTCGAGTTGACAAGTGATCCCTGTCAGCAATTCAACCTAAGGTCGGATTCACAACAGGGAGGGGAGCACTCGTGAACAAGGAAATTTTTGAGCCCCTACTCAGATCACTTCCTCTAGAAAATCCTAACTGATCTTCTCAGCTTAGGTGCCGTTTTGTATGTTCTGATTGAGAGGATTTGCTCTTGGTTATCCCGCCTCCGGGGAGATTTCCTTGATTGTCCGCAAGCAAATCTCTGAGTTTGTATGGGTTTGCCGTACTTCGTCCTGCTCGATTGGTCCTTCAAGTTGTCCAGAATTTCTTCGGAGACGTTCAGCTTCCATGGTACAAGTGAGTCACTCAGGGAAGCCGACTTTTCCAGTATATCCAGACTTGCTCTTTGTGAGGGTTACAGGACCTTCCAGACGAAATCAGCTCTGTAAAGAACGACGCCCAGCAGAGCTGTGCTGATGGTGAAGAAGAAGATAAGGAATGGCTTGAGCAAACCACCTCTGTTAACCCCCCAACTTACTTCGAATTTCTGCGCCGTGATCGACCAGCTTTTCCCTGGCTAAAATAAAAATAAATGAGCAAGCTGACAGGCACTGACTTTAGCGATGAGATGACCTGGTACGTAAGAGTTGGCGGGGCTGGAAGGAACCAGAGGTTGGTTTTGTATCAGTCTGTACCAGCAGGTCGTCCTGATGACAAGAACGAGGAAACCGTGGCACAGCGTGTGACAGACAAGCCAAATGTCTTCTAGACTCGGGATACTTTTGTGTCGTGACTCGCGACAAGCGGGAACAAGACGTCGAAAGTTTTCCGGCTGGATAAAGTGGGAAGACCAATGCGACAAAGGAGAAGCATGCCAAGGCACTAGGTGATACTATACTGCCCAAGCCCAGGTGGGTATGTTCAGTACTTTTCAACCCGGTTACTCTGTACGGCACTGCGCCGCTTTCGTCCGGTAGGCTCTTGTCAGCATTCACAGACTTCTCTCGGACGGAACCGAATCCGGTGTCATTATTTTTCGCTGCAAAAACCGTTGGATTTCCTCCTGTGCTGAAGAATGACCGAAAGATTCGATAAGTTCTTGCGTCTGAGAGATACATCAATAATAGCCAACAGTTGACGGTATGCAGCTGTTGCAGTAAATCATTTCTGTGAACAGTCGGACTGCATGCGATCAATATCCCTCTGCATTGTTGAACGTCCATTCAGCGTAGGTCTTGCTCCAACAAAAGGCTGTCAATATCAGCGACCTAGGAAACTGCTTGTTCACGAGTTCTCAGAGTACAGCGTCCTCTGCGTGCCGTAATCCAACAATGCTCCGTACGTAACACCGGTAATCGCCACGCTAACTACTTCCGCAGACCGGTAGCCTCACTCATAGCTCCTGCACCAGGGTACTCCACCGCTGGTTCTTGCCGTAGCTTTGCGCACCTCTAGGTTAATCCATCGATTGGTATTCAATCACCCTGTCGCCGGTGCAGCGGAGCTAGCAGTTCGACACTCGCTCTTTGCTCTCCCATCGACCTTAAAACTTCTCTACGTCCCAGTTTGTGATATCGTCTTTCCATTGCCGGTACACCCTATCTCTGCAACAAAGTTCAACGATCAAGGTGTTTTCTTTCGGCTCCCGTGATATCCGACTTTGGATCTTCTGTTACTCCTCTGTTGTCGTTTCCTTGGTTCCATTCATCCTCTCCGTTAACGTTTCGCCCCGGTTCCGAGCCTTGGTTGAACCTTATTCCTTTAGACATTTTCACCGCCATTCGCTTACTGTAGGTTCTGTGAATTTCGACAGCTGTACAATATTGAAACCGCAATTTGTGCTCCTCCTGTTGGACTGATCTGGATGTCTCAAGCTTTCTGAATCCCATGACTTTAACCGCAACGTCAACGTCCGACGTGTTTGTCGGAACAATCTGCTGGAAGACAGTATGAGGCACACGCTACCCGAACGATTTTCCGCATAATCATGCATTCAAACAGGTACAGTGAGAAAAAATAGACGCGCAGATCGTTTTCCCAAGTGGCGCACATTTTAGTGGTATTGGCTTGAAGCCTGCGCCACTTGGGAAAACGATTTGATCAAGTTTGTTTGCAGGAGCTCCCGTGAATACGGGAAGTAAAACAGTCATCTAATGTGTCTTCTGGAACTGTTTCCGTAAGTGTTATGTGTTACTTTACAGTGTGGAGCCGATTGAGGGTGATCATGAGTACAAATCCGACTTGACCAATGTTCAGTACGAGCCGGCTCCCGGCACCGTCAGCAACGGCAGCTCCTCTGGTCGTCCCAGCCAGAGTTACATTCAGAGCAATCTACACGGTCAACGGGCTTCCCAAGCCATGACCAGTCCTCCGCCGCGTATGTACGATACCACAAATGGTCTGCCTCCCAAGAGCGGCGGAAGTGGCGTGGCCGGCATGATGGCGGTAAGTTCCCGTCCTCCAACCTCTCCACCTGTGCCAATCAAAATGCCGGCACTCTTGGGCCGTCTCCATCAATATTGACAGTGACGGGAAAAGCAACAGACGGCCCATTGTCAGCCACATTGATTTCCGATATGTTCAACACGCAGAACAATAATTAAGCTGTAGCAAAGTACAAGTAGCTCGCCAACCATCATGAACAATCCTCGCTTCATACGAGGCACTTTTGAGCCATTTAACTTCAGCTGTTTTTGATGCCATTTTGACTCGCACTCCTTTCCTTACGTTGGCTTGCGCAATTCAGTTATATTCTGAATTACGTCATGGTAAAAGAATTCAAGTGATCGTTAGTTCGCACTTTGCAAAATGGCCTACGTGAAAAACAATCCATTGTCTTCACAGGGCGCTGTCACCAACTTCATCGCTCCCACGAAAGACCCGTAAGTGCCATTTGCGAATTACTCGATTAGTTTGCCATTAACTTTGACGATCCTGTTGTCAAACTGACGCTCTCGTTTTAGACTATGGTACAAGGGAGCAAATGCGTACAGGTAATTTCGAAGTTCGATACCATTTGGGACATCGGCAAATGAATGGGGCACGGTTTTCATTTCAAGTGGCGCACGTTTCCGGTTGTTACTGTCTGAAAGTGTGCGCCACCTGGGAGAACGATCATGTTCAAGTCCGTTCACCGACGTTCCATTCACGGGATTGTGCAAAGGTTGCCTTGAATATTTTCCAGTATACGGAAGACCGTAGTTCTCGGTCTGCTGGACATCGCCTTACTGACTTCCACAGCCGGACAGCTGAAGTCACTCCTGCGAATCAACCCAGCGTACCCGTTCTATAACACTCTCCTAGGTATGTTGATCGTTTGCATACTGGGTGAGATCGCCATCGGGCTGTTGTGCTTCTTCGTGGGTCGGCTGAATATCAACCAGGAGCGCGATCGCCCACAAGCTAACGTCCTTCAAAACGTGGTGCTGGGCATTGCGGTCGTTCTCCTGATCCTTCATATTATGATCACCTCATTCGGGATCGAAGATCTGTGGTATATCTCGCCCAACTATGCTTATCCGGTTACTTCGAATTCACTTCCTACTGCTTTGCCTCAAAACCAGCGGCAGATATATGGCTTTGCCTCCACTCCGCTGTCCACTTATCCTTCCACTACTCTGATGACTCTCTTCCCGAATCTTTCCAACTTCCGATGGCCAGAAAATAGTACGCTGAATATCAGCCGAAGCTCGCCATAAGAAACATTCTTGCTCTCTGCCATAATTTTCGCTACTGCTTTTTTAGTTTTATCCGTTGCTTTAAGGCGTTTTGTTTCCGGAAGAGTGGCGCACACTTGCCTTTTCACAACGGTATTTTTCACCTTCTATTCATGTCTTCGCTGAATTTCCCCCTTCGATCGGAAAGCACGAAAGCGCCAATATCGCACTGTATCGATTCGGACGGCTTTACGGGGTCATAACGCAGAAAGAAATACTACGAACGGCATTATGTCTGTTTGAGCTTCTCATCATTCACAGGTCACCGGTAGGAAGGAAAAGCCCAGAAAGCCATAATCGATTACACTCGAACGGCCAAGGCAGAAGATACACCATCTGTAACAGAAATCAATAAACATCGATAAAAACTATTTGTACAGAAAATTAGAAAATAGAATTCGAAGGCTGATAATTTACAGATGAGCTCATTCTCACCACCGTAGCGTGCATTCCCCATCGGGCTCAGAGATTTTTTCAGCGCTTGAAGCGAGCTCACTAGGCGTCCAGACCAATCTCTTCCAGCAGGTCGTCGATCAACGTGAGCTTCTCGTGGGCTTCTTCCAGCTGACTGAACGTCTGGACATTGTTGGAGATGAAATACCGGATGTCATCAATGACTACACAAAAATAAGAATATTCAGTTTTAACTGCCGTTTTGGTGATCACGGAGGGTACTTTCTTACTGTCGATTGTATCGGTATCTTCACGATTCTTTACTTCATTTGCATCTTCCACAATCAAATCCGACAAGGCTGGGTCGCGAATTGACTGCAAATAATCAATGACAATCACTTCCGGGCGAAGACTAAAACTTAAGGTATTCTCTATCAGTTTTCGAAAATGATATTTCGAAACAAACGTATCGTTTTTAGAAGTGGTCGGCCAATTAACCTCACCGCTTCGAGGTTGTTAGCGATGTACTCGATGCATGCTGTTTCCAGCCGGGGCAGCCTTAGCACTCTAGCGGTCTTCAGAACAGGAAGAACACAACTGCTGTCCAGGTTCTCGGCGATTACAGCGCCACACAGCTTCTTCAGACCGGGCAGGAAGAATTCTTCAGCAGTTGCCACAACATCCATCACATTCTCCACCGAAACCTAGAATACCAATACGGATAACTTCAACATCACTGGTGAACTTCAAACAGGGAAAAGAGGCTTTCGTACCGTAGCGAAGTCTTGATACATGAAGAAGATGATGGCGACGAAAGTGGATACGGAAATGTTGTGAAGCTCGACGATGGGAACGCCGGCTTCGTTGACTTTCGACTCGTGGAAATGGTCAGAGACCAGAGCTCGTAAATACTCACTGCGGTTACAAACGAAAGCCTAAAATCCAAAAACGAAACACATACAATACATTCAGAGCTGGGTAAAACCAACTCGACCAAACTGGTTACCTAAGCCGCGCACGTCTCTGGTGATTTAGGCTAGAAGCGTGCGCCAATTAAGAAAAAGAACTGACAGAGTTTGTTTGCCGAGTTCGCTGAAATTTTCTGCTGGCAGTTTTCATCAGACCACATTAAAGAATTTTGCTGTACATACTTTATGGCAGTGAAATTCAGCGTCGCCCACAGAGAAGACTACGTCCGCCAGATGCTTCCAATTATCATCATCCGCCCCTCCGACAACCGCATTCCGTGGTTCTTCGGGAAACGGACTGTTGACTTCCGGTTCATAAACGTACTGCAGGTCTTTGGGCAGAGTCTGCAGAGCCAAGTTGCCGAAGTTGAAGTGCAGCTCGTTCAAGCCCACCTGCGGCTCGATGACAATGGTGGAAAACTTGGTCTTGACCAGGAATTTGGTTTTAACTGGAATGAGTAACAACCATCACGAAGTTTTCGAAGGGTTTGCAGAAAGTTTTCTCACCAAAGAATTTAGCGTTGTTTTTCTCTTTAGAGAGTCGAGCGTAGAGAGTATCCAAACGAAACTGCTTTGCTAGAAGTAGGCAGTCGTCGACCAGCGAGACGTTAACTTCCAGTCGTCCGGTGTAGATGTAGCTGAGTACAGCTCGGAATGCGGTCGGATCAACCTGCAGAAAAGTACAAAATTACATAAATAATCTGGTACCGGGCCGAACAGCCTCGACAAGACCGCTTTTTCAGGTGGCGCACGCTGCTAGTCAATACAACTTTGAACCTGCGCCACTTGGGACCGAGCTTGTAACTGACTTTTCAAACAGATATTTTACCAGAGGGTGATTATTCCTGATGACGTCTCGATTTCGCCACTTGCCCGCAAACTGTTCGCGGAAGTATTCCGAGCGAGCAGCTAGAACACATCGGTGGTAGGCGAAGTGCTGACCGTGGACCTCGAAGGCAACATCAGCGTAATGGTGATTCTCTAGAAGCCTACGAAATGGTATCACAGACGACGTTAACGGGAGAAAAGACTTTTAGGTTCAGGAGGTGTTCTTACAGGCGAAGAAACTCTTCATATTGGTTCCGGCGAATGGTCTGCGAAGTGATAGCTTTATGTTGGAGAAGCAGTTGGCGAATGTCGTTGGTCAGAGCTCCGTAAAGGCAGCGCTCTCCGTCGAACGTGTCCGCATCACATCGCGCTCCTGCCAAACCAAGATGGAATCTACATCCCGAATATCACTGCAGGCAAGGGAAAACGTACCTTGTTCCAGTAGGTATCGTACAACATCCGTATGTCCGCATAGACAGGCGTAGTACCTAGAAAGGAAACAGAATTTGTAACCGGAAGGGCAGAATAGTATCCCTGTTCAGAAATGTGGCGAGCCAGACGAGCAAGCAAAAAGTGAACGCAGTGTTGAGATGATCGGCAGCAGATATTCCCATATGGCCTGCCAAGGGCAGTGCAGAATCATTTTCGTGCTCCTTATCATCTTTGTAGTTCTGCTCGGTCTACCGTGAAATCTAAGCTCTCCGAATTTTCAGCAAACTTACAGCGGTGTACTGTCCCACATATCCCGAATGTTGAGCTCGACATCACGTTCCTCCACCAGAATCTTCAGCTTGTCCAGATTGCCGTGTCGGCAAGCAACGAATAACTCGTTTTGTTCCATCCCACGCGCTTTCGCTGAACTGTCTCGCGGTTTCGATAATCGACCTGCTCCCCTGCAAAATATCTAACGTTACAAGATACAATAAAATCAGTCCAAAGTTCACGACCAAAGGAAAGAAAATCCAGCTTTCTTCGAAAAAAACAGATTCCGTTTCACTTCCGTAAGTAGCACTGGCAAAAATACGATAAAATTCGACACATTTTTCGATACAATATCGACGGATATTTTATTGCGATCTTCGATATTGAAATTTCGATACGATATTGTTCTGATACCGTATTTTCGATGTATCGTTTCGTATCGCAACGATATATCGATATTTCTGGAATTTTAGTTTTTCGGAATTCCACTGGTTCAAGCCCACAAACTGAAGAAGCCGATTTCCACATAAAGTATTGGTAAGATCGAAAGCGTCGGATGCAGCAAAGACATGGCTATACCAAGACTTTAAACACATGGAAACCTGGACAGAATTAGCACCAGAACCGAATGGGCGGAGTGTGCTCGGTACACCATGGATAAAATCACGGTTTTAAAATCAACCATGGTCTTTCGTAAACGAAATATCACTGGCGAGTTTGCCATTCAGTAAAATACCGATGTATCGAAAATATATCGATATGGCGCAATTCGAATATTTTATTGCGTTATTCGATATGAGCTTCATATCGATATTTTCGATACGATATCTATCGCATATTTTATCGCAAAGATTCGATATATTTCGGTACGATATCGGTATACCGTAGCGTTGCCAGCACTATCCGTAAGTTCCGTTCCAACCAGCGGTGGACGGGTGATATATTCAGCCTAAATCGAAAATCACGGAACTGAGGCAATCTTGTCATCAGTGCGCGAATCCTACTTCTAATGCACGAGAATCCTGGTGTTCGAACGACATTCGGAACGGTATTTTCATATGAAAAATATTGATCGACTGAGTACCGTTCCAAAGTTGGGCTGCGAAGCCGTTCCGTGGTTTGGATAATTCACTGAATAAATCACCCGTGCACCGCCGGTCCGCCGGTAACCTGCTTCCAACTTTGAAGTTTCAACTTTCAAGGGATCGGAGAACGCCCCCATCCAGTGAAGGGGGAACGACACAGATCAGACGGGAAGCCGGTCAGCTGTTTGTGTTGTGGATTTCTGATGGGCGGGCCTCTCGATCGGTACTCCGGCCAATGTGGCCAATGCGGCCAACGTAATGTTCCGCCCTCAATACGCCAATCAAAAGTCGCTTTGCGTTCTTTGGGGGGAATGGGGATCTATCCAGAAATCTAACTTCAAAACAGTCGATCTCGAACTCGAAGTGTTCCCATTCCTGATCTTTGACTTTAGCTGTGCTATTACCCTGTCTTGTTGGTTGGAGTAATGGCGACTCATGCGCGAGAGGACCATGAGATGGCGGATGTCTACAAGGAGAACTTCGATCTGGAGAATTCACGGAAAGGCGATCTGGAGCTGACTGGTTTGGGCAGCAATGTAGACGCTCGCGAAGAACGACTACGCGCCTTCAAAGTCAGCATGGCTGGCTGGAGACCGCTAGCTCTTCCCGTCGCTCATTTCTTGCAGTGGGACCAACCGTACAACCCGGCCATCATCGTCGGTGCCAACACGCTCTTCTTCCTGCTGATTTGGTACCTCAATTTGTCCGTCTTGTCCACACTGGCCGTTCTTGGCACCGTCATCACCTTCGCTGATGGAGTTATTCCTGTCCTGTCCACCACCATCCTCGACACAAGCCACTGGTAAGATCTTCTTGACTAAGTTTCTCTCTGCAGTCTGGATTTGTGATAAGAGTAGCCATATAAAAATGGCCCATATGGCCATTATTATCCACTAAAATGTGAATTGGCTTGAAACCTGGTGGATG
This sequence comes from Ramazzottius varieornatus, assembly GCA_001949185.1. Lineage (NCBI taxonomy): Eukaryota > Metazoa > Tardigrada > Eutardigrada > Parachela > Ramazzottiidae > Ramazzottius > Ramazzottius varieornatus. Next base: position 2,068,265 of record BDGG01000002.1, on the reverse strand, counting down.
GGCCAAACCACCCTGTAGAGTACCAGGACCGGAGGTGATTGGAAGTCGCCAAGTTTTGGTATTCTGGTCCAACCTTCAGCCTCGGCCCTTCTACATCTTTCTTTACGCTTCACTTCGGCAGAAGAATTCGCGACCAGCACATGGATGGATACTCGAAGTGCAACATTACGTGGATTGTTTATTTTAGGAGTGATGCACACGAACGTCAATACGATGCCCTGGTCGCTCGACTGTACGACTTCCAGTCAGCTCTCGGTGGACTGTTTGCTGCAATGAGACGCGTCAAGGCAGCTCTTCCTCGTTTCTTTAGCATCGGACTATGTGGACTCTTCATCGCCGCCGCCATCGTCTTTGACCGCATCAACAACTTCTTTCTGATGTACTTCCTGACGACCATTCTGCTGCTATCGCCTGGTCTGCAAGCCAGAGGCGTGTGGGCTGCGGCACATCGACAAGGACACCAACTCTACACCAAAATCAGCAACCGCAAGAGCACGAAACAGCAGTAATGACAGTGTAGTGTGCTATTTTTAGGTCAGTAGAATGTCTAATAGTCCATTGAAATGCGCTGGGGAATAAAACGAAGGAGGAAAGAACAGTTCCTGCTGGTAACGCGACTTCCGGTGAACACAAAATGGCCGACCAAAAGTAGTTCATGGCAGGCCGCAGTAGCATTTAGACTTACAAAGACGGCTTGCCCATGGCTGTTGAGATTCGGCACTTGGTAGGCCATGTGGTGCTGAAGACCGCAAAGCGTCATGTTCCCGCGGTTGTTTGAACGTTTCCCCAGCCATTGAGCGCTCTAATTTTATCAACGGATTGTTTGCATTTTGCAGAAGTTATCCTCCCTGCCTTTCCGCTCTTCATCCCATCTCGACGACATCATCCAGATGTTCTCATTTTGGTATTCACACATTGACTCTCGCTCCCTCATCGATATCGACCCGTTCTGTGCAAACAGTGTCTCTTTGTGTGCAAGCTTGTGTTGCTTTGTCTCTTCTTATTTCTTGATCTTTTCTTCCATCGTACGGTACCTTCAGCTTGTAACTTCATGGGTAAAGTCTGGTGTCTGATTTTCGAAAGACTGAGGATAGTCACGAATCCTGTTGACTGATGAGAAAGCTCAGCGTTTTGTCGTACGATTACTGTCATGTACGTTGCCTATTTTGTTTGTCTTTCGTTCTTTTATTTTGTACTCTCCTGTGTTGACTCTTACTAATAGACTAAATCCATAAACTTCGAGCAAGGTTTCCAGGAAGCAAGACTTTCGGGGACGGGAACATTTCACTTCCGGTGTAGTTTTGGTTTCTCGATAACCACTGCGTGGCCTGCGCGACCGAGCAGAGAACTCGGAACCGAATATTCACTCAAGCAATCAAGGCTCTGGCTCCATTTCCAGGTCCTCGAATCTTCTGTGCACGCGCCATGATGGTCTTTCAGTGATCTCATTCGGATTTCTCGCTCATCAATAACTCTTACGCAGCCTACGCTCAAAACTTCCTGCCATTAAGCTGTCGGATGGATCTGTCGATGAGAAAACTTCCGCGTTCTGGATCGAAGTACCCGCAAGTCGGATGCTTTTCCTTTCGACATGCTCCCGACTCTCTCCTTTCTACCAATAAGCGTGGAAAGCATCAGAATTCCGTGAATGTCTAGACTCTTTGCGTAGACAAACGCCAACCACGATTCGAAAACAGCAAGTTCGGAGATCAAAGATGTCGATAAGATACCGTGATCCCATTGTTTCTGCTGACTCGCCGGCCGAAGGCAGGGACTGCATACCGAACCGCAAGCCCTGTCTGCGCCGTTCGTTATCCATCTGCGCCATGACGTAACCGGCTGAGGTTTGCGGTCCAATCAACAGGTGTCTGGAGCGCTTGTTTACCAATCATAATCAAACCTACCTGTTGCACACGCCTCCGGGTGGTCCCTGCGGCTTGTTGGTTTGCGGTTCGATCGCCAGAACAACGACAAAATGATCTCATGTCTGATCTTCCAGATTCAGCCGTTTCTTCTAGTTTACCTCGCCTTAGGTAACAGGAATACTCTTCCCTTGGTTGGAAGTTTGCATTTCCGGTTCCCGCTTTTCTCGGTGATTAGTCTTTGCACTGTCGTTCTAGGTTTCAAGCAGGATGGACAACGGCCAGCCCCGTTTCAGTCCAGGGATGGACAGCACACGCTTCTTCAACTGCAACACGTCGCTAAATTCCATCAGAGAACGCTCCGATGATAACTTTGATGGTACGATCATAATGTTGCAAATTACAGGAAAGTACTCTTGTTTGACCCGTATTGTTCGTTGCCGTCTCCAGACATGCTGAATCAGTTCAGGAACGTTTCCATGTTCGAAGAAGGCAGGAGCATCAGTCAGTTTCCTGATCGTCCAGAACGAGATGCCTTCTTTACCCCGTCTCGTCCTTCCCCAGCCTTTCGTTCCCCACCATTCGCTTCCTTCCAGCCAGCCAGCCGCAGTCCTGGTTACCGAAGCCCCAGAACCTCCCCTGGAACTCCTCGGCCGGAAGTGGTAGCTGCAGCTTCTGGAATCAGCGCTGTCTGGAGTGGTACTCTGCCACCGCGCAACGCCAGCCGATCAGCCTTCTCGTGCAAGGTAGCCAGCTCTCTTGCCTTTCCTACCGTTATTCTTCTCTAATCGCGCTTCTTCTCCCAGGTCTTCCTTGGAGGTGTTCCCTGGGACATCACAGAGAACGACTTGGTTACTGCCTTTGGAATGTTCGGGCACATTCGCGTGGAATGGCCCGGAATCCACGACAAGCAACGAACTCGACTTCCCAAAGGTAGCCTTTTATTGTAGTCTTGTTTTGGCGAAAAATAGCCAGTCAACTCACAAGGGATTTACGCCAGCCTGTCCACTTTAATCTTCAAACAAATACGACAGAAAGATAGAGGAGAGTTTGCTCCACACACTGAGATAGACTAAATCGGCGGAATAAAATCTTGGAAGACACCGCAGGAAGCGGAGGTGACGTCAAAATTCAGGGCGGATCATCAGTGTTATGCTTGTAAATTGCTCAAACAGAAAACCTCCCCATGGCGTTACCAGTTAACATTGGATCAATGCGGTGCCATGATGTCAGCAATACTGCTTCTGGGGGTTCGCGTGATTAGGCTAACTTTTGGTGTTTGTTCCTTCTTGCAGGCCATCTCTACATCATCTTCGAGCACGAGTCAGCAGTCCGTGAACTGCTGGGTTCCTGCAGCTACGACCGTCATCACCAGCAGCACAACTGGTTCTACAAAGTGGCCAGCAAGCGCATGCTGGTCAAGTCTGTCCAAGTTATTCCTTGGCAGATCGCGGACGCAGCCTACACCAACCAAGGTTTGCTGGGTCTCCACCTGCAGCAACCTCTCTACAAGATTTTTGTGGCCAACCTTCACGGAATGATCACCGCTGAAGGTCTGGCTCGCATCTTCAACGACCTCTTTGGCAGCGTTATCGCAGCTACGCTCGACACAGGTAACGGAATCAAACTGAATTTTAATCACTCACTCGAATTGCTAAGTTGACTGGATGGTTTCAGACAAGGCCAGGTATCCCATCGGTTCCGGTCGGATCACCTTCAGCAATCCAGTCAGCCACATGAAAGCCATCCGAGCAGGTACGGTGGAGGTTCGTACGGCCAAGTTCTCGCGACAGATCAAGATTGATCCGTACTTGGAAGAAAGCGAGTGTTCGGTGTGCAAGATGGCGGTCGGGCCGTACTTCTGCCGAAACCTGACCTGCTTCAACTACTTCTGCAAGCAATGCTGGACCTGGCAGCATGGCGAAGACCAAGCTCACGTCCCCATGGTTCGTCCTTCACGAAACGGCCATGAAGAACCGGAAGAATTGGTCGAAAGAAAGTAACACAAAAAGATGAATTTACCATTGGTCTGTTTTTTAATTGTGGCAGTTTCGAGTTTAATCTTTCTCTATCCGATGTTCTGGTTTTACCGCGTGCAACAAATGTCTTTTTCCCGAGACGGCGATGGAGAGTTTGTAGTTTTCCCGGAAGGAAGAAGTTTTCCTTTGGAGTTTCAGTTTAACCACAGTGTTCTTCAGTAGTTTGAAAGGCTCTTTCGTTGGCGTTTAGTTTAGGCTTTGACCATTTGCTCTTCTTGACATTTCGAATTTTCCCAGAGGACCTCATTTGCAGATTGAGTTTAATTTCGTGCAGAGTGTCTTTGAGGGGATTCCTTTAATTTGTAGTCCGTCTCAATATCGGAGCTCTGTAAGCTCTTGATGCTTTTTATTGGTTGTGTAATTTCTGTTTAGTTGTCCCGAATAAAATCTCTTACCTTATTGAAAGTAAGTCTATCTCCCGTCACGATGGGAAATCTCTGCGGCTTACTAGGAAAGAGCGAGGAAGGGAAGCAACTTTCGATAAACGAAGGTCACGAAGAGCGAATTCAATGGTTCCATACTGTGACGTCACTGCGGAAAAGTTTCTCCCGGCCTAGCCAGGTTAGGATGTTTGCTATCTGTGGCACTTGGCGGCAGAACAGTATCGCGAAGGGTCCGAGCTTCCGAAGACCTCGTCGACTCGCACAGTGTTCCAGATTTTCCTCTGTGCATCAAGTTTTAGGCACAATCGTTGTTGGAGGTTACCACTGGCCAGAATCTCGCAACATATTATCTTACAACAGGTTCCAATTGGCAGGACAAAATTCCAAACAGAGTATGATAAATGTGGCGTCAGTGAATCTTGATTCTTTTTCCTGGCGCCAGTCTTCGCAAAAATTTAAATATTGTGTCTTGAATTTCTCATTGAACGATCGACACACGTATGCTGACTCCTCGTGACAAGTGCTCCAGGGACTTTCAGCTCGCGCCTGATCGCGTCATCTGCAGCTATATCCTCTCTTCAAAGCCCATGGGCCTTCACACCCAGAAAAGTTTTCGGGGGAAGTAGGTTTGATACGTAAAATCCAAACTTTGACTTGGCTTTCGAGACAAGTCGTGACGTCAGGTAATCCCTCGGAAAAATGTTTGGAAGTCTTGACACAAATTCCCTTGTTATACAGTATGAGTTTAGAAACACCTCCGGCCCTGCTAACTTTATTTTTATCCAATCGATCGGTTCCCATGTGTGCACTTTTGGCATCTTCCTGATCGACGGTGATCGAGTAACAATGACACTCTACAAATACACCGGCACCGGATAACGGCACTGCAAACTTCAGCCTCGCTACGTACGAGTTCTCCACGCAGGCGTTGGCGGTCGAGGACCAACGGGAAAGCTGGATTGGATGGATGGAAAAGCTCCTTCCGGTGGTAATTTGTTCAGTCCAAACGATTTCCTTCCGTTTACAATGCACAGTGTGACGATGTGATCAACAGCTACGCTTTTTCTCGTTATCAAGGGCTGACAAGGAGCCACTACAACATCAACACCAGGGACATCGATCTGTGGATTGCTGGTCGACATTTACAGTATCTCTCAGAGGTCCACACAGTACACTCCAAAGTTCATGATTGAGAAGGAGTTTGTGGCAGTGCGAACTTTAATTGCTGCGTATACTAGAGGGCCAAACCTTAACGATAAAAAACGGGGGCAAATACGACAAACATGGTTTTGCACTTAAGAGTAATGAAGATGACTCTGAAACCGCATTGGAAGCTGTAGTCGATAATCTCCGTATTTTTTGAGTGATTTTTAATGCTGCACTTGGGATTCGCATCATGAATGCGTACACAAAGCTCGAGAACTTCCTAAACTTCGGCTCGTTTCAGATTCATGTTTGCTTAAAGTCATGTGTTCGGATCGAAACCTCGACTTGGTTTACTGTTCCTAAGTTTCGATCTCGGCAATGATCGATTATTGCCGAGACACTTGCAACAAGACCATCTGGTTTTGCATCAAAACTTCCGGGTAGCATGAAATCATTCTTTGTGAAGTATAATGAGTGTTCTTTGCGAGGAACGCAGAACTTGAAAAACGCAGCGACCGTAAGGTCACCGTAGTGCCACAGCCTACTGTGGCGGTAAATTCAATTTGGGGTTTTGAATACGCTCATCGTCGACCGACTAGCTGTTGACAAGCGAGACGTCCCCGAGTTCTTCAAACGACAAATTAGCCTTCAGTTTGGCCTAATTTCTTTTCAGGCGTCATTAGCCAATTCCAGCTGGGTTCTGGACTATAGTGCAAGAGAACCTTACAGGCGTGGACGTTTACGTCCCCGGAGGAGCCATCGGTGTAGTGTAAATGGTATGCGATGGACCTTTATCCGATAATCTGTTTAGTATTCAAGTCTCTCTTCGACAAAAGCGCGGTAATTTCTACCACACGGGATTCGCCCTTGAACGCCAGCGAAGTTTTATATTACGAAACTCTATCTCTTTATCCAAGTTTCTCTCTAAAAATAGTCTCTTGTCACGGTGAACTTGAGCAAGGAACGATTGCGCGCATCAGTCGGTTCTTTGTGTCCCCAATTCATTACGCAATGGATTTCCCTGACAAAAGCTTTTTGGTTCTTCCTCATTGGCGATGATCGCAACGGGGCGACTGATGATGAAGCGATACTCAATTGCAGTGAAAAGAAGAGGAAATTGCCCAGTTGACAAAACTGTCGCGTTACATTTGCCTCTTTCCAGCTCATTTCGTACTTGAAGCCATTGTTGAGAATATTTGAGCACCTTATTGACAGATCGCTGTCTTGCCATGAGATAACGCAACTGTGTCCTCCACTCATCCCTTTTTCCGTCCGTCCATCCTCTCTCACTAAAAAAGAACTTTATCGACGGATGGATATCTCCTGTGTTGCTATAAGATATAGCACTGTGAATTGCAGAAATCCCTCATACATCAACGCTCGATTCTCTTCTCTTCCCGACTGTTCACTTCAAGCACACACTCATCCCTTGTGTCGTTTCTTCCAGCCATACGCTGTTATTGTGAATCTTTCCCGCGGCCATGGCGTGTTATTTACCAATTTGTTCCGCCATGCATCACTGTATGGTTTTTCTATATAGCCTAACTACTCTTCATATCATGCCAATATTTCTCTCATCGATATGCATATCAACCCTATTCCACTGCTCGTAAAATAAATGGTCGTTTTTCTTCGAGTCAAAATTGAACGGAAAGCAAAAGTCAAATCAATGCGACGAACTTGACAGGGTCCGGTGGGACTTGTCTCTGGAACTTACATCACCCTATGCTAAACTGCCTACGGAAACACTGTTACGACGTTTACTTCCTCTAAATGAGCCGACTTTGTTGTCTTCCCAGCCAGCCGATGCTGACGGGAAGGTTCTTCCGGCAACTCTGAAAGTCATGAGCGCACAGTTCCGGTACACATCTGCCGGCATCGCCCACCATGATCCCTCGATCCCCAACCATTCGCTTATCCATCATGATGCCTACTATGAACCTCCTTCGCAATTGAGGCTGCATTCGGGTAATACCGTCATGTCCAGACGTGATGCCAATCGCCTTCGGTAAGAAGTCTTTCCGTCGGAAAAAGGAGTCGTTAATTCGACATTGAGGAATGACATAAGGAATTAGAAACCCTTTTTGTTTTTGCATGTGTCTAGACGAGAGTCTTTCGATTATGCTGGGGAAATGTATCTGCAAGCGAATCGACCCAACGATTATCGAGTTGTCAACCATCCTTCCCAGTCCAGAAGTCAAGAAGACATCAGGAGGAACTCGACACATTCACAGTCTTCAACCTCGCCTTCGAACTCACCACGAAGTCCTCAACAGAGGTCGCCTTCTCGAAGTCCCGCTTTATCGCCTTCCCGAAATTCCGCCTTATCCTCATCTAGAAGTCCAGAAATGACGGACTACCGACAGTCAAGGTAAGACAGCTTCTGCTTCTTACACTGCAGAACGTACTTCTCTCGGCGAACGCCCTCTGAACGGTTTTGTGGACTCAGTGTGGATGCCAAAAGTAACCTTGAGTGAGGTGTCTATGAGTTCTAGGTTGAGGACTAGATTCTTAATGCGGATTTTGCAAGCTTTTCGTGGTCTCAAATAGCCACAGAATTACGATCAAAGTTCTCCGGTTGAGTTTGTTTTACTTTTCTCCGAGCATGAACTGGCTGTCCACAGGACAACGCCCCATTAGCTCGATTATTCAGGAAAAAGCTATCTGGGCGTAAACATTTGGCCTGGTTATGATAACAAGTTTTATTTTTTCCAGAGTTGGTGACAGACGTTCATCCTTTTCGCCTCATCCATCGCTTTATTACCAAGCGGAAGCCGATAACGAGCAGTCGGATGAGGCAATAATAAGCAGTACCGACGACGGTAAGATCGCCTTTACAAGGTACCTTTAGTGATTTGATTGTTCAACGTGGTCCCACGTCCGCATGTTTATGAGGCCATCTTTTGGAGTGAGCCCTGATTCTCTATGTATGGCAAGTGATGTTAAGCTGTAATCTGATGGGGATGATGTCTATTATTAGAGTTGGACTGGGAGTCGTATCCATCACGCTCTCGAGCCCGCAGCGATTCCAAATCAACACGCGCCAATTCTGCCAACGCGTCAGCGGCATCAAATGACAAGTTATCCTCCCGTTATCGGGTAAGTACCCCAATCATCCTGCCATGCTTCTTCTTGTACGTAGTCGTTATCTCTCGATGCCAAAGTTATATTCAAAAAGACAGATACGCTTTCTGGCTTTTTGAAATCCCAGTCGAGTAAGTAATAAGTCGAATAAGGAAATTTTCAGAGCACAATCGATCTGGATTTTAACTTGAACCGGGTCATTACCTCATCCAATATTAATCAAGATCCAATATTAATCAAGATCCAATTTTAACTAATATTAACCAAACAAGTTTGCATGGTGGCAGTTTCTGCAAGATCTGACGGTTCTTCAAAGTTAAATCGGATGTGTTGTCGATCATTTCAGTGTCTTTTGCTCATGTGACCGAGGATTGTTTTCGGGTTGACTTTTGAGATTTTCGAAATTGAAAAATATTTGCCTTGAATTGTGATTACGGTAACTCGAGATTTACTGTAGACGGTAAGTACATAGCCGCTCATTTATGATTATCCTTTCTACTTTTGCCAGTTTGAATGACCAGTAGTATTGCTGTCGTGCAGGAACGTGGAGATGCCGAAAGTCGCGAGCGACAACGGAGGATGGAGTACCGGCGAGCCAGCCTGCACAGCGAAGTCATTCGCAACAACAACGATTACAGCGGCAGCATTCAAGCCTTTGATAGCGAAGAGACGCTGCGCAGTCCCTCGCCGCACCCCGCCAACCCCACCATTCAATTACATTTCGGAGGTCAAGAAGTCAAAGACTTCAATCAGTACTCCCAACCACTAGAGGCCATACTGAACAGACCTAACGACCTACCCACTGTGTACAGTCCGCGCCGTCGTTCCACGGATCGGAAAATATCCACTGGGGAACGGATCCTTCCTAAAGTGCCTTCGTCAGCACACGATGTTTCTCCAGCCTTTTCAAGGAACAAATCTCGCGAGAAAAACCATGCGCATGCGAAGTCGAGCACAGTCAGGCACTAGGCTGTCTAATTTCTGGCATATCGTCACAGTTTTCCAAGGCCCCGTGTGTAAGACACAAGGTGCGGGATGTGAATATTCTTTCTGCCTTTTCTTTTCACAAACAGAGCGTTTTACCTAGCACAACTGTTTGGTCGGTTTGAAGACAAACACAGATGGGTTTAAGAAAATACCCAGACAAAAGATCTAAACTAGAGCACACCCAATTTAACAGAGCCGTGCCGCGTTTTACTTAATCGGTAAGAAAAGAATGTTGTTCTGGCTGCTGATGTTTCCACACAAGCTCAAAGACGTCAAGGAACGCGAAAGCTAGGCGGCGGCTCTTGACCGGGAGTCTTGGCGTACTTGTTCATGACCACGAGAAGTCTTCCAAGGAAGATCAAGTCTATTAAGTACGGTTTCCTCTCGACGCTTATAGCAGCGATAGTCAGATCTAACTTCCCAGTTAAAAACTTCCCAGTCCTCCATGAATGAGCTATAGGAATGGTACTGGTTAGGAAGGACAAAATACTTGAAGGACATAGTAGCGCTTATGTACGTACAATATGCTTTACTATCTTCCATCCAAATGCTTGACCGTCTCTCGCACTGGTTCTTCCAGGTTCCCGCTGATTTCAGTAGCCACTGCAGCTGCTCGTTAGGATACGGCCAGAACACATTTTGAGAGTCTACTTTGCTCAACAACTTGCTCCTCGTTTCATTGAATCCATATATGGTGTGAATCCGTGAAAGTTCCCTGGCGGTTCCAGGTGGGAACATTGTACCTTCATGTCCCAACACCTAGTCAGAAAATTTGATGAAAAGAGCTAGGCTTGAAACACCCGCAGGAATGACTAAAGTATATCTCAATTTCGTCATACGTGTTCCAAGCGTGTTTACGAGATCACTTTAGGCCGACGTGTAACGAGGGTGTTTTGTCAGCCAGACCCGAGGTGTTCAGTCTGTTAAAGTTAGGAAAACGGCTAGTTTCCCTCATAAGAGACCACCAGAGAGAGGCAGGTACCGACAAAGTGTACCTGTATTTCGTCATACCTCAGGAAAAACTTTGCGAGTAGGGAGCACACTATCCAATGGTTGGGGATAAAATCCATTGATGAGTTCGGCGGTACATCCTTGTACTGATACTCGAGCTGCCCATCTTGAGAGACGAGGGATATCAACTAGTATGCCCGATGAATGTATGGCAATAACATGGCGATGCTGCCGCCTTTGCACTGTTATATCCCTTAGAGAGAAATTGAATGTTTGGAGCGAAAGGAGAACTTCCTGGAAGCGTTTAATTTCTGTTTCATGGCTGAACACGGCCCAAAAGTTCTTGACGTCGACCATAAGATTCTTGAGGCCTGTCTGCGAGCTCGCTGAGAAAATTTTTGACCAGTGGACCAGCTGGCCAAAAAGCTCTGCCAGAACTTGATTCGGGATGAACGGAAAGATTTCTTTCGCTGCGAAGATACCTTGTGTGACTTCCTCCGGGTCTTCTCCGACCGTTGACTGATCGCCCCTGCACGATCGAAGTTTTCAGTCGCTTCGCAGAGCTGCAGTGGTTTCTGAAGAACTTTTATTTTTGTATCCGAGGGGTAGATGACTGACGTCATCATTCTTTCGACCAATCAGAAAACAGTTCTGCAATTACGCCGCGAAATTGCAATTCCATCTTACCCCTCGGATACAAAAATAAAAGTCCTTTAGAAACCACTGCAGAGCTGTCTTTGGAGTTGACGAATAATCCCCCGATCTTGGGTGTCATAATGTGCGGTATCGGAGAATCGTAAGAGATGGCGTTTCGAACTTAGATGAGGCAGAATACCAGCACCTGTGGTTCATGGAAGAGAAGAGAGCTGAGTTAGAAAATTTTCCAGTCTTCAGCTCACCTGTCAGTGTCCCCTGTATGGCCAGTACGGGCATAGTCCAGTCTGGGGACATGGGCACAGACCTAGGCACTTCCGCCCACCTCCAAGGGGCTTGACCTGTCCAAATTTCCAGTTCGCGACTTCTCGTTCTGTGAAATTGTGAATTGTTTCCAAAGTCCAAACTCTTTTTCCTACTCGACTTGGCACTTGGCAGCGACTCAAAACTGCTCCGTATGATTGATGCTGTAGGAAAGTGGAATCTTGAGGTCTACGAGTTATCCTGGGATGTCGACCGTTAAACGGCCTTTATCGAAGAAGGAGCTGGACGACATCAAAAAGAAGGTGTGTGGCTCGGTTACAGTACTGTTTGTTACCTTGATTGCTGATTTACTTGTTCAGTCTTGGTACGTACTACGTAGTCGCCGAGTGAGCCTTCACCTTTCTTTCGTTCACTGCAGGATGATCTCCACCGGTCCGCTGAAGTGTTCTCAGAGTTCATCCAGACCTTTGAAGATGCCGAACCGGCCAAGAAATTCACCACCTTTGTTAGAGGAGGAGTTGTGCTACCTGGAAAGGGAGAAGAAAGTACAGGTAAGAATATCTCACTTCGTGTCATGGCGTGTCGTAGCCTCGCGTTGCACATGTAAACAACCATACGAAAATCGACGGTACGGCCTACCAAATTTGGTCATCGGAAATATTGAATGAGTGCTGATGGATTTTCTCCGACCTACATTTATCCGTCAAAATGCTAAGTATCTGTTTTGTGATCCGCCTTTCCTTACAGGCGGGAACGACGCGGACAAGCTGTACTCTTTGAAACCGAAAGCTTCACACCTCCTATCCTCGCATAAGGACAAACCCTCATCTTCCCATGCATCCCGCCACTCTCCTCCACCGTCGTCCTCCTCCAAGCCCGTGCTCGTTAAGAAAGAAAAAGACAAGAAGAAAAGCCAGCTGGAAACCTTCAAAGAAGAGTTAATGCAGATCCAGAAGGAGCGTGATGAACGGAAGCGTCTAAAGCACGAAATTCACAAGATCGAGACCAAGATCGGTGGTGGCCTCCCAGCTTCGTCAGCTGTCTTCTTGGAAGACGATAACCGTGTATTCGACGGCACCTACGACTTGAGTGGCGATTCCAGCAGCACCAACCTGTACATGGGCAACCTAGCTCCGAATATTAGCGAAGAACAGATCGCGGAGATATTTGGGAAGTTTGGCCCCATTGCTTCGGTGAAGATTATGTATCCGCGTGGCGAAGACAAGGTACGGTAAAAATGCCTTTCTCCGTATTCCCGTTTCGATATTTATTCTTTCTTCTTTGCAGGAAGAAGTACGGTCTGGGAGGAACACCCTGTGTGGTTTCGTCGCGTTCATGTGTCGAGTAGATGCAGAACGAGCCATGTATGGACTGCGAGGCAAGGAAGTCATGGGAGTTGAAATGAGGCTTGGATGGGGAAAAGCTGTTCCCATTCCAGCCTTCCCCATCTACATTCCCCCAAAGCTAGCGGACCTGCTAGAGTCTGCTCCAGACTCTGGGCTACCTTTCAACGCTCAACCTGCCAAAGAAGACCTCCACAGGTATTCCATATCGTGATGACCGAAAATAACTGTTGCTCGCCCACCTACATACACTAATCACTGCCGGATAATGATCTGAATGTATGCAGGTGAACAACATTCTCTTTTCTCATTTTTCACGCACCTGCATACAATATTTAGAGTATATGTAATGAGTCAACTGTATGTAGGTGGTCATTCTTCTGGTTTTAAATGTTAGGTTACCTCGCGATGGTTTCACTCGTCTCAGTCCAGCTGACACAACCGATATCCTGTCCCGTGCCACAGTTCGCGTCACGCAGCCCCACGAACGGGCCATCCTGTTGATCATCCACCGCGTCATCGAGTTCGTCATCCGCGAAGGCCCCATCTTCGAAGCCATGCTAATGCAGCGGGAGAAAGGCAACCCTAACTACCGCTTCCTCTTCGATAACTACTGCAACGAGCACGCCTACTATCGGTGGAAGCTCTTCTCGGTCTTACAAGGCGAGACGGCGACCCAGTGGCGGTCGAAAGAGTTTCGCATGTTCGAAGGAGGGCCCGTATGGAAACCGCCACCAGTCAATCCGTACGTAGTTGGCATGCCGGAAGAGCTGATTGAACGGAAGGACGATAGCCGATATGTCAAAGAGATGGGCAGCCGGGGAAGAAGCACAACGTTAGCCTCTGAAGGCGAACATCCGGTTTCATCTGGAAAAGCCGGACTATCGCCAGAGTAAGCCATCAGTATGTCTTTCTAACTGCGACGTCGGCAGATGAGTTGAACATGACTTGTTTTCCGAAGTGGCCCAAAAAACATTCAGCCAATTACAATGGAACGTGGGCCACTTGAGACAGAGATCTGTGTAGTTCAGTTCATTCGCCTAGTTTTCCGACGTCCTGATTTTCTTTGATCGATTGAAGTCATCATTTTGTTCACTGCTTGGAAAAATATGCGTGGAAAAATATCTTCCTTTTCATTTTCAGGAAGAAGGAGCAACTGGAGAAGGTACTGGCCGAGCTGACGGCGGAGAGGAACAGCGTCGCCGACGCGATGGTCTTCTGTATTGACCACCGCGATACTTCAGAGGATATTGTGAACGCTATTTGTAACTCTTTGATGAATGAAACTGACTCGCCTATGAAGAAGGTAATAAGGGATTATTTTATTACAAGGAAAAGTTGTTTTGGCCGATTGTACATAATATTTCGTATTTTGGTTGTGGTGTAGATTGCAAAGGTGTACCTGATATCGGATATTCTGCACAACAGCGGGCAGCAGAACGCCTGGTACTACAGAAATGGGTAAGCCACGACTGGGGAAAAGAAAGCGTCACAAGGCTGCCTCTTCTTCTGAATTATGATCCTTGAATCAAATAAAGTGCAAGTTGCTGACGGAGCTTTGATTGCAACCACTAGATTTGAGCAAAAGTTCCCTTTGGTCTTCAATCAGATTAGAAAGTCCCACAGAAGCATCGAAGGACGCCTTAAAGCTGAACAGTACAAGGTAATTCAACTCTCAAATCAAACTCGGCAAGACCCATTTCCAAGTGGCGCAGGATTCCAGCCAATATCATCAAAAGCGTGCGCCACTTGGAACAGGGATTTTTCCGAGTTTGCCTCCAGACTTCTCAAGTGGTTGAAGTTTGACATCAAACGGATCTTTGATGTTGTTCTTTCGTACGTTTCAGCAACGAGTGATGAGTTGCTTCCGCGCCTGGGAAGACTGGGCTTTGTATCCGCCCAAATTGCTGGTCAAATTCCAAAACATTTTCCTCGGCCTCGAACCCGTCGACGAGCCGGACGAAGATCTTGACGGCAAACCCATGGCCGACATCTTTCCCACCACATCAGTCCTGGCAGCTTTACATCCATCAGCTGCTGACGACTCAGACATCGATGGCGTACCTTGTAAGCTGACTTTGTCAACTGTAAACTCGGATTGACTGACATGACAGCCTGAGTGTCTTTCTATCCTAGTGGACGATGAGCTCGACGGCGAGCCGCTCGACCTGGACGGCGAGGAACTGAAACCTTTTCCCGAAGCTGTGCCAGCTCCTATTACAACAGCTCCTGTCGCACCCGTCGGGTTTGCAGCATCGAAGTGGGAGACAATCGACCCAGAGCAAGTCAAAGCGCAAGGTGAGAAGGCTGGGAACTTGGCAAACAAACTCGACAAGATTGTTTTCCCAGGTGGCGCACGTTGCTAGTCTTACTGACCGAAAGCCTGCGCCACTTTCAGAAATGATCTGGTCGATCTTCGTCTGCCGGTTGTTCAAAGCTCGGTCAATGAAGCATCGAACCAAAATATTTTATGAGGCGCTTGCGCGAATACTGATTCGCTGTTTTTCCAGCTATCACGACGAGTAAATGGGATCAGGTGGAAGATGTCACTGCCGTTGATGCCAGCAGAAAGAAGAATGGGAAGGACTCGGGGAAAGAGAAGCAGAAGGAAGTGACCAAGAGCCTGGACGACGAAGTCAGGGAAAGGCTCCGAGAAATTGAAGTAAGCTTTGGTCCCACTCAGTTTCCTCCAGAACAATTCTTACTGCTTGTTTTTCAAAATTCACAAGCACGAACAGAGAATTTCAGATATTCTGTTGTGCTTTTGTCGCGCTTGAAAACGAAGTTTGATATGCAGAGAAGAACCTATCCGCATCTCGTTACTTTACAGGTGCGCGTTCTCAAATACCAAGACGATCTGGAAACCGGTCGGCGATCCCGAACGAAGAATGAGTCAGTGAGCTCTCAGGTGGAGAAGTACCGGCAGCAGCTAATCAAGAACACATCTTCCTCATCGTCTGGCAACCAGAGGGTAGAAAGCTCCACAGCCTCGAGCCGTGATCGGGAGCGGAATGACAGGTCCACCAGAGACGATCGGCCAGACAGGGAAAGGCCCAGAAGAACTCGGAGTCGTAGTCGCGATAGTCGAGAGCGCCGGGAAGGCCGGACTAGCGAACGAGAGAGAGATCGTGATCGCGACAAGGAGCGGGAACGGGAAAGGATACCCGATAGAAAGGGTACCAAACGTTCGCGAAGCCGGTCGAGTGAACGGAGGTCTGCGTCGTCCAGTGTCAGACCAGATGCAAAAAATCACGATCGACCTTCTGACCGAACTTCGGATAAATCGCCTGATAGAAAACCTGCTGCTTATTCCTCCTCGAGCTCGAATAACCGTTCGCGAGAGCGACGATAAACTTTTGCATGTTTCTTTTCGAATTTTTTGGGCTGTCTGCAGACAAACTTCCCTTCTGTATGTTCACTGTTGTGAGGACTCGTTTTTCCGTCTGTTATGAGGAATGAAGATAAGAGAGAAGATGGAACCGAGTGCGCGAGTTATTGAGGAGCAAGGCACGAGAGACGGTGTAGTAAGCCTAGCTTGGCATGGGAACGACCGCGAGCACCATGGAACGGAGCGAAGGACCTTGCAGGAATCTAGCGTGCTGAACGGGTTAGCGAGGGTAACAAGGAAGGCTTTAACTTGCGAGGGAAATTTTAGCAACAGTAACCATGTGACAAAAAGTAGAGAGAAACGTAACCAGGAGGAAAAGTAGATCGGCCAACGTGGCCAAGCATACTTTTATCCAACGAAGGAAAATGTACAACAGTAAAAGAAGGACCCATAAAAAAAACAAGAAAGGGACAGGTTGCGATGCAACGTGCAATCGCGGTTTCAACGTAACAAAGGGGGGAAAAACAAGGAACGTAACGGACAGTCGATGCCTAGACAACAAGGTTGGCAACGGCAAGCATGGCCAGCGGTGCGACGGTCAAGGCAACCATCTTGGATGCTGCAACAGCGAAAGACAAGATTAGGTGGCGGCAACCGTCGGCATGGAGATGAAGGCTTCTCGGCCAGAATATGGCCGAGAACTTACCGGTCGTCGAAGCGCTGGCTTTCGCTGTCGTTGTTGCTCCAGGAGCAATTGTTGTTGCGTTACCACCACCAGCAACGGGAGCTGTGGTATTGGCGGCGGCAGCAGCACCAGCAGCTGGGGCAGCAGCAGCAGCAACGCAAGCGGTGGCACCAGCCGTGCTGCCACACAGATTTGTCTGTGCGCTGCAGAACGCTTGCCAGATGTAGACGGGAACGGTGGCAGTGTAGATGGGCGCAGCTCCGTTCATCAGGGGCGAAGTGGTAGGTGCAACAGCCGCACCAGTTCCTGTCGTCGAGTTGGCGGATGTACACTGGCACATAAGATCGGTGGTGGATACACCGACAGCTTTTATGCATCCGCCCAGCGCGACACCCGGATCAGCAACTAGAAGAAGAGAGCAGCTGGAGTATGTTATTTGGTATAGTGTTACGACACCAAGACGGTACGGTACCTGTCTTGTGAATGAGGAGGGCGTTGGCAGCAACTCCTGCTTTAACGTTGACGGTACCGTCAATTACGATGACAACTTTGGAAGCATCGGTGCCAGTGACCACCATATTGTTCAACAGAGGAGGAGTGTTAGGGGTCGTCAAACCCACAGTGTCTGGTACGGCGGAGGCCTGCCTTATCGCTACCAGAAAAACCGTAACTAGAACGAACGATGCTCGGCACATGATGAAATGTCAAGAAGCTACTAAAAAGAAAACTCAGAAGTGGCGACCTCAAGAAACAGGCCTGCCAAATACGAAGAACTTTCACGAACTCAACAGAGCTGTACACTATTGCGACTAGTCTGTCGAGACACTTTCCGAGACTGATCCTGACAACCGCCGATTCTGTTGCTAAATATCACCCACAAGAGTTGCCAAGTGTTCTTTCCGACAATTCACCGTCCCTTCCCGTACCTAGCTTCCCTCGTTCTCCAGACAACCTTCAAACAAAGCCTAAATACCGAACATTTAACGTCCACCACATTTTCACTTCAGCATATTTTCTTCACGAACAGAATCTACCACATTATCGACACAGGTTCCATAAGCGAAAAGTTTCGAAAACTGAAAAGCCAGGAGGCAGAAAAACTAAAAAGAAGACTACCATCGTCAATTAACTCCCTATATAAAGTACCGCAACAAGAAATCTTCCATCGAGATCGTCAAGCTCGAACCGAAACCCAAAAAGTTGTCTCCATTAGTGAACCAACCTATGTACAGAATTATCCAATTAGTCAACACATTTCCAAATTATTCTTCAACAGCGAACAAAAGCACAAAAACTACTTTTTCTAAAGAGACTATCATCGTTTATCACAGTCTCAAATGTTCCATCATGCTTTTAATATAAGCTTCGTGTAGCTTGCCGACAAAGTCCCGGTCGGTTCTCATCAGGTACTCCATGGCTTGCAGCAGCTGGTCCTTGGTCAGCGGGTGCACGGTCACGCCGTCTCGGCCATGTCCAACGCCGTTCTCCATTCTCCGGTTAGCCACCATACCGTCCATGTGCTGTGGCAGAAGCAGCTGCTGGCCCATGTCTTGCTGTATGCCTCCCATCGAGCTCTCGAAGTGGTGCGGTGGACGAAGAGCCATTCCTGATTGACCCGAATTTCGCCGCGCGTCGTTGCTTTCACCACTTAAAGCCGTCGAACTTCCACCCAGGTACCTCGAATCAACCACACCTGCAACACAAGCATATAAAACATGGGAAGAAAATGGATACCAGACTAAATCTGTCGGGAAACCAACACTAAACCTTCACAGTACAAGGCCGTGCCACTCCACACACGAGGCCGTGCCGCAGATGATTTCCAAATTTCAATGGTTATTGAAAAACTCAAATCTTCGAAGTTTACTTCGACAGCCAGAAAGCAACAGACAACAACTTCTTACCTGTTGCCGACGCGCCGAGCTTCTCGCTGACATCTCGCACGAACCTGTGCACATTTTCCCCGTCCCCGTGTTCAGCCATATTCGCGACGCTGCTGGCGCTCAAGCTGAGAGAATTGTTGACCAAGTTGTTCGTATGGCCATGTTCCGGCGTTTCGGGCTGACGAGCTTGACCTGATCCAAGGTTCAGCAAGCCTCGCAGATGATTCGAGGCAAAGCCCATATCCATGAGAGGCTGTGGCTGGTTCAGGATAGGTGGCATCAGGTAAGGCTGCTGTGGCGCTTCGTGGCGCATCATCGATGACAGCTTGATCGGCGTCATGGCCGAGGCTTCTTCGCGAGTGTATCCCACTCCTGACAGCATTTGCGCAGTAGCGGACGACGAAGAAGTGGACTTGCTTTCCAGGATGGCAGCGTCAGTGTAATTCGGGGGAGAAAGAACCGAAGGCTGAGGTTGACTAGATCGATACTGCGATGATGCGTTCGACTGCAAAAACAAGCCAATCAAATCACACGTACCCAATAGATCAATCAACCATGCAAAATCACACAACTAAGGTCACCAACGCAGGGACGCTGCAAGATTCGATGACGTCATGCGCGAGCAACACGAGGAAACTTACCTGATCGCGTTTGGCAATGTTGATCGGCTTGCTGCCGCCTGAGTTACTGTTCATAAAGATTTTCCCTTGTTGTTGATCCGGCCGGCCATTCTTCTTGAAACAGCGGTAACTGGGATGGTTGGTTTTGCCACAGTGCTCGCAAGCAGGGGCTTTGGAATGGAGGACACGGGCTGCTTGTTCAGCTGCTTGAGTGCGCGCCTTCAACTCATTCTCTTCCAGTCCATCCAACAAGTTTCGCTTCTTCTTCACTTCCGGACTGTACTCTTCTTTCTTAACGGGCCCGGTGACCATGGCGGCGTAGCTGGGAAGGGAACTTTGGGAGGTGGTAGACTGGATCTGGTTGTACATGCTTTCGCACTCTTCACGCGACGGAAACCACAAACCTTCAATCAAGCTACCTGTATCACAATCAACCGTTATGATCAAACATACCTCGGACTTTCAATAAAAGCTGCGCAGTGCGCACGTACCCGTAAGAGCATCAAAACTTCTGTACAACAAGAACGGAGACCGGGACTGTAGTTCAACTCCAGAACCGAACGTCTGATGCCAACTGTGGGAATGAGCAGGGTCGCGACCGAGGAGAATTAAACCGAATGAAGGATCGTCCAACCTGCAACAACAAACGAAATCACGAAAACTAATTAACCACCTGACGCATGCCCAGGTCACCCTGTATCATCGCCCGCACTGCATGCAAGCCACCCGATTTGTACAGGCTCTCATTTTAAACCGCCAGGTTTTCTGTCCATTTGTTGCCATTTTGGAATGACGTCAGCTTTTGACCACGTGATATTATCGAACTTAAGGCGTAACCACGTGACCGACAAAACTGCAGTGTTCGATGACGTAATCGGTTGATTGATAGGTCAGCCATGAAAGTGTTGATTGACCTTTTTGACCACAGCCATCAACAGAAACGCGCCATTGCGGCGGAAGTCAGCTGTATTGAGTCTGTCGAATACATGAGATCCCCGAAAATTTAGTCAAGAAGATGGCGAGTAAGCATTACTATGATGAGACGTCGATTGAGAAGAGAGCTTATTTATAAGTTCTCAAATAGTTCGATTGATCAAGGACTGTATACACAAACAGCGCGATGAAGTACGCGCGCCACCCAGGAGCTGAGGAATCTCGCCGTCGGTCTGCAGTCAAGAGTGCTCTCCATCTCTCCGATGAGACGGAACATGTGGAATGTCAACACCGGCATGCGATGTCATTAAAAAGAAAAGCCTCAGCACCGCCACAGAAGCAGCAGCCAAACGACCAAGATGCCGAGGACGACGCGACGAAGAAGCCCTACAAATATTTTCGCGCTTTGATCTCAACTAAATCACAACCGTCGCTTTCTTCAGCGTTTCCCTCTCCTCCATCGCGCGGAACCTTTCTCCCGCTCCTACCAACGGCGCCGTTCGACCTTCTCCTCATATCAGCGAAACCCTGTCGAGAAGCGAGCCTTCGTCCGAAGTTATTTTCAGCTTTGAAAAACTGCGAAATTTCATAGCGCAGGTTTGCTTGATCTTGATTGCTACTTCGGCCAGCGTCCATTCACATTACCACAAGCCTGCTGGCAGCCAGCTCACGAGTCCGTCTTGTTTTTTCACTACCTGTGGTCTTCCTTCGCGGAATGTTTCAGAAGACTTTTGAAAGTCCTTTGTTTGTCCGTTCGTTCCCGAAATCTTGTGTTCTGTTAGGTGTGGAGACCTTATGTTTTCGACTGCGAAAACCTGTCAACGGTTGTCAGTGATTACATCGCACTGACTGAACATCACAGCGGGACGCCCTGACACCAAAAGAAAAAACCACCAGCTCAAACGCCTTCAAGGACTTACTTCATCGCTCCGAACGTTTCCGCGCCGGGTGGTGTTCGAGGAACAAGCCGCGCTCTCGTGAGCTAAAGAAGTCAAAAAGCGTCCGCAAAACAGTACAAAGGTAAGTGGAATAATTTTGTAAGGGAGAAAAGCATGCTGTCTTTCATGATAATTTTTCGGAGGAAGTAGGTTAGGACCAAAAATTGAGAAAAGCTCTCAACCCACTTTCCAACAGGATGAAATATCTTCAGGAAAGATGAGACGTTTTACCATTAAAAATTTACGAAACAGCGTCGTTAGCGTCGGATTGAATTTCGAGAGAAACGACAAGAAATCTCTCGCGTATCGTTTTTGTTATCCACGAGCTGCTCAGCTCGTCAGCTCTGTGCGGGCTTGACAAGGTTCTCTCACAAGTAACGTGTCAAACTTTACGTTTGAGATCATGTCGAACGTAGAAAAACACCAGTTCGAACAGCTTCCTAACAGACGACTGTTTCGTAAGAACGGAAGGTCGCCATGGTGTTGGTGGGTTACGAACTTACGATTGATGAGACGAGCAATTTGTAGTGAGTGTAAACGTAGCACTTGCGGAGTAAATTACTCCGTATGCTGATAGAGTTGTTCTCCGTAGCAGCATTCCTTAATCCCGCTGTCAGCATAGCGGAACAAACCAGCATTGAGCAATTCCTCAAAGAACCGCGGAAGACGGAAGTGTCTTCATCAGTTGCAATTAAATTCGGCTTGTTGTATGCATGTGCATGACTCACTCAGCGCAACGTACCAGTGCGCACATGACTCTCGTGCGCACGCATTCTTCGATGCTCCAGTCAACGTAAACCAGTGTTATTTTAATCATTATAATAGAAAATCGATTTTAATAATTAGAATCGCTTTAATTGTGTGGGCTGGTGTTCCCTTGATTGATTGATCCATAATAGGAAACCGAATTTTAACTTTAATAACTGAAGTTCGTCAGCGATAATTGATTTTTCTTGCTGTCAGCTGATCACGTAGACTTAACATTAGCACGTGACTTTTAATAATTTTAACTGCATAGTAAAGTAACACTGTCGTAAACCCACTAGAGCCAAAAAATCTTACCGTCGATAGAATACCAATGTGCCTTCCATTTCCGTCGAAGCCTGCAAGTCCAGCCACTCGTGAGAATTAAAACTCGTTGTTCAGAAAAAGTTTGAAGTCAACTTTCCATACCCATTTCTCGTTCGCCGTGTCGTATCGGTAGAGCTTGACATCGTTGGCTTTGCTGATAACTTCCGAGGCGCTGCTGTCCAGCTTCCGAATCAGGTTGACGCTGAAGGCAGACGGATCCTCTTCCTTGAAAGACATGGCTTGATTCTTGAAAAATAGCTGATGTCTCGGAACCTGCCGAGAAACGTAAGATAGCGACATCAACGTAAGATCAGTAAGGCACTGATTCGAAAGATAAGGAAGACAGAGGGAAGATCGGAAGATAACCAAACCGGATCTGAGAATTTCTGCCGAGTCAGCTTTAGCTCCGCCCACACGTTTTCCAGAAGAGCGATCAGCTGTTCAACACTACTTAACCGTTTTGACGTCAATCACCTCGAGATGGCGCTGTGGCTTTGACATGGCTCTACAGGTAGCGCCAGCGACGAACAGATGCGGCTGAAGGTATTAAAAAGGTCCGCCATTTGGCCCTTATTCTACGAAATTTTCATGGATTACCAGTCAAGGTTGTGTCGAGCACGGACCTGACAAGCAACTTCGTAGAAAAAGAGCCAAACTGCGGACCTTTTTAACACGAGGTGAACGACATAATTCGGGCATATCGATTTTCGCACCATAATTCGGGCAGCGCGAAAGGTTTGAACATTACTTTCAACGCTTGATTCATCCCTCATCGTACGTGTGTTGATACAACATTAGGCTTTTTGACATTGGACAGACCCATCTCTATCCCAGGCCAAAGTCCCGTAATCTACAACGCTTTCCCGTTCTCAAACCTATTGAAACCTCGAGGAGAGGGATCAGTCTATCTCAGGAAACAAGAAGCGGTTCATTACGCGCAGCAGGAGCTGAGAAAAAATATGCACGAATTACGAGTGAAAAACCTTCACGCCCGAATTATGTGTTTACCTCGTACCTCTAGCCGCCTCTGGCGACGAACCATCATTTCTTGCTTGGCTTTACTTCAAGCTAGCTAGCGGCTACTGAATTTGCGGTGCAATCTTTCCCACGCAATGGTTCGAAAAATAAAATTACAGGTTCATGATAAGTTTAGATACCGGGGAGTGTTTTGAAGGAGATTTAAGAGGGCCTAAGACTAGTTCTTTAGTTGTGCTTTGCTGTATCGCCATCAGTCATGTTCTACGTTGCCTGCGATCGTTTAGCGCTCTTCGTAGGATATACTTTGAGTAAAAATAGAAATGGTACAGTCCGTTCAACCGAGACGCTCTTCGGCTCCTTGGAGTACTTGTAAGAAATACGGCATCCATCATGTGCAGTATGGCGTAATTGCCAACGGCAGCGGTGTTTCTCTCTCATACACGACACTCCCATCTGGAACTGCAGTTTCATTGAAGAAATAGTCCGGCATGTGGGCTTCCGCTCTAGAACACGTCGTATAGCTAGGAGCTGAGGAAGAAGCTAGCATTAGCTGACCTCGTGCCTAGCTTGGAATTCTCGAGACGTCGTACTCAAATTTCACCGCGTCGAACATTACAGTTGAAGATGACGAAGAACTTGAACCACTGACAGAAGAAACAGTCACATTTGTATTGACGCTGTTGGATAGCTGGGGTTTTCACGTCGTGCTTTCGACCGTAATGAGGCATTGGGATGCTGATAGTCTACCCTCATTATCTTAGTTCGTCTGGATCAGTAGGAAACTTAGACGTTGGGTTTTTATTTAGCAACTCTGTCGGAAAGGTCTCGGAATGAAGGTTTGACCCTGAGGCACGAGTTGTTTGTTCGATATACACCCTCTGGTCGGATTATCTAGGCGATCAACCCTTTCAGCCTGCTTTGACCGAGGAACTTCGCGAAAGGGAATCCCCTGATGTTGTTCTATGGATAAGAATTGCTTCCAAACTATGGAATGAGTCCGACTGAGAAATATTGGCGTTGATCGAGTTTGTGTTGCTTTTCCGAGGTTAACTTTACCGATTCCAACATGTCGAACCCAGGTACTGTACCGCGGTCTTCCATGTTGGTTGTTGTGTAAACGATAAAAAAAATACAGTTGGAGAATGAACGTTTTGATCGAACATCCGAACTTATTTACTCTCTGGTTATTTTTGCAGCGGCGACAACTCCAATCGCGGCGTCTCCGACTACTCCATCCAGTCATGACGCTCCTGATGCGAAGCGATCATCCAGCGTTATCGTTCTTCCAGGACAACGTAAGTGCCGACCTTCTGATATTGGGCATGTCTAGCCCGAGGATTTTGATCTTATGTGTTTGCATTCCGTTTAGCTGGCTCACCGGTAATCAAGATCCCTGACAAGCCTCTCAGCTCGGCATGGCAAAAGACACTCTCTTCCGCCACCGCCGCGGCCTACGCCAATAAGTCCAATCCGAACAGTAAGAGGGCCAACACCATCCTCATGGGCAAACCCGAGAACCGACCCGAACGGGCGCTCTTCTGTCTTTCCTTGACGAACCCCTTCCGCAAAGCATGCATCAAGGTCGTCGAGTGGAAGTAAGTGCCTGTCAATTCTGACGCCTCGTCATACGGCAGTTAGTTATTGACGTCGTGCTAAGCTATTTCGAGGGTAATTGGAAGGAGTTGAAATTCGGGTTGTGATCTTTGTGCAGAGGCTTCGACTACATCATCCTGGCTACCATCTTTGCCAACTGTATCGCCCTCGCTATCCAGACACCCTACCCCAATGGAGACTCCAACATGGTTAATCAGATCCTGGTGAGTACCGTCTAATAACGATCACAATCTCCATAGGTCTCTCTCCTTTTATTGTCTTCGGAAAAGTTACGACCACAGTGTTTAACATCATAAATATTTTTGGAGAAATTCGGAAAGCTAACTTTCGATCTTTGAGTTTTTGCCAGCAGCTGGCTGAAATCCTTCCATTTTGAATAACCACCAAAACCTGACATGTTTATGAACAGCAAGTAATTGCAAACCGACTCGACAAGATCGTTTTCCTAATTGGCGCACTATCTCAGCCATTAACACTGAAACCTGCGCCGCTTGGGATGTCAGTCTTGTCGAGTTTCTTTGCCGAGGCCCCACTTGGCAAAACGAGCAAGCTTATGAAAGGACGCGTCACAGTCCTAATTTTTCTTTACGCCAATTCAAAAATAAGAGTCTCACGGGATGCTGCACCGTTTTACAGGAGCATCTAGAGTACGTCTTCGTTGTGATTTTCACCGGGGAATGTATCCTAAAGATTTGCGCCTACGGGTTTCTCCTCCATTCCGGGGCCTACCTTCGCAACGGTCTAAACTTGCTAGACTTCGTTATCGTGGTTGTGGGTCTCGTCAGCATGATCCTGCCGGCCATCTCGCAGTTGTATGCGTCCGAAGAAGCCACCAAGAAGGGTGCCAAAGACGCCTTCGACGTCAAGGCTCTACGAGCCTTCCGCGTCCTTCGTCCGCTGCGTCTTGTCTCCGGCGTACCCAGTCTGCAGATTGTCTTAAACTCCATCCTCATGGCCATGGTCCCGCTTCTGCATATCGCTCTTCTGGTCCTCTTTGTCATCATGATCTACGCCATCATCGGCCTGGAACTCTTCATGGGCGCTCTCCACCGGACATGCTATAACAACGACACTCGTAAATTGAACATTCATTCTAACTTAGTGGTATTCCATGAGGCAACACCTAGGTTACATGGTGACACCAGGTGACAAGACGGTCAGGCTCGAGTAACACGGTGGGAGTATTTGGGCTCACAAAGCACGACCACCTTACCGTGTCTTCGGCGTCGGGCCACAAAGTAACGTCACCTGGTATCATGGTACCGTCCGAGTAACACGGTAAAAATAATCGAAACAGTCCCATGTCGTCATATGGTGGTAACGTGTAACTTGATCGGAAGCCGAAGTAGAATGGTAACATGGGTTAACTTCCGGTTATGTTTCTGTGTGGTCTTTAAATGGAGCTCTTGTTTGCAGATGAGATGATGTCCGATCCAGTACCGTGTGGAGCGGATGAGTCAGTGTGTGCAGAAATCGGGTATTGCGGCAAGGGATGGGAAGGACCAAACTCGGGCATCACCAATTTTGACAATTTCGGGCTGGCTATGTTGACGGTCTTTCAGTGTATCTCCATGGAAGGCTGGACGACTATCATGTATTGGATGAATGACTCGGTGGGCTACACTTGGCCATGGATCTATTTTGTCAGCTTGGTCATCTTCGGATCCTTCTTTGTCCTCAACCTCGTCCTTGGTGTTCTCAGCGGGTAAGCAGATCAGTACTCTCGTTTGGTACAGAAATCGCATGCACGTGTATCGCAATAATCGCGTTGCTTTCTGTATGCTGGTCTCTCACGAACCTATATACATTCTTGACAGCAGGAACTGCGTGGGTCTCCGTATGCAGGTCGATGACGTGGCTGTTTTTCGCGTACACCTGCATGCCTGTATGACGTAGTGGTCGTTGTTCACTTTTGTATGTAGGTGGATGAAAGTTTGAAATGTTCTCACTTCCGTATGGGTTTCAGGGAGTTTTCCAAGGAGCGAGACAAAGCCGAAAAGACGGGTGTCTTCCGCGCAGAACGCGAGGAGAAGATGATCAACGATGCGGTCAAAGACTACCTCGATTGGATTATGCACGCTGAGTTGATGGAAGATGATGCAACAGACGACGATCCCGACGTTGACGACCGTCCACGCCTGAAACGGAAGCCCACTCTACGCGACCGCAACAACCCTGGCAGCAACAGTAAGGATGACGGTGAGGATAAGCAAACGTGGTATCAACGGGATAGCTTCAAGAAGATTCGGCGTATCATTCGAAAGTACGCCCTGAGTTTCCCCTTATTGTGCTGGTTTATTGCTGACCTACTGACGTCTGTCGTTTTGTAGGTGTCGTCGGGCGTGTCGGCGTCTCATCAAGACCCAACACTTTTACTGGGCCATCATCATCCTGGTCTTCCTCAACACCTGCGTCCTGGCTACGGAGTATCACGGTCAGCCTCCTTGGCTCGGTCATTTTCAGGTATATTGTACTCGTGTAAAAATAGTTAGGAGTCGGGACGCAGGCAAACAAACTCGACCAGACCTCTTCCCAAGTGGCGCACGCTTCCACCCAAATAAAGTACAATCGGGTGTCACTTGGGGAAACATTGTTGTCGATTTTGTTTCGACGCTGGGCTTCCAATTTAGGACTGAGTTTTCTAAATGTCCACTTTCGTTTTGTAGGATGCAGCCAATCTCTTCTTCGTGATCCTGTTCACGTTGGAGATGATGTTTAAGATATTCTGCCTGGGTAGTGAAGGCTACTTTGCAGCTACTTTTAACCGTTTCGACTGTTTCGTGGTGCTGTCGTCTATCTTTGAGTTCGTCCTGACGCGAACAGGCCTGATGCCTCCCTTGGGCTTGTCGGTTCTTCGGTCTGCGCGACTGTTGAGAATCTTCAAGTACACCAAGTACTGGAAGAGCCTCAGTCTCCTGGTCGAGTCCCTGATTGGCTCCATTCGCTCCATTGTCAGTCTGCTGTTACTTCTCTTCTTGTTTATTCTAATCTTCGCGCTGTTGGGCATGCAGTTATTCGGTGGGAAGTTCAGCTTCGAAGGGGAGACCGAACCGTACCGCAACAACTTCGACAGCTTCTGGCAGGCGCTGTTGACCGTCTTCCAGATCCTGACAGGCGAAGACTGGAATGAAGTCATGTATCAAGGCGTCAACGCTTTCGGAGGAGTCAACTCCATCGGCATCCTCTGTTCTTTCTACTTCATCCTCCTGTTCATCTGTGGAAACTGTAAGTCACTTTATTTCCGTGTCTTTTTCTGGGCGAAAGACGGGCGCCCTCTATGTCATCCACCTACACACTCATACTCTGTGGTAGACGCGCAGTTTCTGTATTTAGGTCTGTGAGGGAATGGCGTGTCGCGCCTACCGATCTTCCCAAATGCTCATATTGGTTTTCTTTTGTCAGATATTCTACTGAACGTCTTCTTGGCCATCGCCGTGGATAACCTGAATGATAACGAGGAAGAAGAGAAGAAGCTTGAAGAAAGAGCTGCAGCCAAGAGGGAGCGCGAACGGAGGGCTTCGCTGTCTTCGAGTACCTCCAACAGGTCCAACCAAAGCTCCATCCATGATTCCAATGAAGTATCGAACCACGACCGCGTTCGCATCTCCGACGACCCAGTTCAGATACAAATCTTCCCTCCTGACGGCGAAGCAACACCAGAAGAAGAAGATGTCCCCGAGGTACGATGCTCTGTACTCCTCCTATAAATATACTTGATGTGAACGTTTCGCATACCGCATGCACCTGCATACTCATGTGCAGTATGATATTGACTTATTATGAAGACAGCCTGAAGTGCGGGAATTCATGTGCACAAAAGGGTCAACAGTTTGAACCGGTGCATTTCCGTCGATTGCAACTCATGTTCCTACATACATGCATACTGTGTTTGAAGCATAATGCGTCGTATGCAGGTGTAGGAACATACCGTTACTTAACGCCGATCTAGCAAAATCAGTATTGTCACTGTTAGAAATAATAGTTTTGACAGTTTGGTTGTGTGGTCGTAGGCTATGATCGAAGAGTCGGACAAGAAATCCTTGATCGAGGAGGAGAAGAAGCAGCCCGATGGTGACGTGGAAGCCGCTCGACCTCGATCGACTCCCAGCCCCGTCGCCACTCGGATGCGTATCGAGATGATCAACGAAGAACGGCGCGGAAGACACCGAGAAGCCAGTTTGGCACTGAGACCGGAAGATCAAGACGCCGAGGAGGAAGAAATTCTCGAGGACGCTGAGGAGCCCGATACACCGCGCGCAAGGCCTCGACGCATGTCCGAGATTAAT
The DNA here is from genome assembly GCA_001949185.1 of Ramazzottius varieornatus. Classification (NCBI taxonomy): domain Eukaryota; kingdom Metazoa; phylum Tardigrada; class Eutardigrada; order Parachela; family Ramazzottiidae; genus Ramazzottius; species Ramazzottius varieornatus. The sequence goes on along the minus strand of BDGG01000002.1, from coordinate 2,039,216 downwards.
ATTGCCGAAGAGAAGAAACCCATTCCCCCCTACACGTCCTTCTTTGTCTTCCAACCTGATAACAAGTTTCGAGTCTTTTGTCATTTCGTCTGTAACCATCGCTATTTCGGCAACGTCGTGCTGGTCTGTATCTTGGTCAGTAGTGCCATGTTGGCCGCTGAAGACCCCGTCATTCCTTCGGAGAAAAGCGATCGAAATAAGGTACTGTACGAAAATTTTTCCCCAAAGTTTTGCTAACCTTCACTTGCTTTTCATAGATATTTTGATCTTCGTAGATTCTGAACTTCTTCGATTACGCTTTTACATCAGTTTTCACCATTGAGATCCTCCTCAAACTGATAACTTACGGTGTGATCGGCCATCCGGAAGCCTTTTGCCGGAACAAGTTCAACATGCTGGATATCATGGTCGTTGGAGTCTCTATCGTCTCCTATGGGCTAGAGTAAGAAATATTCTGACGTCAAGGCTTTGAAGAAACTGATGAAGTCTCAACTTTTCCCCCTATCATCAGGAACTCGCAGTTCTCCGCCGTGAAAATTCTCCGAGTGTGCCGGGTGTTGCGTCCATTACGCGCCATCAACCGAGCAAAAGGCCTAAAGGTAAACCGAAAATACCATAAAATTAGAAAATACTATTAATACACCGTCAAAAATATGTCAGTCCAAAACAAGATTCAGCCTAGTCTTCCATCAAGTTTATACTAATGTCGGGGTCGTTATGCGGGCTGCGGGCTTTCTTTACGAGTGTCCGCGGTGTTTATCCACGCCCTTTTTCCTACAGCCTTGGCTTCGAAGATGCTTTGAAGAGAAGTTTCTAATTGATCTGGGTGATTTTTTTCACGCTTTTTCCCACTTCTCATCGGTGTTCTTCTCTGTTATAGCACGTGGTGCAGTGCGTGGTGGTGGCTATCAAGACCATCTGGAATATCATGCTGGTTACTTTCATGCTTCAGGTGCCTTTTTCCACTTCCCCTTTCCTCTGCACTTGCCCTCCCTCCTTCCCTCACTATACTCTGTGCTGATCTCTGCTTTTTTCGTTTTTTGAATATCCATCCAACAGTTCATCTTCGCCTGCATAGGAGTACAGGTGAGAAGTCTAGACTAGCGAACCCCGACTAACTCGTTTCTCTCTTTTTTCCTCCTATGGCGCCCTTCCAACTAACAGCACGTTGTCCAATGTCTCATCACCTCAGTACAAGTCATCGGAAATGTCTTCATCGTGACATACATGCTGCAATTCTGCTTTGCTGTTGTCGGCGTCCAGCTCTTCAAGGGACGCTTCTACGACTGTACCGATCCATCCAAATCAACGGAAGACGATTGCCAGTAAGTTTCTGTTCGATGCTCAGACGAAAAAACTTCCAACTGAGCAACGTAAGGGCGGACCATTCGTGGCCGAAAGTCCGTTTGGAAATTTTCATCATCAAAGGGTCCACCCTTGCTTCCAACCGAAAGTCGGTCGTACATAGTAGAAACCAGGGTGGACCTTGCCGGACTTACGTTTGGCTCTCCCCTGGTTTCTATTACGGAAGACGATACTTCTGAACCGCATACGCAGCATATGATATTGTATGGCAGAGTTTCGGTTTCTCTAAAGTGGCGTGGTTTTCACTGCACTGGTTTTAGAATATTTACGTGTATTTTTTAGAGGGGAATTTCTGGTCTACTCCGGAAATGACCTAGATGATGCGGTGAAGATCGAGCCACGCGAGTGGGTGAACAACAAGTTCAATTTCGATGATGTGGCTAAGGCCTTGCTGACGCTATTCGCGGTCTCTACTTTTGAAGGATGGCCAACGTAAGATGCTTTTTTTAAAACTCGGTAAAGTCTTTCCCGATTTTCATAATCGTGAATTTTTCAGGCTGACGTACAAAGCCATCGATTCCAACATTGAGAACCACGGGCCGACCTTCAACCACCGCCCATACATTGCCATGTTCTTCATCATCTACCTGGTCGTCATTGCCTTTTTCATGGTCAACATCTTCGTCGGCTTCGTCATTGTCACGTTCCAGCAAGAAGGAGAACAGGAATACAAGAATTGCGAACTGGACAGAAACCAGGTCCGTCAGTCGTTCTTTGTATATGTATGTTGATGAGTATTTTGTTGTGGCAGAGGAAGTGCGTCGAGTTTGCCCTGAAAGCCAAGCCTATCCGACGGTACATTCCCAAGAACCGCTTCCAGTACCGAGTATGGTGGCTGGTCACCTCACAGCCGTTCGAGTATGCCATCTTTGCACTCATCGTCCTCAACACTATCACCCTGGCTATGAAGGTAACTCTTTTGAAGAACAACCTTCTCAGCCGGAGGAAGGTTGGACCTGTATCGATTTTGATCTGCAACTTTATTTGCAGTTTGAAGGGCAGCCAAGAGCTTATTCGGAGCTCCTCGATTGGCTCAATATCATCTTCACTTCTGTCTTCGCCTTGGAAAGTATCCTGAAAATCATCGCCTTTCGTTTCAAAGTAAGTTCTTATTCATCTCGTTGTCATCCTACGTGCTCCTTCCGTGGTGAAAATCCTAACTGATATCTTTTAGAATTATTTCGGAGATGCGTGGAATTCCTTTGATTTCATCATCGTGCTGGGAAGTTTCATCGACATTATCTACTCTGCGATGAGCGAGGTAAGTCTAGTCACATCGTGAGAATTTATAACTCGAGAAAGCTATTCGACTTAATGCATATACCAAGGGCGTTTTTCTCTCAGGGTGGGCACAAGATCGTGCGAGTTAACTTCTTTCGGCTGTTCCGCGCCATGCGTTTGGTGAAGCTTCTAGCTCGTGGAGAAGGCATCCGTACGCTGCTGTGGACATTCATCAAGTCCTTTCAAGCACTTCCTTACGTCGCCCTGCTCATCGTCATGCTTTTCTTTATCTACGCTGTCATCGGCATGCAGGTAGCCCCTGAAAAAGTCCAGCCGATATTTCAGTGAACGTGATTTTTTTTGAAACTTCCGACAGTATGGCCTCTTGAAATAGAAATCAAGGGCGACTTCAACATCGATGAATGACGGTGCACCCTGGTTTATATTTGGTTTGGTGATTTTATGTTTTCCTTCTTAGATATTCGGCAAGATTGCCTTGGACAACGACGACAGTGAGATTTCGCCCAACAACAACTTCCAGTCTTTCCCACAAGCAGTCCTAGCGCTCTTCCGGTGTGCAACGGGGGAGAACTGGCAGGAGGTGATGTTGTCATGCGCCAACCGTGATACTGTCAAGTGCGACCCGGCTTCTGGCGAACCGGAAGGGACACTGTGCGGGACGACCTTCTCATACGCCTACTTCATCTCCTTCTACATCGTCTGCTCCTTCCTCATCATCAACTTGTTCGTGGCTGTCATCATGGACAACTTTGACTACTTAACCAGAGACTGGTCCATCCTAGGTAACTTCATCCACTTTTCATAGAGTAACCCGTTGTCGACAAATCTTTCTCTCCAGGTCCTCATCATCTGGACGAGTTCATTCGGTTGTGGAGCGAGTACGACCCGGATGCGAAGGGAAGGATCAAGCATTTGGACGTTGTGACGCTGCTGAGGAAGATCAACCCGCCGCTGGGCTTTGGTGCGTTATGTCCGCATCGTATCGCTTGCAAGGTATGCGTTTCCTCTATCACAAATTCGCAAGCGTCACGCACCCGCATGCAGGAGGTATCGCGGTCGTGGTCTAGCCAAGTATGCAGGCGCATAATGCAAATGAAATGTAATTTTCTCTCACCGACCTGCATACACTCACTCATGAGCGCAATTTAGGGTTTGTGTATGGAAGTGGCTGAGGGACTGGGCTGTTGGTGGGTCTAACATTCTTCCAACTGAATCTGCGAAATGTAATTCGTTGTTTCTCCGTTCCTTTACAGCGTTTAGTTTCGATGAACATGCCGTTGAATGCAGACGGAACAGTCAACTTCAACGCGACGTTATTTGCCCTTGTGCGAACTTCCCTGGACATCAAGACGAGCAAGGAAACCAACATTGACGAGAACAACGCCGAGCTACGGTATATTATCAAGAAGATCTGGAAGCGAACGTCCAACCGACTTTTGGACCTGATCATCCCGGCACCTGGTGACGAGGACGTAACGGTGGGCAAGTTCTACGCTACATTCCTCATTCAAGACTATTTCCGCCGCTTCAAGAAGCGCAAAGAAATGCAGAACCGCGCTCTCAAGGACGAAGAACACACCGTGGCACTGAAAGCCGGCCTTAGATCACTGTGCGAAATTGGCCCCCAAATTAGACGGACCATATCGGGCAACCTCGACGAAATGGACGGCGAAGAACCTATGCACAGAGTAAGTTACCAAAATAACCGTTCATTGTTGGGAAAACTTCTTTATGACCTGGGAAGTCGGATAAAAAAAACGTACAAGATCGTTTCTCTGATTGCCGCACGGTTCCAGGCAATGGCACCGAAAACCTGCGCCACTTGGGTAAACAATCAGACACGGCGAGATCGTTTTCCTGCGTAGCGCACGCGCGTAGCCAATAGAGATGGAGCTGTGCGTCACTTCAGATAACGATCTTGAACGTTTTGTTTAACGGCCACATGATTCTTTCCGCTTTTTCGAAATGATGAACTGATTCATTGGTCGTGGGGTCAGCTTAACATTTTCTGGTCTGGTCGGTTGATTGATGATATTGTGTTGTCCTTCCAGAGGAATCATTCGCTGTTCGGTCAGCTCTTCCATCGGGATCGTAGACGTTCAAAGAACCAGTCTTTGCGTCTAACACCCGTCCAACGTCCACACTTCATCGTCAGCGGAAAGACCACGTCGGTGTATGCACTGGATGGCATTGATGGGGAGAAACACGCACCGAAGAATGCGACAGTGACGCCCAAGCAGCAGAATGGACCCACTTCCGCCAGCGAAGTCAAGTCCAGGAAAATACTGGGTAAAATTTCCTCTTAATAGTTTTCTTATTTCGAAATGATTTTGAGTTGCACGTTATCTTTTAAAGGGAACTACAAAATGGATGCGAAAGCTCGGAGGTTTTTGGGTGAGTACAAGAACCCGGCGCATGCCGGCAGAGAGAGTCCGTACATGGAGCACAAACCGGTTAACCAAGCTGAGAAAGACAAATCCCAAAGTTATGACTGGTGAAAAACTTCTCCACAGTTTTTGTTTCACCGATTCTTCTTTTCTAATTTGCTGTGATCAATTACCTTCCATACATCGCAACAGACTCTTTTGTGAAGCCGACACTTGGCTGGTGATGGTATTAGAGAGGCTTAAAGAACGAAGTAAGTTCGCAGCCGAAGAAGAGATACCGCTTTGAAAACGTACCGGCAAAATAGCGGAAAGTAAACGTTAGCAATATCTGGAAGAGAAGCTTTCGAAAAAACGATACTTCGATGAAAGGGAATGCGAGCCGCGATACACAGGGCCTCGCGGCAAAGCTGGAGGCTTGATGACGCATTTGTCATCATGGCTGAGTTGTACCGCACACTTCGCTTAGCCACGAAACTAATGTTGTTCGCGGTTTTGAGCTCACGTCAGATCATATATGTAATCGGATTTGCGGGTGCAATGGGGAAAACTGCAGACAATGGGTTTCCCACTTTGATCGATCTTTTGCCCGTGATCAGCTGCCGCGGTCCGGGGATGTGTCAGTTGCCGGAAGGTAGCACGCATCGTGTGGTTGCATTGTCCATTTTCCAACGACTATGATGCGCTGTCTCGAGGCGAAATCAGCCGGAGCAGGTAGCAAGGTACCTAATACCTGCCTATAAGAAAGCAATAAGGAATCTGTCGGCTCTCCGTCGCGCAACCTGAGGAACCATTATCACTTTTGGACGTGCCGAAGAAGTAACCGTCAATACTTTTCTACTAGAGTATTCTTGGGAGTTTTCCGTTCTTTCATTCGCTTTCAAATCACTTGCTCAAGCTCTTTCCGAATCTTAGCTTCACGCTTTTGTTTCGAAAATGGTGCACGCTCAGGAAAACTCACCGACAACCCAAAATGGCTCTGCTGGAGTTGAGTCGCCCGATGACATTGTCATCTCTGGAATGTCTATTCGGTAAGACTCCCCTTTCCCTTTAATTCCTCGATTTTTTTTCAGTGTGTTTTCGATTTTCCAACTTAATACTTTGTCGGGTAGTTGCTCGCAGTCGGACAACATTGAAGAGTTCGCCGAGAACTTGTACAATGGAGTCAACATGGTCCACGAGAACCTGCAGCGTTGCGACGAGGACCATTTCGGCGTACCCAAACAGCATGGGTTCATCAAGGATATTCGCAAGTTTGACGCCACCTTCTTCGGTGTCCATCCCAAGCAGGCCGAAGGCATGGATCCTCAGTTGAGAATCCTTCACGAGGTTGCCTACGAAAGTATCATCGACGCTGGTATCGACCCCGCCGAGCTGAAGAACTCCAACACCGGGGTCTTCATCGGTACTTCCAACTCGGACGCCCGTGAAGCCTGGACCTCCGTTGATGTTTCAGGTAAAGCCACAGTTTTCCGTCGCATCGATCCACCTCGCAAAAATGGTGCCGTAATCTCCAAATATTTTCTGTGGTCGGCAAACTAAACGTTCAACATGGTTATCTCAAGTGGCGCAAGCCGCCAGCCACCAACAACCAGAAAATGCACCACTTAGGAAGACCTTTATGTCGTCTTCGCTAAGCGGCAAGCTCGGCACTTTTTCAGCAATAGTACTGGGGAAAATGCGCCACTCGAAAGGACAGTCATGTGGAGTGTATTCGATTTGCAGAATATCATCGGTAAATGTTTTCATGTCGTTGCAGAGATCGATGGTTACTCGCTGATCGGTACGCATCGTGCCTTCTTGGCCAACCGTTTGTCCTTCACCTTCGACCTTCGAGGTCCCAGTTACGGTGTGGATGCCGCCTGCGCCACCAGTGGTGTGGCCATCAACCAGGGTTTCCTGCACATCAAGCACGGCGTCTGCGAGGCCGCGCTGGTCGGTGGTGTCAGCTTGGTCTACCAACCCAAGGTCTCCTACCAGATCCTCAAGCTGGGTCTTCTGTGCAAGGACGGAATGTGCAAGGTCTTTGACGAAGCCGCCGACGGCTACGTGCGCGCCGAAGCCATCGTCTGTATCATGCTTCAGAAGCGCAAAGACGCTCGACGAGTCTACGCCACACTGCTGCACAGCAAAATTAACAACGATGGCTTCAAGGAGCAAGGTACCTGACTGACAGCGGAAACCTTCTGGCCTTTTTTGACACAATTGTTGTGTAATTCGGTGAAAAGTGGAAGAACGGCAAACAGTCTCGGACCGATTGATATGCCGAATGGCGCAGGTTTTCAGCCAAAGCAGATAAAATTGCGCCACTTGGAATGGCGATCGTCCCTAGATTTTTTTACCAGCCTCCCAATTGAGGAAAATCTGGATATCTTTCAGTGCCTTGTAATGAACGAATTACAGTAGAGAAACGACTGGTTTACGGAGAAAGAGCAGAAAATTTTTTGTGAAGCGGTTAGCGAAAAGTAATTTTGGCTTGGTTCTAACTTTGCAGTCAGGTGTTTCGTGGTCGTAATCGTTGGATATCGTCTTTAGGTATCACGTTTCCTTGCACGGAAAGTCAAGGTCAGTTGATCCGCGAAGTGTACGCCGAAGCCGGTATCGACCCGGAAGATGTGGAATACGTCGAAGCTCACGGAACAGGCACCAAGATTGGGGATCCCCAAGAAACCAACGGTATCGCTCTAGGCTTTGCCAATACTCGTACCAAACCGCTGCCGATTGGTGCTGTCAAGTCCAACATGGGCCATTCGGAACATGCCTCAGGTACCTTACTCACGCTTTCTAACATCTCCGCAGCTCAACAATGACATCCTCAAAATTTCCACCTCACGCTACCGCAGCGTGAGTCGCTTTACCACTGATGTAAATGGCCCGCTCATTACCCAACCACAACACCAAGAGTTGCCAAATCTGCAACGCCGTTTTTCCAGAAGGAAGCTAGCGAAACGTCACATGGACGTGGGCAAAAGAGCGGAACCAAAACCGTTTTCCCCAAGTGGCGCATACTTTCAGCCAAATTCAACGGAATCGTGCGCCACTTGAGATGACTAAATAGAAAAAATATCAAAAAAAATATATTTCTCCTGGTTAGGTGCCGTAAGTGTATGCAAGATTATGATCGCCATGCAAACTGGCATCATTCCACCCAATCTGCATTACAAGAACCCCAACCCGCTGATCCCCGCTCTGGTCGATGGTCGCCTGAAGGTGGTGACTGAGCCCTTCAAGTGGGACTGCACGCTAGCTGGTATCAACTGCTTCGGTTTCGGTGGTCAGAACAGTCATCTCGTCGTCCGTGGCAATCCCAAGACCCGTGACACCTCCATCAGCGATATCCGCCTGGCCGTCTACATGGGTCGAACCGAAGAAGCCGCCCGACACGCCATGGAGTACATCAATCGATACCCCGACAACCCATACGTCCCGTACCTCCTGATGCAAAGCGCCTTTGCCAAGCCCGCTTCTATGCCTTACCGAGCGTACACCATCACCAACTCAGGAGAGCCCCAGACTGTCGTTGAACGTGTGGCTGTTGAGCAGAAGCCCGTTTGGTGGATCTTCAGGTGAGAAACTTTTAGAATGGACCATTCAAACAGAAACCGAGGTCTACTCTCGTATCATATAACACAGCATTACCGTGGTTTCTATTTATGCGTGCCATGAGACGTTTGGTCGTTCGCAATAGAAACCATGTGGTCGACAACGTATTTGTACGTTGCTTCTGCTTGATTTCCGTTCAGATGGACCCATAATCGAACAAAAATGGTGAAAATTATGCAACTGACATGGCGATTTATTTTGCAGCGGTCAAGGTACCCAATGGGCCTCGATGGGTCAACAAATGGTCACACTGGATTTCTTCCGCAAGTCCATCGATAAGTGCGCCGCTGCCTTGACGCCATATAACCTCGACTTGGTTCAGCTTCTGTCCACCGCCACCGAGGCTGATTACGACGATCCCACCATCTCCTTCGTCGGCATCGCCGCCATCCAAGTGGCCCTGGTCGACCTCCTCCAAGCCTTGAAGATCAACGCTGAAGGTTTCATTGGCCACAGTGCCGGCGAAATCGGCTGTGCTTATGCCGATGGATGCTTCACAGCGGAAGAAGCGGTCTTGACTGCTTACTGGAGAGGTCGCGCGGTCAAGGTAATTCATCAGTCAATGAATCAACCGAAGGACGAGTTGACACACCTGTGGTTACAGGAAGCCGGCTTAGCTCCGGGTGCAATGGCCGCCGTTGGTCTGAGCGCCGCTGATGCCACCGAGATGTGCAAGAACCACCCGCAGGTGAATGTGGCCTGTAACAACGCTGAAGACAACGTGACTATCTCGGGACCCGCTGACGCTGTTAACAAGTTCGTCGAGGAACTGAAGGCGAAGAACATCTTTGCTAAGGAAGTCAAGAGCTACGGCATTGCCTTCCATTCACCGGCTATGCAGAAAGCTTCACCAATCTACCTCGAAGCCTTGAAGAAGGTAAACCAACGCACAATGACGCTTACAGCATACTTTCTAGAATAATATGATGCAATCGCTCTGCGAAGTTGGGACAATCAAAGAGCCATTTGGGACACTGGCAAATGAATTAATCAGACCGTTATTTCAAGTGGCGCACGTTTCCATTCTTATTGACCCGAAGCATGCGCCACTTGGAGGTCCATTATGGTCCAAGTCATTTACTCCCGTCCCAAGTGACATGTGGGATTTTAAAGTACGTGCGGCGAAAAGGCGACAATTTCTGTCATTAAAGTTACGTTTCACACCAGTGGGAGAATTACTCTCTGTACATAAGTAACTTGACAATTAATGAATTACAATCTTCAAATTCAACATTTTTTCCAGACTCTGACCAACCCCAAGAGTCGAACTGATCGTTGGTTGTCCAGCTCAGTCCCTGAGTCCGACTGGAACTCCGATCTGGCCAAGACTTCCTCTGCCGAATACTTCGCCCACAACCTGCGCACCACCGTCAAGTTCCACGAAGTGATGGTCAAGATACCCAAGAACGCCATCTGCATCGAGATTGCTCCCCACGGACTTCTCCAAGCCCTGATCAAGAAGACGGTCGGCCCACTGTGCACCACAGTCGCACTAATGAAGCGCGGCGCATCCAATAACGTCCAGTACTTCTTAGAGAGCATCGGCAAGCTGTACGTCAACGGCTTGAATCCACACGTTAACGAGATATTCCCCAAGCCCAGTCTCCCAGCTCCCAGAGACACGCCCTTCATTGGCTCTGTCGTCCGATGGGACCATTCGGCCTTCGTAAGACATCGTCCTCTTATCTTGCAGGAAACATCTAACTTACCGTGTTGTGTCGCTTCCGTAGTGGCGAATTCCGGCCTTCACCGACTTCATCCACAAAGGTGGCAGCGGCTCCTCGCAGAGAACGACCACCATCGATCTGACTGAGCAACTCAACGCTCGTTATCATGACCACAAGATCAACCAACGAAGCGTCTTCCCCATCGGAGGTAAATAAGCTGATACGTGTACTGAAACGAGCTGGCCGATAAGGCAGTCAGGTTCTTCAATTTAAACAATTGAAAGACCGTAGCAAAACGTGCAAGTCTGGAACATCCGAAAATAGTGATAAAACATGCTTACATAGAATATAGAAATGTCACACAAGCGATTATGTTAGGTGGAAAAATGGGGATTTGCTCTTGACTGTAGGTTTGATCAGTGTGGTGGCCAAGGCATTCGCCGTCGAGACCGGCAACACCATCGAGAAGTGCCCGCAACTGGAGTTCTCCAACGTTAACTTCCCGGGTGAGCCCATCGAGCTGGACCACAAGCCATCCGTGGCCTTCAACGTCAACTTTGTCAAGTCCACCGGCTACTTTGAGGTCCTTCACGGCGAGAATGTCATCATGACCGGTTACGTCGGTAGCTCAAGCACACCATGCGGCGAAGACCAGATCGAGACCACTGGATCCTCCACCATCGACCAGTCGGCCATCTACCAAGAACTGGCCTACCGTGGCTATGACTTTGGTCCACTTTACCAAGTCCTCGATGGCCTGTCCGCTCAAGACGGCACCGCCATCATCACCGCGCGTCATCACGAGACCGCCATCGATGGCTTGATCCAACTTCATGCATTGAGCTTGCCGAAGCGTCAGCTGGCTCGTGTGACCAACATCCAGTCCATGAAGGTAATCGACCAGCCTTTTTATGAGCGACCTCTTCAGATTTCCTTGCTTTCCCAAGCGGCGCACTCCCTCGGTGTTATAAGCCTGCATTGTGCGCCAGTTGGGAAAACAGACAATATCGACCAGTTTGATTGTTGTTCCAAGTGACGCATTTTTCCAGCGTTCATGGCTGGAAGTATGCGCCACTTGCGGGCATCGATGTGGCCGAGTCTGTTTTGCGCTCTCAAGTTGCTGTTTTGAGCAGATTCTTCTGCAGATGAATATAGCTTAGTTTTTATGCAGGTAAACTTCCCCCAGTTGGCTGCGTCTTCTCAAAATGGAGCCCGAGCTCAAGCTTTGGCCGACTTGGACATTGCTTTCACTCCTGGCCTCGAGATGGAAGGTATCACCTGGACACCGTTGCCCACCCATTCCCAACAGGGTGCCTACATCCTGAAGGAAGCTAACTTTGTGCCCTTCGACATGACCAGCACCGCCAACGAGAAGAACCCGCACACAGCCTACGCCAAGCTATGCTCCAACTACATCCTGTCCGAGGCTTCGCGCCTGGTCAACGAGAACAAGGCACCCAAGCAGATCACCACCTTAATCCAGTCTCATCAGAGCCTCCTCAACGGCCACAACTACTCCAACCAAGAGATCAAGCGAACCATCGAGCAAGGTGACGCCGGCTTCTTGCAGCTCATCACCTCTGTCTTCTCCGGCATCAACGGCCAACAGTACAGCAGCGTCGAGGATATGGTCAAGAAGACTGTGCCCAACTACAAGACCTTGGTACAGAATGACGCCTACTTGGCCGAGTTGGGTAGCCAGAAGACCATCGCCCAGCTACTGGAACTTGCAGTCGAAAACTTCCCGGGTAAGCATCAAAATCTAAAAGTTGTACTTTGTGGGTGACCGACAAACAATCTCGGGATGACCGCGGTCTCAAGTGGCGCACATCTCCAGTTGATAACAGCGGAGAGGTGCGCCTAAAGCAATTCTGCTGTAATATCCAAGTGGCGTACGCTTTCGCTAATAACAAAGTAAACGTGCGCCACCAGGGTAACGGCCATTCCCAGGTTTTTTGCCGGACTCCAGTCCTTGAGCTTCATGCCGGCACTGTGCTGGTGCTTTCGAGTCCTCGTGGGGGCGGAAGTTTGAATTTTGATATTCCTTCAGGTAACGAAGTGAAGGTTCTTGAGTTGGTGCAGACTGGCCAAGAAGGTCTGAAGTCCCTTTCATCAAACCAAGTGCACACCACACCCAACGTCACCGTGGAGTACAAGACCGTCGCCATCAAGTCCAACCAGTCGGTGGAAATCGAGCCCGCTTCTGCCTCCGTCCTGGTAGCCAAGAACTACTTCACCCAAGGTGTCGAAGCCGTCCCCAACCAACTGCGCGGTCTGTCGACCTTGATCGCCAACGATGGCTACCTCATGGTCGTCCAGCCATTGGAGAAGTACGCCAGCGTCTGGAACTTCTTCGGAGCCTTTGGCGAAGAAAGCCAGAAGAGCATTCTACCAGGTACTGAGTATCAATCAATCAACACAAACAAAAGTCAAGCGATGGTTTCTCGATCGTAGGTTTGACTGACTTTGCTGAGGCTTTGGCTAAGGAAGGTTTCCAGGTGGTGGCCGCTCATCGCGATGGACTGGTCAGTAGCACGCTGTTGTGCCGCAAGATGGGCCAGAGTACCAGGATTACCACCCCAACAGTCGTGCCAGTGCCACAGTTCCGTGATCAGAAGGATGTCGAGAGCTTCTTGGATGATGTCAGTGAGAAGGCTCAGCAAAGCAGCACCTTAGACGGTACTGGCCGGGTGTGGTTGACCATGCCCACCTTCGACGCCATGGTGGTCGATGCCGTCGTGGCACGAAACAAGGACTCCAACGGTGGACCACTCCGGTAAGCAACCGCATAAATCATAATGATTGAGAAGTCGTTAAATGAACTGAACACGACCGTTACCTCAACAGGCGCACGTTTGCATTGTTATTGGCTGAAAATGTGCGCCACTTGGGATGACGATTTTGTTCGAGTCATTTGTCGACTACGAGGTAAACGGCATAATTCGGGCATGGCAATTTCCGACCCATAATTCGGGCAAGCCTGCGGTATGGGGTGGCAGCACGTGTCAGGTTGCTGGTTAGCGTGTGCCGCTGACTATAACCGGCGGTAATGCATCATCGAGCAGTGTTTTGTCATGTGAAAGTCTTTTTTCACTTCAAACGAGCTTTATGACGTCAACGAAGGTTGTTAAATAAATCGAGTCAAGCGCCTCTTGTGGCCCTTCTCAATCTCATTTCGTAGGCTTTTTAACATTAGCGATACCTTCCTCTGGCTAGAGTCCTGTTTTTCGAATTCCGTCCACCAGATCATCCTCAAAACTGTTTAAGGCTACCGTAAACAAGTTTTTCCACTCGGCAAACTAC